>OY856396.1:8638372-9238372 GCA_963693495.1 Malacosoma neustria | reverse complement strand
TTTCTTTTAATATTTCCTAGTTTAATTTCTTAGCAGTTTAATATTGTCTAACATATAATTTGTATATTATTTTAGCTACTAGCAATATATTGTTTGTATTCCATGATATTACTAAAGGACTAGAAGATAATACGACCATCAAAATGTGGAGTTTGGTCTTCTTTGAAGACACTACACTTCTTTTCATCCAGTTTTAGTGTATAAGTTAAATAATTTTTAATTAAAATTATATCTCTGTGCATTAACACAGGGATATAATTATATTATTAATATATTATTAATATATATATATAATAAAATAAACATTTACTTTTTACGTTTCTTATGAATTTTTTATGAATTATTTTACAAATTTTAATAACAATAAATATTTAAACCATAATAAATATATAAACTAAACTACAAAATTAATTCCAATAAGTAAAAAAATATGGTTTGAACATGTTTTTACGAATTTTAAAAGCATGCCTATTTATCTATTTTAGCCAAATTATCACTTTTTATTTAATTACATTAATTTAAAGGAAAATTTTGCAAAATAGGCCGAAAAAAGAGAATTATATAAATGATTAAAATAACATTCCGAAGCACTATTGATGGTTAGTTAAAATAATTTCAAAAATAAAAAACCGAACCACAAATGAACGAATTCGAGATTTTCGAAAATATATTTCCCGCCGCGCGTCAGAGCGCGCGAGTCGCGAGAGAACTTTTGACTCTATTATCTATGGTGCGGCCGTGGAGGGCGGGGCTCGGCGGGAGAGTCCGCCCCGTTGCTACATGACCCCTTCTGCTGTCTGATCACCCACGCCACAGTAAGTAACCAGTACTCAATAAATATACCAAGACAATACACACAACGCCATCTAGTCCCAAATTAAATTGAGCGCTTGTACTATGGATACTAGACAACCGATATATTTTTCTTTAGTAAATAAATCAATTATAATTGGGATAGATATCGAACCCGTGACCTGAGCAGGTTATCCGTTATGCATGAACCGTTGTGCTAAGGAGGTCGTCGTATTATTGATCCAAAAAATCTGTCTTGTTACCTTGTGACCTCCTTCTAGAGGCAATGAACAATTATTTTGTTCTATTGCGAATGCAATTAAAATTGCTTTTATTGCACCAATAATTATCAGGGTGAAACTTAAATACTAAACTAAACTTGTTTAAAATGACTAAAAGAAGATAAAATAATTGATTCCACATGCTCCAGAACTAAATCTAACTGTATATCGGGGACAAGTTTCCTCTCCCATTAACCAATTCTGCAAAAATGAATACCATAAATATTCCGTGAGCGATTATTACAGTATACCTACTCGCTAAGCTTGTCCAAGGCAAATTGTGTATCCCACACATGCCGATTTCGGTCTGCAAGTTTTCTCACGATGTATTCCTTCACCATCGGTACCTGGCAATAATGACACTAATGACAAAAATGGCAATTATGACAATAATGCCAATAATGACATTAATGCCAATAATGACATTAATGGCACTATTGACTACAACACATTAGAAGAGGAAAAGTGCCTAAGCGTGCCATATTCGGATTCGAATCCATGAGATCTAGGAAAGGAACCCGAGGGCTACCACGTACTTGAACTTACTAAACCTTCCTAATCAAGTCATAAATTCAGATTATGCTTCATTTATTTGTTTGAACGTGGGTAAAATGTAAAAAAAAACGTTAATAGGTTTTTTAGTAAGATTAACCCCTTTCTTACAAACCTCCGTGCGGCAATACATATAATGTTTAGATTTTATTATGTAATGTCGTCTCATAAAGTGCAGTTCTCATAATATGATGGTTTTAGTTATGTATCTTTATATAAAATTTAATTACGTCATTGTTGTATAAATATACTGAGCATTGTTACAATATCGCCCCCCCCCCCAAAGTATGTTAAGTAATAGAGAACTTGTGTAAAAGTCGAATACCGGAACGTAACACAAGGTTATTATGGCGACATACTTTATTGTAATCAAATCTTGCAAGAAACACTCTTTTACATAGATCTCGTCTTGAATATAATAATTTATACTCTAGTATTGACATTTTTTGCTCTAACATTATATTATAAGTCCAAAATAATCTAATTATGCAAATACCTAAATTATTAAGTTTAAATCACTCTATTTTTATTGAAGTGAAAACTTCTTTAGCATCGTTGTGATCTGAAACTAGATGAAACGGAAAAGTCACAGTGAAAAGAGACACCTACTCTATACATTTATATTTTCAATCTATTACATTATTATAATTTTATTGGATTATGCAATAATATGTATTACCTTTAAGTAAAAACTTCACTTATTTATTTCTTTTAATTTAATCTTTATATTGTGATTTATTATATGCCATGCTGGATGCCATCATGGTGGAATTGAGGAACTACCACGTAGCTAGGATTCTTTCTCCTTTTACGACAAGCCCACCCCGGCTGCAGAGGTTAGTATTCTTATTCCGCCCCTGCATGGAGATAAAATAAGTTTGAGTTTACTGTATTTCGATTAGACTGTGATTAGGGAGGTTCGATTTTGGGTCAGCTGTTAACCGTCCGTTTTAAGCTTTAATTTGTGGCATTACATTTTCCCGAGCAGGATTGAACCTCGATTTATTAATACTGGTTTGCTATATAAATGTACGTATACACGTTTAATACAATTAATATACTTTGTGCTTATTGTAAAAAAATCATTTCAAGCTAATATAATATAATTCTCTATTTCCTTAAAATGTTTCACAACACATTTTTATCCGTGCAGGGGCGGAGAAAGAATACTAACCTCTGCGGTCGGGGTCGGCCTGTCGTAGAAGGCGATAAAATAACCCACCCTAGCTACGTGGTAGGGCCTCAAGCCCGTCTGGATGGCGACCACCTTTGGTCTTATGTATGCCGCCATAATAACCTTGTGTTCCGGCATTAGTAACCCAAGTTCCTGTACCCTTATGGGACAGCAGCGTGTTCGCGATGCTACTGGCGTTGCAAAGACCCATAGGCTTAACTGCTAAATTCTAAGCGGGCCGTCAGCCTGTCTGCTGTCCTACAGCAATAAAAAAAAATAACTTCTATGTAAAAGCTCAGTACCTATAGCAGTATACTACCTATAACAATAAAGATTTTGGCAGTTTGGGAATAATTATCTATTCCTAAAATGCAATTGTATTGATTGAGAATACTGACCCCTGCGGCTGGAGGCAGCCTGTCGTAAAAAGGGACTAGTCAACCTAGGTGGTAAGGCCGCGTGGATGGTAACCAGCCCTGGTCTCTGACCCAGGTTCCAGTTCTCCTGCTCTGACGGCGGCATGTTAGCGGTGATCCTAGTGTCGCAAACATCCATAGACGATGATAAATACTTACTATTAATTAGGCCGTCGACTTGTCTGTTATCTACGCCAATAAACAAAAACCATAGAACGATGATAGCCGACATGTTATTCAATTACACCCTTAATATTTTTTTAAATATAACAATTTTCAAAACGTCTCTAATAGTTTTTTTTTCAATTCACACATGTAAAAGAATGTTTTTATTTTGCAAAACCTTTATTATACGTATACAATGACGACATTAGAACCTCTTTACGCAGTGACATTTGATATTCCGCCCAATAAGAGCGTTGTGGTTTATATAGGGCGGCAACCACATCGCCGAAACGGAATCAGAGAGGAAAAGTCAACATTTCCCGCATTCCCAACGACCAATCGGAGCGCGAGTTATTTGATATCCGATTGTATACTCGTATTTATAAAATGCCTAATAGGAACCGGGTATTGCTCCTTTTTACATAACCCGGGAACCGGTACTTTAACCCAATTTGATCTACCTTTAAGGTTCTGACGAGGTTTTTAGTTTCAATGGTTTCCCAGAGTCAGATGGGGCATTCTAAATTTTAAACAATACAAGAGTGAATCTACGTCTCGAGAGTGCTACTAATCACGTGTCGACACAGATACTGTTCCAGTTGTTAATGCTGGAAATATTATCACTTGTAACAGAACATATAATAGCTTCCAGCCGGAATTGTAATCTCATGTACCTATATATCGTTGGCTTAATCATTAGAATGCGTAACTCTATTTGGATAAACTTTACAAGAGCAAGTAAAAACTGTTTGTTTTTTGCTATGCTCGGTTATTATTTTACTCATAACAAATTAGCCATATTTTTGTAGAACATACGAAGTAATTCAATAGATAAGATTCAAAATACTCTACCAGATGGCTTAAAAGTCTTATTTCTATATTTTGTGGAGTTACGCATTCTGATAACAAAACCGACGATATATAAACATGTATGTACTTATATACAAACATGTAATCATATGTATAAATATATGTTGAATTACATGTATGTATAAACTTGAAGAACAAATGAAAATGGAAAAAAACGACTACCTCAAATGATTGGGACAAGGCCAAGCTAATGATCAAACTACAAGATCACCCTAGAGGTCACCGCTTAGACAGATTTTCTTTTTTAAAGTGCATATTATAACATAATTGCCACGTACTAACAGTGATGGAAAAAACAACGTGAGGAAATGTGCATGCCGCGGTATGTAACTCCGAATCCGCCTGAGATAAACATGGCGGATATGCTACCCGTTCATACTCCAGAGCCCATCTGTGTGGTGTTATTATAAACAATCCATAATTAAACAATTGTATAAAGCACCTTATAGCCTGGGTTGAGTAGTAGAGAAAATTTTATTTATTTCCCTTACAAGAACCTTTGATTATGGAAAAAAGGACTCTACTGAAAAAGGCATCGGCGCAAAATTCAGCATGATTGTGTTGATGCATATAATATTTTCTTTTCCTTTGATAAGAGATGTAAGAAAAAGTTCGAATGCAGTAGCGATTAGTCTAACTACAAAATCCCGATAGCAACAATGGTGCCATTTGTCGTCAATTAAAAAATAATAATACTGACGCCTACAATGGCGTGCGTACGCGGTATCGACAACAAAAGACTACAACAGAAATAATATAACTAAAAATAATGTGCGACAAAAAGCCACCTTACAAAATCTAAAGGGAGAACTACCCACAAGTCATTCGCCAAACTGCGAGACTCCACCACCCTCATGCCCCCCTGTACTCCCGAATTACCGTTCACCCCCTTAACCGCTTTCCAGTGACAGTTCAATAAAGCAAGACGACCAATCGTGGCAAACGTCGGCCGGTATAAGCCAATAGGATTAACGCTGTATCCAACCTTGTCGCACACGTTTCGATTCAGATATAATTATCTCCTTCTAACTTATGGACAACGGATTCTTGATTCGATTGCGATTGAATTCTTTATTCGAACTTTTTTGTATTTTTTTTATATTGAACCTTTTAGAGATAAATTTTTTGTAAGATTTGAGGTTTTGATGTCTTTGTTTTATGGTTATATAAAAGTACTATGTGCTTTCCACCGTAGCCTTTTTGATCGTGGATGTAAGGGGTTGTACTGAGGCCATTTATACACATCTTCCACTTACTGATTGGTTTTGTTATAAATATTCTAAATATTTCGCAGGAGAATTTATTAGTCCAAGTTTGTTGGGCCTTAATAACTGATTATCCTGTAGGTCGTTTTCCTTTAGGGGTTGTCACGATATTAAATTTGGTCTTTTATGTTCAGAAGGGAAAGAAATTTCATGGAAGGCGTGTTCTTTTAACAATTTTAAACAATAGACCCTGAAATCTAAACTCTGCATAGTATACAAGTGACAAAGATCTCGATTGATACAAGAGAGGCCAGCTTACGTCATCACGACTAGCCCAGCCCGTTCGGGTGGAATGCCCACGTGAAACAAAGAAAAGAAGAAGAAAGAAAAATTTTATTCAAGACAATTTACAATATTATACCTACTCTAATCTAAGGTGATTTTTTTTCTTGCTGTAGGACAGCAGACAAGCTCACGGCTCGCTTAGAATTTAGCAGTTACCGTCACATAAGGGTGTTTACAACGCCAGTCGCGGACACGCTGATGTCCCACAGATAAGGGTACTGGAACTTGGGTCACTAATGCCGGAACACAACACAGGGTTATTATGACGGCATACTTAAGATCAAAGGAGGCCGCCATCCAGACGGGCTGGAGGCCCTACCACGTAACTAGTGTGGGTTGTTTTATCGCCTTTTACGACAAGCCGATCCCAACCGCAGAGGTTAGTATTCTTTCTCCGCCCCTGCACTCCGTTAAATTCAAACTGAGCTGCCATTGTGGGGTGAGCATGAATTATTTCCATCTTAAGAACAGAACAAGACAAGAACAGAACAAGAAATAGGATACAACTGGGACTTAATGTTGGTAACGGCCTATAGTTCTCGTATAGATTAAAAACAGCAATGTCAGTGGCAGTTATTTAATCGGCCATCGTGAGGAGGTAAATTGGATAAATGAGCGCGCCGCAGGTGGCGGGCAGAGGGCGGCTAGCGACCGCCGTCACCGGCAGGTGCCTCTTTTAGCTTGTGAGGTTCTATTGATTTAAAACTACCCTGCTACCCATATTGGTACTTGGTTTCATTAAGAAATTAAATAAATTAATTTTTTTTGTATTTGAAAAGACGCTAAAAAATAATAAGTAGCTAATTTCATGTAGCAAAGAAAATGCTAGAACTGACAGTTGATGGATAAAAAAAGGAGGGTAGACCAAAAAAAAGATAAATATATTGTATACTAGCTGTGCCCCCACGACTCCGTCCACGTGGAATAGTGACTTTGGGCAGCATTTTTTTGGTATATCTTTTGGTTTATTTTGGGTTACAAATCCTATAAACTCTAAAATATAAATGAAATACCTACATGCAAACAGTTAGTGTTATCGAATGCAACTGTTACGTCATGCGCCTACGGAATACCTGTGTTCGAACCTACAAAACCAGCCTGAGCTAAACTATATTTCATATGATTGATGATATAAATTTGAGGTCCACTTAAATTGAATGAATAACAACCTACAGTGTACAGCCTAAGCTGAACCCTATTTCGTATGTATGGTTGATGATATAAATCGGAGGTCAAGTTAAATTGGTCTGTAAATTTCCGAAACTGATAATTTTTAGCTAAAACTATTTTTTTTTAAATTAATGTAGCCTAAGTAACTCCTTGTTACATCAGCTATCTGCCAGTGAAAGTCCCGTCAAAATCCGGCCATTTCAGAGATTAGCCGGAACAAACAGACAGACAGACAAAAATTGTAAAAAATGTTGTTTTGGTATATGTACCGGGTTATACGTCCGAATGCACTTAGTAAAAAGCGGTTATTTTAAAATTACAAACAGAGCTTCCAATTTTATTTATTTGTATAGAAAGATGATATACCTAGTAAGAATGGCGTGAATGTTAAGACAACTAGTACAGGAAAGAGGAAGGAGAGAACTCGTTGGGCCGACCCCACATAGTTGGGATAAGGGCAGAAAGAAGTTCTCAGCTTTATCATGAATAATTATAATTCTTTTTATTGCTGAGGAACGACGCGTTCCACTTAATAATAAGCAGTTACCGTTGCCTATGGATATTTACGACGCTAGGGGCACCGCGAACACGCTGCTATACCATGGGGGTATATGGGGTCATTAATGCCGGAACACAACACAAGGTTATAACAGCTTTTACAAGGCAAAGCGATAAGAAATTAATTTAATGTAAATTATTTTTTAATTACATAACAACGTTTGTATAAGTTAGGGTTGCCAATCCCAAATTTAAAAACTAGGATATGATGTTGGAAAAACCAGGACAATTTAGTTTAAAAACAGGACGCATTAATAGAGTTGCAATACTTATATTAATTCGTAGTGAAAGTAAGTTTAGTTAGAATTAGTTTTTTTTTACTGGTGCGGAACAGCAGACGGCCCACTTAATACTAAGCAGCTACTATCGTCTATGTATATTTGCGACGCTAGGGGCACCGCGAACACGCTGCTGCCCCATAGACATACACAAGATTATTATGGCGGCATACTTAAAAACCAAGGATAGTAGCCATTCAGAGGGGCTTGTGACCCTACCACGCAGCCAGAGTGGTTATGTCGCCTTTTATGATAGGTCGACCCCAGCCACAGAGGTTATTCTTATCCGCCTCTGCACGGAGAGTATAACACGTTAGTTATAAATATTATTTAATAATAAGTATTACAATATTAAAAAACAGGATGCTACTTAAAAACTATCCAGGACATCCCAGGACACCACAAAACTAGGAAATATCCTGGGAAAACAGGACGGTTGGCAACCCTCGTATAAGTAAACAATCAATCATTACACAAGGAATTAGGATGATCTACAATACATTCTAAACAAGCTTACAAAAATAATAATGAAGAATGCGACCATGCTATGTAAAAGTTTATCATAAGTATTTTATAAGAAAATGTTTTTTGCTAGGTGATAGGGCAAGATGACAGCGATAAGTCCATGTATCCATTGCCGTTGCCATCCGACAACCAGTCCTGTAAATATACCGCCATAGCAACGTTGTGTTGTGTTTCGACATAAGTGACTTAGGGTCCAGTCCCCAACGCTGACCCGGCGTGTTGGCGGTACCCTTAGCGTCGCAAAGTTATTAAGTAGTCAGTAGTATATTAAGTAGTTCGTCAGTCTGACTGTTTTTCCACGGTCATATAAAAAAAAATACTGAGGACAGACATATAATGTCCTTTGGAATTTTCTTACAGAGACGTAAAGGATTTTTTCTCCAGCGTGAAAGATGGTATAACCAGTCTATGCGAAAAAAGTGTATAAGGCGAGTGTGAATGGAAGTGTTGGAAGGGGTAGACCTAGGCGGACGTTTCGAGACCAGATCAGGGACGTCTTGAAAAAAGGCCAGGTCAAAAGTACCCTAAACCGAAGGGCATGTATGAAGGGAATAATGAAAGTGGACGAAGCGAAACAAGTATGTAAGGATCGTAGCAAGTGGAAAGAAGTGGTATCTGCCTACCCCTACGGGAAAGAGGCGTGATTATATTTATAAATGTATGTTAAATCTTTTATTTACCATAAGATCATCTTTACGTTACACATTCATACAAATATTGTAACTGTGAAAGTAACTCAGTCTGTCTGTCACATTTTCACGTCTATGTGGCTGAACCAATTTTGATAAATTTCGGTATATAGATAGATTGGACCTTGGAGAAGGACAAAAGCTAACAACGCGAAAATTAAGCTTGAATGGAGTGAAATAGGGGTGAACGTAATTGTTTTTTTTTTTTTTTTTATTTATATGGCAGAACAACGTTCACCGGGATTAGTTATTATTTTTATTGCTGAGGTACAGCAGACAGGCTGACCGTCTCTACTGTCCTCTATGGATGTTTGCAACGCTAAGGGCACCGCGAACACGCTACTATCCCATACGACTACAGGAGCCTGGGTCATCAATACCGGAACACAAGGCATGGCAGCATACTTATAGAAGGGCGGCTGCCATCTAGAAGGGCTTGGGCCCTACCACGTAGATAGGAATGTTTAGTACCCTTTTACGACAGACCAACCCCGACCGCAGGGCATTCTTTTATTAAAATGAAGAGGAATATTTACAATGTTATTAGTAATAAACTCTCAACATTAGTAAACAAACTCTGCACTGTATTAATCAACGGAATCAGTCAGTGAATTTCGTACGCGGGATGGACTGATGCAATTGGTTTAAGCTTGTGCAACGAAATCAGACAAAGGGTTAATACGCGCCGATTACTGATACATACGTTGTAATTTTGTTGATTATCCTGTGCATAGTTAACAGTTGAGTAAGCCTATGTGTGGTACTCATACTTCATGACCAACTAGTTTTCGCGTAGTAAATTAAACAGTTTTCAAACATTTCTGCAGACAGGAAGTTAAGAAGAAATGGCCATCACAGAACGCCTGGCAGATGTGAAACATTTTAGTTAATATAAGAACTAATAATGAATAAAAATTAATAAAAATAAAGTGACTTTTACTATTTATTATATTTTAAATGATTATGTATTTGTGTAGTTTGTGTGTTACGCTTTTTTGTTAATTTTAATATTATTATACTAGCTGACCCGGCAAACGTTGTTCTGCCATATAAATAATAAAATGTAAAAAAATTAAAAAAAAAATTTGGGGGTGGGTCACCCCTAACATTTAGGGGGATGAAAAATAGATGTTGGCCGATTCTCATATATACCGGATAAGCACAAAAAATTTCATCAAAATCGGTCAAGCCGTTTCGGAGGAGTATGGCAACGAAAACTGTGACACGAGAATTTTATATTATTTTATTTTTGTTCATTTAAATGTTCAGCGTATATTTTTGTATTTTCATTTAATGTGTGCTATTAACAAACATATTTTTTAAGTTCATATGTAAAAAAATAGTGTGTAACATATTAATGTTTATTATTCATCAATGGCCCTTGCGGAAGACCAGCGCTGGTTGTTATAACTAGCAATTTAGCGGTTACAACTGGCAAATGTAATATTTAATTTAGTTACTTATATTCTTGTATATATTTTTTATAGTTAAACAAAAAAAAATGCATTTATTAAAAATCTATTATATGTTATAAGATAATCTGATATGACACTAAAAACGATAATTCCAAGTTCCTGTACCCTTATGGGACAGCAGCGTGTTCACGATGCCACTGGCGTTGCAAACATCTACCTATATATAGTTTTACTACGTACAGAGGCGGAGTAAGAATACTAACCCCTGCGACCGGGGTCGGCCTGTCGTAAAAGGCCACAAAACAAGCCTAGCTACGTGGTAGGGCCCTAATCCCGTCTGGATGGCAACCACACTGGGTCTATAAGTACGCCGCCATTAATAACCTTGTGTTGTGTTCCAGCATTAGTGAACCAAGTTCCTGTATAACTTTGGGACAGCAGCGTGTTTGCGGTACCCCTAGTGTCGCAAACATAGGCGACGGTAACTGCTAACTACTAGGTGGGCCTTCAGCCTGTCTGCTGTCCTCAATAAATAATTCCGGGCCTAATTGGACCATATTACTATTGGCCCTACTGCCGCTATCATCTCTTTCTACGAGGTTTTGTCAGCAAAGGAGGCGGCGAAACGGGAGCGTTTGGGTTTGTGACACTCAGTGTCAGATTAACCACGTAGCAAGAGTAGCAATGGCTACGTGCCCCGCGCAAAACGGGCCCCGCATGTTTAAACCCGTTCTGCCTGAGCGTAAATTTTTGACTTAAATCGTATTAAGAAGTCGTATCTTAAATTTACTTGATGTTACAAAAAAGGTGGAACGTTTTCCCAGTAAGACAATCCACGTAAGGCAATTGGTAACCAATTATTTCCTTGGCGAAAATAGAACACGGAATTTCCTACTGTAAACGCACAGTTTCACACACAATAATGTGTATAATTTGAGTCACATACGTCACAAAAAGTGCGGCGTATACAAGCAAGCTTGCGCGGAGCCCTTCGAGAGAATTTGCTACGGGCCCCGCTACGCTTGCTTAATCAGACACTGGACATTGTCATATAATCAATGGTCACCTTATAACACTGTAAATAAATATTGTGATCTACATATACTCTCAAACCACATACAAATGCAAGATCATTGTCGGTGCCTGGCTTCTTTCTAAAAATTATGCAAATATAGAACAGCTCCTTAATTTGTCACATTCCAAATTAAATTATATGCATATACTGAATGAAATACATCTTTTTAATTTCACTAATTATTTATTATTCCATTTGTTTATTTTATTTTTATAAAAATATGTACTTTTTTATTGCTGTAGTACAGCAGGCAGGCTGGCGGCCTGCTTAGAATTTAGCAGTTACCGTCGCCTATGGGCGATTTATTACTATTATTATATCTTTGATTATTGTCCAAATTGTAATACTTCTTTTAATCGCAGTTGTGAGTTTTGCTGCTCAAAACTCAAGTTGATTTTTACATTGAGGACTAAAGCTCGTCCAATTAATTATTTGTGTATCATTGTTTAACAAACTGAATAAATTATTATTATTACTGGACACTCTCGATCTAGTAGGTGCATTCGTCGCTAGCGAATGACCTTCGCCCACCATCATAGATTATGGACGCAGGGGGCTACTTTGAAGCAAGATTAAGCTGCCTGCAAAATATTCTGGGGGTGCGGTGCGTTGAGGCAGCGTAGAAGATGCTGGAGCTACGCTGGTTTTGACCTCTGACGACCAGGGGTTATGTTCCCCTAGAACGGTAAGACCCGTGTCCAATATGGGCCAACGATTTGCAGTGGCGGTAGTCAGTTCGCACCATGTCCCGGCACACTAAAACGGAAAAAAGGACACTTGCAAACTGTATTATAGTACCTTATAGTAAATGGTCACAGTTGCTTAGAGACGTTTACAACTCCAGGGGTATGTCCAACGCGCGCTTAGCATTGAAGAAATTATAACACTCTAGTAATGGCCTTAATGGAAGACGAGCGCTGATTATTTTATCCAGTAATGGTGAATTAGGTGCCCTTTTAAGGTGTATTATTTTTCTTTAAACAAATTTTTGTGTGAGCCTAAGTTATAAATTTTATTTTTTTAATAGAACCTCGGTCGGTTTCACATTCCAAATTCGAAGCATACCCAACAGGGGTATTCCAGAAAACCGAATAAATATTTGTCTGGATTGATTATTATTCTGGAATATTATTTATCCCAAAAAACAAACTATTTTTTTTATTGTTCTAAGACAGCAGACAGGCTGACGACCCACTTATAATTTATTAGTTACTATTTATTGGTGTTTACAACGCTAGTAGTATCGCGAACATGCTGCTGTCCATAAGGGTACAGGAGCTTGGGTCACTAACGCCGGAACACAACACAAAGTTAATATGGCGGCATACTTAAGACCAAAGGTAATCGCCATCCAGACGGGCTTGGGGCTCTACCACGTAGCTATGGTGGGTTGTTTTGCCGCCTTTTACGGGCTGAGCCTGGCCGCAGAAAGAAGATCAAATAAAACTACGGAGAATAGAGGAGTATTATCTCATGTGGAGAAGTTGAGTGATCAGGTGTACACTGTAAACTATAGTTCAAAAATCCGACACAATGGCGCTAGTGCAGCTGTTAGCAGCAGCAGCTGTTGTAGAATTGAAGTGTGCTCACTTTAAAAAAATCCGTGGCGTCTACTATAGTTATAAGTAGCAGTACAGTATTGCAATCCTCGACTATTAGCATAGTTTAAAATTGAAGGGTTGTAATTCTAAAGGATCTAAGTTCCAAAAAAATAAAATCGATATTATTACAAAAACACGATCTATGTATGTACTAAGCCTAATATTCAAATGGATCCAAATGCCTATCTCTTAATTTTTCACTCATACACAGATGAAGTTGTGGCGCGGTCAAGTACCAACGCAGTTTCGCACAAACTTTTTTTGTTATATCTCTAAAACATAAAATTTACACTGATGCTATTGTGGTGCCATCTTAATTTAACGCATTTCTATGGACACTCAAACAGTTACCTTTCTTTCTTCTATCTTCCATAAAAAATGCCATCTAGCGTTTAATACTAGATTTAATCTCGCACACAAAATATTAAACACTTATTTTGAACTAAAATCCACACCACGACTCGAGTCCTTTTGCTGCGGCGCGGCGCTGCTAACGCTTAGCTAAATATTGGTAAAAGAAAATGAAATTAAATAATGAGCAGGATTATTTAACAAAATGTTAAATCCAAATGGGAAACTAATCAACTTATTCTACGTAGCTTTAACATACTTTATGATGATGATATTAATTTATCCCTAATGAGAAAGGTAAAGGACTTTAGTCCATACAGCCAGGTCTTGTTCTTGGTAATAACTGGAGAATTTTGGTAGTTTTAAAGGCTAAAGCCACGTCTTCATTGTTCTTGATCGTAAGGCCGAAGCCATGTCTTGACTTAATGTTGTCGTGTCTTATTATTCACGGTCATAAGGCCTAAGCCACTTCTTCGGTGTTGTGAATTGGTCGAAGTCAAATCGATAAACAATAATAATAGTAGAGTCCAAATAAAAATTATATATATATTTCCAGGTGCAATTAACATACTTTATATTTTACAACTCTATATAATTATGAAAGTAAAAAAAATCTATCATCTTTTTGGAGTTTACTCCGAATCGATTTTCATATATGGTATGAGAAAAATGTGAGAGTAAAATCTACTAATGAATGACCTCGTTACGTGTTTGGTGCGCAAGGCAAAAATTACTTTAATTGTTACAACTTAAGGTTGATTTCACATTAAATGTTGTTTAACATAATTATGTCTTTTCATTTGTAAGTGACAAGAGTAATTTATTGCTTTGCTCATTTTATATGACGAATAATCGAAGTATTAGTTAAGTAATGTTTTGGAGATTTGTGACTTTATTACTAGGTGCCATAGTTGTAATTAGGTTGAACTTAAAACTGTTTTAAAACTTTTTGGATCAAGATGGTACGCGACGCATGCTCGAACGACCTTGTGTCGTCTTATTGGTATAAGATTTGGAGTTTACTCCATAAGAAATGATTTTCTTATTTTTTATAAACAACACAATAATAGTTTTTATATATGTATATTTTTATATATGTATATTGTTTTCATAAATTTGTTAATTTACCCTTTCATGTGGTATTAATCTTTTTTCAGTTAAATAAACTCTTTTTGCGTATGTTTAGACAATCGTACATAAGTAGTAACCTCCAGTCGTGCGTCGGAGCTGACACACACAGTTTTTTTTAATGGCGACAATGCTTGTGGCACTCATTTGCCAAAGGCCATGAAAAGCCAGGTGATGATGGTAAATAACAATATATAAACTTTTCACCGGTAGTTTATATAGTTTACTTACTTGTAAAAATTCGAATTTACATACTTTGTACATCTAATAAATAGAATATTTACAACATTTATAAAATTTCAAATAACATACCTATGTACCTGAATTGATGATTACTATGACTTACATAATCTATATGGTAGTACATATATACATTACGACGCCCCTACGACTTAAATAGATATAAATATCATAAGAAGGTAAAAATTTACATAGAAAAATTATAAAATTATGAACATGAAAAATCAGTAGGTAATTAACATTTACAGGGCGCAGTAAGTCGTGGAGATGAAGGTCATACAGAGGGGTAGAAATTTTCCAACAGTACAAGAAAATGTGGTCAATTGTACCTTCGCATAAACCACATTCATAGAGAGTTATTGCGAATTCTAAGTTTAGCCAAGAAAACTGATGAACATACGTGGCCAATATATAGTCGTATTATGGCTGAGGTTAGTTTTTTCGGGAAATAACGAAAATGAAAGAACCAGGGAGATGATGGGATGGAAGGTTGTAAATTACCAGTGTCTACAAGAGGTTTGTCGGAAATTTTGCCATAACTCGTTACAGTATTTGAACATTAAAGTTTTAGCAAGAGCTCGGAGGTCGTGAGGAAAACATTTATCATATTTATCCGATCCTGTGGAGACAGCGTCTTTAGCATAGCTGTCAGCGTTTTCAAACTATAAATGTATATAAATAATCCATCAGTTCAGTTCAGTTCTTAAGGTTATGGCTCCAATGCTTCTAGCATCGATTTTGCCAGTATCGGAGTTACAAAAATGACAGGTTGTAATAAAATAAACTGTAATTTAAAACGCGGGAGTTTCGAAAGCTAACGTTATCTGGAATCCTGAGGACAACACAGTTTCTATTTGTTAAATAATCCATCATCTATAGGTATCAAGAATATTAATACTGTTACACTAGCTGTCAAATTCGTAGACATTTTGTTATTTTATCACCTGACATCTGCTACTGTGACATTGGCAAAATAAATGCCAAAGCTTAAAAAAATATTTATACATTTTTAAAATGCCTTACTGGAAAAGTGGTAGCCTTATAAGTGATAGAACTTAGACGTAAAATGTGTCAGAATTATCCTGCGGAGAAAGAGCTTTCCGGAATTTTGGGGAGGGGATGGGAGATTGGACATAAGCCTAAGCAGACACCGAGGTATGTGTATATATTTATAAATAAATAAAGCCTTTATTTTCCAACTCATACCTTGTTAGTTGTATCTTCTAATGTTAGTCTAACTTAGTAATTGTTACTTTGGTTAGTTGTGAGTGTGGATCCCTGATCGGGCGAAGGCGTCTTCCTTCTCCTACCATGCCTCTTTATCCTATAAAACCTTGGAAACTTGGTTGATATACACATTTTGTATATTTTGTTTTGTGAATTATATTGATTGATTCCCAAAAAAAGTAAATAAAAAATCCTCAAATTCAATTAGAGGTACTTGCTACTAAAAATATGTAAATTGCTCAGTCGACACATGGCAGATGTCATAAAATACTCTTCAGAATAACCACAACTTATTACTAATTCAATATAAAAGTATAAATTGGGTTAACAAGTAAATAAAACGAGCATAAACAATTTGAATAATTTATTATCACTAGAAAACAACTAATTTTCGTACTTCATGACAACCTTTCCAAGTTTGCCTCTAGGCACGTCGATAGATGGCAGTATATCCGTTATAATCCCAGTTGCGACTGTCACGTTGTTTTCTCTCATCGTGAACGGCTGTCCCGGGGTCATCACCATGTCCTGGAGGAGGGTTAGGTATACCTCTCCGTGGTCTCCAGGCATCATCATGTGCATTGATGGGTCTGGAGAGAAAAATTATAAAGCTGATGGGTCTGGATTATTTTAGGGAAATTACATACACGCTTAAGCGGCGTTTACCCCCGTTTACCCTCCTCTTATTGACCATCTGTAGTATATTAGAAGAGCCCCCCCCCCCTCCTTTAGTTTTAAGGTAGTAATTCATAAATAACCTAACCTATCCTAACTACGTTGGGAACAAATATCTGGCCATGCCGCCTCCGCCGGGCCCCGCCAGGAGGGGTAGACTTAAAAAGTGCTGGCTTGACGTCGTAAGGGGTGATATGCGTGCCAATGGGCTCACTACCAGGGATGCGGAAGACCGTGCGAAGTGGAGTAGAAAAAGGCCCCGGGCACCGAAACGAAAGTTTGGGTTGCAACCGGGATATAACGCTGGGATGATGATGATGATGACAATTGAGTTTTTGAAGTGAAAACTTCTTTAGACGCGTTGAGCACTTTTTGAGTGAACAATTTTTGATTTGTAAAGAAGTGTTAATGACCAATTTAAACTTTAATGCTTGATCATAAACACTTCTTTATAAATCAAAAATAATTTGAATAGTTTTCACTTCCATCGGCAGTCCCCAAAGACTACCCCGCATGTTTTTTTTATCACGCATATTAGACGAGAAGACCGTCTTAAAGGTGCACACCTAGGTGGAAATAGAATTTCGCCCTCTAGTTTCTCGTTTGGAACGAAGTTCTTTCAACAGTAGAGTGAACTGGCAAAAATTGTCACGTAACGAAAAAGCGTTAAACCCCTTCCAAGCGATGTGTATGTGTGTGTGTATGTCTTACACACACACAACTTTAATATTTTTTTATCATTTTAATTAGACATATATGGTCTTCGTGGACATTTTACTAAAGCAAGTATAAATAATGAAAACTTAGATAATTAGTAAGTTAATAAATCATATAATTAAATATGTACCATACAGTATTTACATCATTTGAATAAAGGAAGACTGCATTTTTTGGTGTGATAAAAAAACTACATTAAATTTTAAAACACGTTTTGAGTTTAAAAAATATCGCGAAGAACTTCGTTCCTGACGGGGGTCCCCCGACCGCACAATTTTTTTATTATAGGAACGCGATTGAGACGCTGAAAAGTTTAGGTTAGCCTGGTATGGCCGTAACAAGGAGGATGCTAGAAATGATAGTGGATGGATACAAGAGGAGTGGTAGACCAAAGAAAAGATGGATGGATTGCGTAAAAGATGATATGATGAAAGAGGATGTGAATGTTGAGATGACACCTAACAAAGGAGAGTGGAAGGAGAGAACATGATGTGCCGATCCCACGTAGTTGGGATAAAGGCAGAGAAGAGGAACGTACCTAAATCAATTCTACAGGCGATATTCCAAGTGCCGCTGAACATCTGCTGAGCGTATTTCGAGAAGACCGGCTTCTTCCTGCCACCCTCACTTCGCGTCAGGAAGTATATCTTCGCCTTGTAATGGTTGCTCATCTGCAAAGACTTGGATGCCGCCAGGATCATGCCGGTTTCCACTGATTTCATTTTCATACCGCGTAATAACACGCCCACGTTATCACCGGCCACTGCCTAAAATATATAAATAGATAATAAGTATACTGTATACAATTCACACAGCGCCATCTATAGTAGAATCCGGTTACTATGACTCCGCATATATTGACCAACCGCTTAATATGAATAAATAATATATATATTGGAACCTTTCACACAACGCCATCTAGTCTCAAACTAAGTTGCAGAGCACTTGTGTTATGGGTACTAGACCACTGATCTACTGTATATTATATAATTTACTTTTTAGAAATACATATTCTACATAAATACCCCGTAATCTCCACAAACGTACCGAACTGCGTCTTTGTAGAATGAAGTAATTACACCCCTATTTACCTAAGGAATCAATTCGAGTTTCTTAACTCGTCTGGCCTCCGAAATTTGCGTACATCTACTGAACTATCGCTTAAAACTCCTGTTCATACTTCTTCTTTTTATAATAACTCCTTCATTGTTCATGCTATCAAACTCTGGAATGCACTGCCTATTGCTTTAAGACAAGCTAAGTCACTACCAACTTTTAAAAAATTGGTTAAAAATCACTACTTATCTTTAGTGTAACAACAAAACATATATCTATTTATGTATTCTACAAATATAGATATTTAATTATGTTTATCTATTTATTTATTATATTTTATATGTATTATTGAATTTTATGTATGACGGAAGTCATATTATTTAACGGCTGCACCGGATGTGGCGGCGGCCGTATTGTAATGGAAGTCATATTATTTAAACGCTGCACCGGATGTGGCAGCGGCCATTGACGGAAGTCGTATTATTTAAAAACTACACCGGATGTAACGACAGCCATATTATTTAACGAGACGGCGTCTAGGGGGCGCTAGTGGAACGTGCACCGAGTTCGCCCCACCTCCGCCTATATAAGGAGCCGCGCTGTTGAGCCGGCACGCATTTCAAACGAATGCGTCTTGGTGCACGGACCACTGTCTCTCGACAGTCAGTACTGCCCAGTTATTGGATACGGAACGTTGTCTCAGGCAATTAGTACTGTCCTTATTGCGGTGGGTGCGTGGAACCCTGTCTCTGACAGGCAGTACTGCCCGGTTACTTGGACGTGGAACGTTGTCTGACAATTAGTACTGTCCTTATTGCGGTGGGTGCGTGGAACCCTGTCTCTGACAGTCAGTACAGCCCTATGTGACCGCCCTCACTGTCGCATGACTAGTTATTTAATTAAATGTATTTCATTTCTGTATTTCTATATTTCTAGATCTAACTGATTGTTCGAATGAAATAAATTTGTATATTGCCATATCAGAGTTGCCCCTCTGATGTATGGGCCTAACCCGACATGTATATTATCTATTTATTATGTAAATAAAATATAATTATTATTTATTACCATACCTCCCTTCCACATCAATATAACACCAATAATGTTCTATAGCCCGGGTTGCCTGGAAGAGATCGCTCTATAGCGATAAGGCCGCCCATTGTAAGTCAAGTACATATTGATTGTGTAAATAAGTTTCATTGTGTTTATATAATTGGTTTACAATAAGTGTTATCTATCTACACAGCGAAGTTTGGTTTTCATATAAAATTGTTTATAACAAAGTTGGATATAATGACTTCGCTTATAGTGACATGTCGCTTACTATGGCCTATAAATAAATTATGTCCGGTTATAGTGACCTACACGATTAATTATAACCGGACATAGTGAATCACGTAGGTCACAATAACCGGACATAATTTATTAAAAAATGTCGGAAAGCGGTCTGTTGTCCACTTAATAGTTACCATCGCCTATGGATGTTTACGACGCTAGGGACACGGCAAACACACTGCAGTCCCATAAGGGTACCTAGGTTGCATTGCTAACCTAGGTCAATAATGCCGCAAAACAACAGAAGGTCATTATGGCTGCATATTAAGAGTCTTGTACATGGTTCATTTTGACGTATTGTCTTACACCGTGTTCGTTTAAAATCGACCACGTTTAATGTCATGATTAGTTGACGTATATAACACTCACTACCAATGTATCTCGTATAAGTATGCGCGCAAGTTCATGTCCATCGGGGCCTGAGGCGACGGGCGGGGGACAGCTCGCCCGGCCTTCGCCCACCTCGCCACAAAATGCGAATATATGCTTACAAAACAGATTTACAATGGAAAACATTTTGAAGTTTTACAGTGATGCTGTTGAAACTGATGTAGAAAAAAGGAAAATTAACTGAATAGCTATAATGAAACCTTGGATGAGAGGCCTTTGATAAAAGAATCCTAATAAATTTCAAAGTTAAAAATTAAATGAGTTATGGTGGACTTACGACCCCTGGGCGACTGGAAACAAGTTGAAGTAAACGGTCGTTGGAGGTTATATTATTTTTATGCTGATCACATTCGTTTAGAGAAGGACAGCCTTTCCTCTTACGGACATAAGGTAAGAGTAAAGGAGACAGAATCGTCGTCACCTTATTTCTTTGTTTATTTTTGGCTGGGGAAAACTGTATTGGTTGTGTGGGGTTCTTCGCCCTGCTCATACAACTACGCATCTGGCTAAGTAAACATCACCAGGGTGCTCCCGGCGGCATATTCACTAAAAACTCCGGTCGTCACCTACAGCCTGTCAGGGGATGATCGCTGAATCGACTTACCTACCTTATACTTAAAATTATTTACACATACCTCGGCAACGCTTTTCTTGAATATCTGTATGTCCGATAGTGTTGTTTTAATGTTATAACTGAATCCTAATAAATCTGCATCGTCGTTACGTTTCATTTTGCCACGTTTAATTGTTCCCACCACTACCGTGCCTCTACCTGTATAAAAAAAAATTGTGTCAAGATCCCAACGAGAGCAGACTTCCTCCTACCCTTATCCCACATCATGTTCTCTCCTTCCACTCTCTTCTGTTAGCCATTTCATTTCAACATTCACTCTTTTGCACCTGTATGCGCCGGGCGTTGAGCATGCACCGGTCTTCTCCTTTCCGCTCCTACACCCGCTTCCGCTATCACACCGCTTCATCACACCCGCTATAAAAGGGACGGATACCATGCTGCTGGCGAGGAGCGCGGCCGAGCGGCCGAGCTATTGCGGCGATCGGCCCCCCGCGCCACAGTCCACTTCGAACCGCGCTTAGGGGCAACCGCTGCTCCCGGCCTTGACCAAATAAAAGAAAGGGGAACAAGATCCCGTAGTGCCCGCTTCGTGCCCGATACGAACCAGTGCACGGGGTCCCAGTGGCGGGTGAGTAATCCTTTTAATTTCCCGCTCATCGTGATGGACGTATCATCTTTTACGCAATCCATCCATCTTTTCTTTGGTCTACCACTCCTCTTGTATCCATATCCATCCACTATGATTTCTATTATTTTCCTAATTATATGTCATTCTTGCTTTCGCATCTAAACTTTTTGACCTAACTATAATAATAAGCTAAAAAATGCAATATGTATAACGAAAATTTTAAATTTCAAGACACAATGCAGAAATAGTACTCGGTCGTTGCTCTGTCATACGCAACTGATAGAATGCGAGCGCATCGGTCGAGTCGACCGCATAAGCCGCGCCGAATCTGATGACGTCATCCGAATTCGTCTAGGGTTTCTGGGGTTCTTCCAGATTCGGACGATTCGACGCGGGGAAGTGTGCGAGGTTTCATGAGATTTCATATACAGAATTCTAAAATTAGTTTCGTTCGACGCGTTCGGCTCGGATAAGTGTGCGTTCACCTTAAGGTTTCAAGTGCCAGAAATAAAACTTAGAAAATTTAATTGAAATTTATCCAATAGTTTCGCCGTAATGTGCGCACATCTGCAGACTTCTATCTTTTAATTTATATAGTACTTAAAATAAATTAGTGAGACGTATCATTGAAGATCGAAGAAGGACAGGACGAAGACACTGCACTATAACAAAACCTGTATCACAATGTTTTTCACAAAAATATTGCCCTTGAAAAATTGAGCCCTTTGGTCTATGGTGTATCACATACCATGGTATGTGATACACTTGGAATGGCCAATAATATAAACCTCACTTATTTCTTTACTCTGACATTGGCAAAATCAGTGCTTAAAGTTTTATTACAGTGCTTAAATTGTTATTAATATTTTATTATTATATATTTTTCGTTATCCTTTAAATATATCTATAGCATAGTATTTGCTTCATTTATGCTCCTTCCAAATACAAAAATATATAATATTATTGACAGATATGCATATAGGCTGATTTTTTTACATGATTAAATAATAATATCAATTAATGCAGGCACTACACTTGTAATATGTGTACATTTATAAAAGTATATAAGTAGTATGTCAGTTTTCTAGTACAGTCAGTTTTCTAGTACACATAACACAAATGCTCACAGATGGCACTGTATCAATTATCGCTGTACATTCATTATTATGATTAAAATTCATAGTCAATATCGATTCATACCTGGCACAGTAAAAGCGTTGTCTATGGGCATTAAAAATGGCGACTTCAAATCTCTCATTATGGGTGGTACATACGTATCGAGTGCATCTAGAAGTTTCCTTATTGATGGAGCACCTATAAAAAAATTACATCCTAATACATTGATATATAGAACTGGCAACCTTTTTTTTTGTCCAGGGAAAACTGCACCTTAACAGTGCAGCGTCGGATCTCCGGGGAAAAGCCGATACAACTGTTCTTATACTTAAGCGATACTATACATAAGATTAAGGAAAACGTTGTTGTTGTTGAACAGACTTCTTAGTAGGCAGAAATCTTTAAGAATGTCTTCTCTGTTTACTCACATATTCTACAATTTTAATCTGTCAACAGCTCTCGTGCTTAATGAATGGGTGCTTGTTGATGTAAGACACAGCGTAGTGTCGGGAAGGTGAATAGGCAGTATAGTAACTTTGTGCAAAGGATGGGGCAACGATTCTGCAAATCTAAAGCTTGGTTGAGGTCTAAGTCGTATTAGATGTAAATGTGTGGTTAACAACTTTTAACGTTGGATAATGTAGTCATTATCTATATAGTTTTCTCAATCAAATAATCATGTCTACACACTGTAAAAGGATTTTACTGTGGCGCGTAATTTCTTTTGCTATGGCGAGGTGACGAAATTTGAAATATAGTTAAGGGATTGTATTGGCTGAGGGATATAAGGAATGAGGTCAGGATTCATAGGGGACTCTGAGTCGGGACGCCGGGAAGAGCGGATCAGAGAAATCGCGTTTCGAAGAGAGTAACAACAGCCGGGGACTAACTCCTGGCTTCGCGTCGCGTGATATTTGTTTCTATATAGATAATTGATTATGGTGGTTTGCATTGTGTTGGATCTGAATGTGGCCAGTTCTGATCTTTCATGATGTGGACTGCTTAGTCTATTTTCTATCCCGCGATCCGCGATATTTTAAATAACGTGGAAATTCGACATAGGGAATTATTAGAGTCAGTGTTGTTTCTTATTCCGCGATTTAATTTAATAATAATTCACGGGTGTGTCTAGCCCTTTGTTTGTTATTTTCTCGAACTAGGGACCAGTCGAGTCAGTGTTGTCTTAGGTTAGCCATTACGCGAGTAAGTCTAGATGTTTCAATTATTTTGTGTAATTCCGTAATAGGGTTTAGCTTAGAGTCAGTGAATGAGGCTCAGTCCAAAACGGAGCTTTTGGACTACCAAGTAAGTCGTATAGGTTTAACAATTTATCAAATTCTTATAATTACATATAATGAAACTTCAACATTATACAAGTGTAAGTCACAAATAATATATATCCCGTTTAACTATTTTTATGTACTATATATATTTATATTATATTCAATATAATTATAAATCATTACACATCACACAATCACTTATACAGACACAGAATATCTATCAGTTTCGACACTAAATTAGGTTAAGATATTAATTTAGAACATAAGGAAAATCAACTGACCTAATTATATTTGCATGGGGTATGCGCTACCTGATTGACTTCATTATATTTATACATAAGAACATAGGCTTTGACCTTAGTAGTTGTAAAGGGCTCTACGAGCCTATGGACCTACTGTCAGGGATGTCGGGGATCGAGCGAAGTGGAGAAGAAGGGTTAGAAAGTGGACCCTGGGCACCAAAGACTGGTCCTAGTAGTCGTAAAGGATGATGCGCGTGCCTATGGGATTACTATCAGGGATATCGAACCTCGAGCGAAGGGGAGAAGGCTTCATTATATTGATACATAAGAACCCAGGCTTAGACGTCGAGTAAATGCTGACCTTAGTAATCGTAAAGGGCTCTACGTGCCTATGGACTTGCCGTCAGGGATGTCGGGGATCGAGCGAAGTGGAGAAGAAGGGTTGGAAAGTGGACCCTGGGCACCAAAGACTGATCTTAGTAGTCGTAAAGTGCGTACCTACGGGATCACTGTCAGGGATATCTAAGATCGCGTGAAGTGGACACCAAAACGAAAGCTTAAGTTGCAACCGGGATTTAACGCTAAAATTGTGATGATGTTATTTCATGGGGTTTATGAACACTTGTGGTTGAATCAGAATTAAATAAGGAGTAGTTGGCTTCCAAGTTGAAGACCGAATGGTACCACGTTGAAGACCGAATGGTACCACGTTGAGAACAGAATGGTATATCTCGTCTATCACTTAACAGTGCATTATGCTTGTCTGGAATGTAACCAGGAGGTGTAGACTACGAGACTGAGACGTTCCAAACCAAACGTTGACTCCCCACTCTTCGTCTTAGCGTTAGAGTATTACTATGCTGACGATGAACGGACGAGTGCGGTTATGGTTCAGCAATCTCAATGTCTGTGGTCTGCATACTTGGCTATATTCTAATACGAGTGCACGAATGGGTACAAATTTTATACCGATAAGCATGCATAATAATATGGAATCGCTTCGTGCGTGATATTCTTCAACTCATTTAACTAATGCAGCATTTACTCGCTATTTTAAATGTCAATCCTATAATCCTATTCCTCTCCTATCTCCGTAAAACTGTACTGAAGTTAGTGCACGTTTTACCCTAGTGAAGTAATAAAAAAAAAGTAGCTTTAATTTGCCGGCTGCTGTTGCCACTTGGGTTGCACAATTATTCTTCTCGTATAAGTTTATAAAGTGAGAATAGAGGAATTAAATTTATCACTCAACTCTTAATTCTCGTAGCGATATTGCATTGACGATCATTATTATGGATAAGGCGGTTCTGCCTGTTATATAACTACATACCTATAACTAGAATTATTACATCGATAAAAGGGATTGCTAGATCTGTGAGAGGTGTGAGTACGTGGCCTATAAGGCCGAACATACTATACTATCCACAATGCTATTAATGTGCTAACTCGATGTAAGTGCTTGAGCCGACCTGTGTCTTCTCTTCGACATGATGCAAGATGCTTTTCCTTGCTATACTCTAATGAGTTGGCCAGGTCCTTTTGCTCGCCATTCGATAGGCATAGGCGTATCGCCAATGGTAAATCTGGTCTTCAATCTCCAACGTATAAGCGCTGCTCACAGCTCTCATTTATATATAATACACATTGTATATATGTATATAAATGCTAACTGTATAAATGTCTGAACAAAGGCTATTTTACTCAATTATGTAAAAGCTACCTATTGGTAAAAAAAAATCAGGCTATTAGACCTGAATTTTTTATAGTTGAAAAACAGCGGACAGGCTGACGGCCCACCTAACAGTAAGTAGTTACCGTCAACTATGGATGTTTGTGTGGATCCTGGGTCACTAATGCCGGAACAAAACACAAGGTTATTATGGCGGCATACTTAAAATACCAAGGGTGTAGCTAGGGTGGGTTGTTATGTCGCTTTTTACGACAGGCCGACCCTGGTCGCGTGGGTTAGTATTATTAATCCGCCCCTGCACGACCATACAAAATATTGTATGGTGTTCACAGAATGGCAATAAGCGAAAAACATAGCATTTATAGTTATCACAATATTGAGCTTAGTTCGGAATTCAAACCCACTCAATGTGACTATTTATATCAATGTAATTACTAAGTCTATGTATAGTATAGTAGTTCGTTGGGTCTTAAAGCTATTTTTTCTTCTAATTTTATTAACTGCCTAGTCTTGTGGATGGGGACAGCCCCAATGTGTTCCTAGGATCTCCTAAAAGGCCACACAGTGATTGCTGTTGGTAAGTGACAGACAACTAAGGAGCGATTACTAAGTTTTTGCTTGTTTTGTTCAAGAAAAATCCCCTACAATTTAACTCTATGGGCTTCTTCCTATAAAATACAAACTTTGTATGACTAAAACCAATTGAGTGGATCACCACTCTATCAAGTGGCAGTCGCTTCAAGCAAACAGATTGCATTATCATAATTTTATCCATGCAGGTGCAGAGAAAGAATACTGTTCCCTGCCGCCGGGGTCGCGTGTCGTAAAAGGCAACCAAACAACCCAAGGTAGTAAGGCTCCAAGCTCGTCTGGATATTAAATTTGGCGCCATGATAACTTTGTGTTGTGTTCCTGCATAAATGACCAGGTTCCAATACTACTGCGTGGTTAGCAACATGTTATTGATGCCCCTGGTTTTGCAAACACCCATAGGCGATGGTAAATGCTAAATTCTAAGTGGGCCGTCAGCCTGTCTGCTGTCCTACAGTAATAAAAAAATATATATATAAATTACAACCTATAAGGTTAAGCCAATAAAACTCACTCCTTTATTTACTCTGACATAGGCAAATTCAGCCTAAACCGTAGAAACCATAAAAAAAATAAAACTCAACCTTACCGAATTCTGTTTCATCTCCTTTCAAAGCTAATAACGCTGATCCACATATCATTGGTACAGTGTTGCCATCATAGCCAAAATCAGATAAAAGTTCCCTTATTTCTATTTCAACTAATTCTAATAGCTGCAAACAATACATACATCGTTTTAAATGTGAAATCATTCAGTACTTGAGCTAGGTTAGGTAGGTCTTTACGTGTGGGGCTTAGCAATGCCAAAACAGCGAATCTGCAAAGCCCCCACCAAGGCCAAGACTGACGACCAGGGTTTTTAGTGGGTAGGGCCTTCTGTTCCCAGTCTGCCCTAGACGAGCAGTCATCCCCCTCGGGAGGTAATCCCACACTCCACCAGCCTTCCCCCCAAAGGCCGGTGGAAGCTGTAACAGATTTCCCCGATATACAAAAAGAATTTGGTCTTTATGGGGTTGGGAAGGTCATCTATGGGACTCAAAAATACCTAACCTAACCATTTAGTGCAGTCAATAGACCTTGTAAAATATACAATAAACATATCATATACAACAGTGAAACATTGAACGAAATAGTGTGAGATGCATGGAAGAACAAAGTCAGCTAAACCTCTTATTGCATATTTACTCGGTTTTCTGGCACATATGATCACAGCACAGAAGCCACATCAATAACTTGGATTCTCTGTTGGATCATCTCAATACTCTAGTCATTGTCTCCATGACTTTTTAAGTGACTTTAAATTGATGGCCTAGTTCCACCGTTATCCATGCATAAGGTCCATCGATTATTACGGCTAGGACACACTGATTGAAGACTCGTCTTCAGGCATTGTGGTATGGGCGACGAAAATATGTATGTATTCTCCGTGCTGCGACGTAGTAAGAATACTAACCTCTGCAGCCGGGGTTGTAAAAGGCGACAAAACAACCCTAACGTCGTGGTAGGGTCCCAAGCCCGTTTGTATGGCAACCAATACTTGGTCTATAAGTATGCCATCATAATAACGGTGTGTTGTGTTCCGGCATTAGTGACTATGTACTTCATTACAGACAGCATTGTGTTCTCGGTGCTCCTAGCGTTGCAAAACTTCCATAGGCGACGGTAACTGCTTATTATTAAGTGGGCCGTCAACCTATCTGCTGTTCCTCAACAATAAAAAGAAAAATCAATTCTGTCAAAAGTTATGCGTGGTCATATAATCATTGAGTGAACAATCAATCATTTTGTTTTCGTACCCTTAGGGTTGGAATTTTTTTCCCAAATTTATATAGGACCAACTTCGGGGTATACCCTTTCCAATAAAAGAATTTTTTAAATCGGACTAGTCTGTATAAAGTTATGTGTGGTCATACATAAAAAATGATATACGTGTTGACTTGAGAACCTCCTCCTTTTTTTCGTCAGTTAAAAAATGAATACTTACTTCATTATCGACGATATCAGCCTTATTTATATACACTAAAATATATTGAATTCCAACTTGCTTGGCTAGTAATAGATGTTCTCTAGTTTGGGGCATGGGACCATCATTGGCAGCAACAACTGGAAAAGCAATGTTAGGGCATATTCAGTGCGACGCGGATGACCTACGCGGATGTCCGCGACGGACGGCACAATGTATTATGCCTATACAGCGCGTTCACTGCTATACGGAGCTCTCCGCGACGCGGATAGCTCCGCGCGCGGAAGCCTATTGCTCGTAATGTTGTTGTTCAGTGCTCGACGGACGGTCGTGCGGAGCGGATCTGAAGTACTGTCGTCGTCATCATGGTTGCGAACGTCCAAAGTGAGAGAGTTATACAAGAAGTACGACTTCGACCATGTCTTTGGAATCTCCACGATAATTTATACAAAAACTCCTCAAATGTCCTAATAGACATTTTGAAGTACATGAAAAATTTAATTTCGTCTTCTTGCAAATCCGAAAAAAAAGCTACAAATTCCCCTTTAAAAAGTCTTTTCCCAACGATTGGATGTACATTAATTCTTCTGACACCGTCGCGTTTTCTACTGTTTAACAAATAGGCAGCAACCACCAAATTAATTTTTTTATCCATGACTGTACCAGTCTCAATCACGATCCGCACAGCACTGAACGACGAATTCATCCGCGACGGACGCATGCACTAATCCGCACGAGGACGGTCCGCGATGCACTGCATGGGGCCTTACAAGTTAATCATATTGCATCAAATTGTAAGACTACACAATTGAAAGAAAATTAATGTCATTTAGCAAACTTCCGACCCCTTCATGACCCTTCTTGACCAAAGAGGCACAAGAAAAAAGTTTGCATACATGAAGAATAGAATAGGCACAACATGTTTTCTCCTTCCACACTGTTTAGCCATAATTTCGACATTCATACCCCTTTCACCATATAATGATGCAATCCATCCATCTTTTCTTTGGTCTACTCCTTTTGTTTATTGCTGCTGTAGGATAGCAGACAGGAAGACGGCCCGCTTAGAATTTAGCAGTTACCATTCCCTATGGGCGTTTGCAACGCCAGTGCATCACTAACAAGCTGCTATCCGCGTAGTGATACTGGAACGAAAGTGACCACAGAACATGACACATATTATGGCGGCATATTTAAAAACCAAGGGTGGTTGCACTCCAGACTGGCTTACAGCCCTACAACCAAGCTTGGGTTGTTTAGTCGCCTTTTACGACAGGACAACCTAGGCCACAGAGGTCAGTATTCTTTGTCCACTCCTCCATTCCTGTAATCAATCATCCACTCTCATTTCTAAAATTTTCCTTGTTATATGGCATCCTTTCAAGTTTTTTTCAATAACTGGCACTACTTCCACACTTTCTCTAATATAGTAATTTCAAATTTTCTCCATTTTTTTTATTGGTTCTTTTATGGTTATGGTACAAAGCACGAGGATCCATCTGGAACATGAGCAGGGGGCAAATACGCTACTTGCTTGGGGCCTTTACTGGGCACTTTGGAACCAACAAAATGCTCATGAAGATAGGTCTAACCGCGACACCTATGTGCAGGTTGTGTGGGTAACATACAGAATGCATGGAACACCTACTGTGTACATGCGATGCATTGGCCAGGAGGCGAATGAATCTTTTGGGTCTAGGATATCCGACACCAGAAGACTACAGGCTCCTGTCTCCATATCTCATTGTTAGGCTCATGAAGCAAATCTTCAATGAGATTGGAGAGGAGTGATTTCTATATAGGGGAACACAAAAGATCCCATTGGGTCGAAGTGTCCGAGATAACTAACTCTCGGCCCCGAAATAAGATAAGATGGTTATAGTTCTTTTCCTGTATAGTATATAAGGATTAGATTCCTATCCTGAGTGTAGTTGTTTTTTTATTGCTATAGGGCAGCAGACAGGCTGACGGCCCGCTTAGAATTTAGCAGTTACCGTCGCCTATGGGTGTTTGAAACGCCAGTGGCATCGCGAACACGCTGCTATCCCATAAGAGTACAGGTACTTGGGTCACTAATGCCAGAACACAACAAAAGATTATTATGGTGACATACTTAAGACCAAAGGTGGTCGCCATCTAGACAGGCTTGGGGCCCTGCCACGTAGCTACGGTGGGTTGGTTAGTATTCTTTCTCCGCCCCTGCATGGATAAAATTTAACCATTTTCGTACTTCCACACATACATCTAAGCATTCAATTCTCCTCAGCATGTAACATCCTTTCATCCCTCCCCTTTGTCGCTCAGCATTTCTATCCATACAATATGACAGGCATCATACAAAAATAATATTTTGCTAAACAGTTCTTACCTAGCACAGCAGCATCCATTTGTGATGCACCAGATATCATGTTACGTACATAATCAGCGTGTCCTGGACAATCTGTATGTGCATAATGCCTTAATTTTGTACTGTAACCCACATGTGCAGCATTGATTGTAATTCCTGTAAGATAAATAAAATATTTCCATAAAGTACTTTATAGAATATAGCAAAGGCAAGAAAATGAGGACATTTTGATCTATAAACAAGACTGTACTCTTGCTTACAAGCATAAAGAAACAACATCAGTTTCCCCAGATTTTAAGGCACCTTTGAAAACCTAAATTAAAACATGTACATTTCCATTTTTTTAGAAGTAAGTGTTATAGATGAGCATAGAAATTATAAATTGACCAAGTCAGTCCAAACGTATTTTATCCGTACAGGGGCGGAGAAATAATACTAACCTCTATGGCCGGGGTCGGCCTGTCGTAAAAGGCGACAAAACAACCCACCCTAGCTACGTGGTAGGACCTCAAGCCCGTCTGGATGGCGACCACCTTTGGTCTTAAGTATGCCGCCATAATAACCTTGTGTTGTGTTCCGGCATTACCCTTATGGGACAGCAGCATGTTCGCGATGCCACTGGTGCTGCAAACATCCATAGACAACGGTAACTGCTAAATTCTGAGTGGGCCGTCAGCCTGTCTGCTGTCCTACAGCAATATAAAAAAATAGTATAAAAGTAACAATTTTTATTTCTGACTACAAGGCCAGGTCAACTTATTACTAATATCTTATAATATTACCTCTAGCTTTTTCCTCTGGCGCTTTATCAATCTCATCATATGAAATAAACTTCGCCAAGCCATCATTCGCTAATACTTTAGTTATTGCAGCTGTAAGTGTTGTTTTGCCATGGTCAACATGCCCTGAAAAATAAGAAAAAAAAAACCTTTTTTTTATCTGATTCTTGAACAGAATAATCCTACTTATTAACCAGTATAAAGATCCATATACATAGAAGGGATATCCCTTTAAGTCCTACCACACCCACCGTATTCTCCAGATATCGCTACTTCAGATTACCATTAGTTTCATTTGATGGCTCATAGTCTATCCGAGCAGAAGTTCACTTCTTACCAAGTGTCAAAAATGGGTCAATTCTTGGATTGCATCAAAAGAGAGGCCTTCTTCCAACACAGTATTTATACCCTGCCCGAAAGATCGTCAAATGTAATAGAAAGTGATGTGCAATTAGTTTAATTTTTATTTTTCATTGATAATAAATGTTTTTTTTTTTTCATAAAAAAAAACACTATGAATTAATTCTAACACCTAATATGTAAAATTATATTAAAATAATACTATACTATACTAATAACTAGGAAAGAAAACAAATAAATAATAATAATAAATAAATGTGACACTGTGACAAATCTCCATCTATGTAACAGAGGACTGGTATATATGAACTTTTTCTTCATAAATTTTGGAGGATTAACCGGACCTCCTATGGGTAGATTCTCTAAGCGAGATATAAATATCTCTCTTTGATTAAAATCAAACACATATTCACTGGCTCACTATTTTTAATGATGGTGTGTATCATGTTATTGTGTGATACTTAATATTACAAAATAAATCTAATATAATTATAAAATAATTTAGTGACAGACTCCGAATTATATTACATTTTGTATTGACATAACATCTTGAAAATATCTAAAAAGTATACATATAACTAGAAAGAAGAATATATAAGAAAGTATACAATTCTTAGCTTTTATCAGTGTAACAAATCAGGTGGCGAGTGAGGCGCCACACCATAAATACATTTTATACAAAATCCATGCAGGGGTGGAGAAAGAATACTAACATCTGTGACTGGGGTCAGCCTGTTGTAAAAGGCGACAAAACAACCCACCCTAGAAGTACCATAATAACCTTGTGTTGTTTTGACATTAGTGAACCAAGTTCCTGTACCCTTATGGGACAGCAGCATGTTCGCGATGCCACTAGCTTTGCAAACACCCATTGGTGACAGTAACTGCTAAATTCAAAGCAGGCCGTCAGCCTGTCTACTGCCATACAGCAATAAAAAACAACTACACTCAGGATAGGAAACCAATCCTTATAGACTATACAGGAAAAAAACCATATAATTTTCCTTTAAAGGTTAAACATTTGCAACTTATAAGGCTTATGTACATGCACAAGGCACACAGGCTATCATGAGCTTCCAGTGACATACAGTGGCAAAGGACATAGAACACTGATCTCCACTAAAGGATGATGTTTAGTATTCTCTTCTGATATGAATGCATGTGGCTGAGCATTTACTATAACAGCCAACTTTTACCTTATCTCTGCAAATGCAGTTTTTACATTCACCAAATACGCATTTTGGTAATATTGTGTATTCGTTTCATCCTGTCTAGGATGACAGCACTCTATTTATCTAGACAAAAAATACTGTTTTAGTTAGGCTTCGAGCATGCTAATGATGAATACCGGCTGAGGAAAAGGTATCATGTCCAATAAGCACCATACCGAAGTGGTTAATAACCTACATATTTATAACATAAGTAAGGTATTATTGACTCAGGGCTATAAAATCATTCAAGACTCTCGTGGCCCATTTATATCACCAGGAAAGTGGTAGATAGATAGATAATACTTTATTGTCACCAACTTAACCTAATGATATATATAATACAAGTTAAAGAGAATATTGTAAATATTGGAGACAATGGGCGGCCTTATCGCTTTAAGCGATTTCTTCCAGGCAACCCACATATACATTTCTTATGGAGAATACTAGCACTAACTTATCGTGCGGTGTATAGAGAGAAAAAAAAATACATGATTCAAATCAAGGAAATAGTCATCTATTAAACATGGCCTACATCTTTAAGTAATGTTCGACAACCAGTGGTGCACCCTGTTAGGCAATGGATAAGGGCCTGTTAGTCCTTCCGGGGTCAGAGGGGTACACAACAATTGCTCTTATAAAACCCGCCAAAAGTGCATTAAACTTGCACATAAAATATTCTCTACCATCAATAATACACTATTAGCGAATATTTTCTCTAATTTACAGCCCACAAGACCTGCCAATAGGCGGAAGGACGGATAGCGGAGGTTTAGAAAAGAAGGTTTAGAAAATTAGAAAAGGAGGTTTAGAATAGCACTTACCTATAGTTCCTACATTACAATGTTTCTTCTCCACTAACACTTCATTTGATTTAGCACTAAAATTATTAAATTGTATTCGGAACACACTTACAGTTAATCTATTACACGGCAATGGCTTCTGTCTTGTAATACATTTTGGTGTAAAATTGTAAAATAACGAACGAACAATTCTTCCATTCATTGCTGATAAATTAAAGTCAATAAATATGGGATAGCCCTATCATAACCAAATTAAATTTCAAACTAAAACGTTTATATAGTTGTGTTGTGTAATTCATGAATAGTAATAGTACAACATTTTCCTGATAAATTTAGGGATGCCGTATTTAAATTGTAAAATTGCCGGATTTTTAGTGAAAATTAAGAAAAATGCTGTATTGTACAAAATGTTTATTTTGCAAAGTTAAAAATAATATAAAAAACACGCTTTTATGAAAAATCAAACTAAAAGGAAAAAAATAATTTTCAATAAATTTAAATTAAGGATAGTGGGATTAACAAAAAAATGAATTTTATTGTAAAAAAGTGGGGTGCTTGTTGTCAATTGTTATTTTGAAAATATCTTGAAAAGTTGCTTTATAAACTTCTGTTTTAAGTGTTTACTTTTTACCTTTTTTGCGGTGGAGGTAACCCGTCGTCATTGTCACACTCATTATCACTCATTTTCAATTAAGTAAAACTTATAGAAATCTTCTAACTTTCATTAATAGATCGTGTCATACATCAAACCAAAGAAGCAATGAGACTATATTAAGAGAATCACAATAGGTAAAGTACAATAACGATTATACCGGGAATTCTCACACGTCCTAAAAATCAAAGATTTTAGACTTTAACGGCTCAGAGATAAAATTGCATTTGATTGAATTCTGTTGACGTTTATTTTTGTGGGGCTTCTACTAAATCTATGGTTTACAATTTGGTGCGAGAGATAGATTATACGATATGTTTTTTTGTTCACTTTAGTCAATTACCGTATATTTTAATACGGTAATCAAAGAGCTGCCGTATACAGTATTTATTATGGTTAAGATGCCTGAATGCCCGAATATTACGGCAATTGCCGTATCAAGAACAACACTGACAGTACCACTCAAATCAAACTCAAAAGTCAAAACCATGGAATGGACCTATTTCATAAATTCATACTTCAGTGTCAGTGCTCAAAACTCAAATCATGTTTATGTCAGTGTCCAAATCATGTTAGTTATGTCAGTGTCAGTGACAAATTTGTGTGTCCATCCAATTCGCTTTATTCACATGTGTCATGTAATTAGCTCACAGTTCAGCAGCTATAAATAAAAAAAAACATATATTGTAAAAGTTTATTCATATAATGTATTAAAAATTTCATTTAATTATGGATTTTAAGTCTGTGCTTATGTTGTCAATTTAAAGGCCTTTAATGTTCATTTTTCTATAATGATTTAATTTGTGCATCACCGTTAAATTTCTATTTTTCTACATTGTTTTTCCTAAATATAAATTGCTTTTTATATAAGATGAACAAAGTAAGAATGTATTTAATGTGTATAGAATCAATGCAATTATGATACCAATATTTCATTGTAGGTCATAATATATTATAGCGAATGAACTATATAAATATGTAGCGACTACATATCTATGATACGTCTTGGTTACTTTTAATTCCTCAAATTAAAAAAAAAATACAGAATTTTTCATAGGACCATTTAAAAAAATACAAGTTGGGTGAAAAAATATTTCACATTTGGCGGGAAACACGTAAACTATTCACCATTAAAGTAGTCTGAACTTTTATATTTATTAGTATACTTACTCTTTTAAAATGTTTAAGGTAAGTTAAATTACGACAATTGAATTATTATCTTCATTAAATTACTTTGAGATTAGTGTTGGTATGAAACATGAGTCTAAATCACAGCAACACTGTTGCGAATAAGCACGTAGAATTTATACACATGTAGGTCAGAGAAAAAAATGGCTTAGCACGAATTAGGTTTATATGTATCGTGGCAAGAAATAATTTTATAATTTAAATGGCCTTCAGTGGTTTATGTCATTTAAGTAATGCGTATAAAAACGTCGAAAATGATGTCGATCAGGTAAGTTGTTTGGTGCGAAGTAAAATTTGTTATGCTCTCTAATGGGTGTTGTAAATGTCGCGATCTGTCAATCTGACCCTAAATCCGGATGTATATACATAAATTTGTAAAAAGTGATTAAATTCAATACAAAACATATTTCATATTTTAAAATGTTACATTCGTCGATTTATATTGTGTATGTGTCGCTCTCGTAAAATTTTACTATTGAGTGATGACATCGGAGATATAATATTTTTAGAATTATGTAGTTTGTACGTTAGAGGACGAAAAACAACGTTACATATATCTTAAAATTTACGTTTTAATGCTATTCTCATAAGAATCTTATTGGATTACTGTAGTTTCTCTGACAACATGTTATTTACTTTCCAATGAAGTTCTATTTGTCCTTCATGAGATTAAATATTACCTTTTGACACTAACAATCAATAGGCTATTATTGTTGAGTTTGAATTCATTCATAAATTTACAATACATTTATCTCATCACATTGTGATCATCTTGGAAATTGTAATTGTTATTTGATACTGATAATACATGTAGCTGTATTGTTTGCTTAGAAATCAGGTACCTATAATTTGCAAGGATAAGACTAAATGATAAATAAAATGAAAGTAATTTAATAAATATACTACCATTTTGTACAAAAGTAAGTAGCAGGGCGCTTGTATTTTGGACACATAATTACTAAGACTCAGGAATCAGAGGGGAAGTCTGGGTAGAGGGGCGAATATCTTGATGGTGATCCAAACAAGCAGTCCAAAGAGGTCAAAATTGTGTACTTTTTTAACATTGTTAACACCACACTGACATAGTTTGATGGTTAGTTTTTTATTTCAGGAGTATACGACAGATTGGGGTGAATGAATGAATGAAAAACTATATTGCATACAGATCAGACATTTAAAACCAAATCAAATCATCTATTTGCTCAAAACAGTTATAATGTTTTACCATTTCGGCATGTAAACATACATAAATTAACTAATTGTAATAATTTTTATGTAATTTCTCTCATATATATATTTCATGTCATCAATTGTTAATAATTAATTTTTCCTCAATACAACATACATATAATTTAAAATAGATAATATTAAAGAAATTATTATGTACATACATCACCATTATTATTATAAAATATTAGTATATTATCATTACTTCCTCATCCAGTCTAACTGAGTAGATCATTTTATCCAGTAGCCATATATTTAGTTGTCTCTTACATTGGGTAAATGGTAAATTTAAAATATATAGAAGTATAATGCAGTATGATAATGAGTGGCCTATCTCATAAAGAGATCTCTTCTAGGCAACCCACAAAAACCCAGTGTATAGCTTTTAGTAAGCGGTCACTACTACCTATAATTACTTCTAATATCAGGGGTAATGACAATGGATACTTTTTGTTTAATACTTGACCTGCCTTCTTGACAATTTTGACTCCATTAAAATATTCATATGCAATTGTCAACATACTGTTTTAACATTCAATAAGAAAATAAAAAATAATGCTTATGTTATTAAATATGTATATTTATGTTTTTTTTTATTGCTGAAGAAAGTCTGATGGCCCATTTAGTAGTAAAGTTACATTCACCTATGAATGCTATGCTAACAGTATAGGGGCACAGCGAACACACTACTGTCCCATAGGGGTATAGAAACGTTTTGACACGATAGGCCCATGACCGCTGCATGGATAAAAATATTGCTGAATGCTTGCATATATACATTTTTTTTTTAATATTACATACTTTACAATTTATATAGGTGACTAGATATTAGTGATAAGATAAAAAACCTTGGTGTAACTTTTGACAAAGAACTATGTTGGCAGCCGCACATAACAGAATTAAGTCGTAGAATTTTTGCTTCTTATAATTCTCTTAAAAAGCTCAAAAACTTTCTTCCATTTGCCACTAAGATAAAACTTGTTCAATCTCTATTACTCCCTATCCTTGACTACGCCGATGTCTGCTATCTTAATCTTACCCAAGAGCAACTATTGAAGCTGGAACGTCTTCAAAATGTTGGTATTAGGTTCATATTTGGTTTAAGAAAATATGACCATATTTCTGAATATCGCCAAAAGCTCAAGTGGTTGCCCATCTCGCTTCGCCGGAATGCTCACATTCTCTATTTACTCTATAGAATATTGTTTATTCCTTCTTCACCTCCTTACCTTAAGGATTGTTTTAAATTTCTTTATACAACTCACTCCCGCTCTCTGCGCTCTAATGAAAACTTGCTCTTACAGACCCCTGTACACTCTTCGACATTCTTTTCTAATTCCTTTGCAGTACAGGCTGTCCAAATTTGGAACTCCCTCCCTCTGGATATTAGAAAAGCAAAATCACTTGCCATTTTTAAAAACTTGGTTAATGACCATTACCTAAAGTCATAAACTGCATCGTCATGTGTATGCTTCATTGTATTGCTATTGTATGTTAGATTAATTTAGTTTTTTTTTTGTATAATATTTACTATCTTGATTTCTATGTCTATTGTGCACCGCCTTGTACTACTACTTTAAATATTTCTGATAGGTTGTCTGGAAGAAATCGCTATTTAGTGATAAGACCGCCGTTTGCTCACTATGTTGTACTATTACCTACTTCTTTTTATGTCTTTTTTTCTGTAAAATTGTGTGGTGAACAATAAAGAATTATCTATCTATCTATCTATCTAGATATGGTATTGGTTTTGTCCTATGTAACAATTCAAAAATCTTATAGCTTAATATGGCATAAAAATATGTATGAATACAGGGTATTTATTCAACATTTTAATAATACTGCTGTATCTGGCTTGCATTGTAATGTCGCATAACAGAATAAAGTTTTCGGATGTATTAAAAATAAAAATGTCTGGTAATGTATAATTTATAAAGATTTTTTGTGGGCCAAAAAATTACAGGCAATCTCAATAAGTCCTGCCAAAATTTCATTATAATCTGGTCAACTATAGAATCTATTAACATTTTATATTTTATATAGATATTTCATAATACTATTAAATACTTCCAATTGTTTTAAATTGTTATCTGCAGTTGGAAGGATGTGCCCTGTTAAATACAAGAAATCTTTGGCAAAGAGTTTATATGCCAAACAGACTTGGATAGACTATTTGAGAAAAAGAATTGAACAGAACATTAATGCGAAAGAACACACAATCTCCACAGCGAATACATCTAACACTTCCCACAGCTATAATCTAAGCTTTGCATGCGTTCATTGAACATGTTTGTTTCCTGTTTTACACAATGTCAATTGTAATTTTCAAAACCAAGTGCACTGTCTCTACATTAGCAGAAATGGGCCTATTTGAGGAAGTGCTTGTGGATAAAGGGGCTCCCTTTATGATTAATAGCTTTATTTTGTATTCTTAACTTTAAAAATTTAATCATATAAAATAAAAATATTGCATGACATGAGTGTTTTGTAGTTGGATCCCACAGTTATAATAATAGATCTTTTCCTATGAAATTGCCGTTCTGCAGTACTGGCCATTTCAAATCAAAATAATTTTTATTTGGCTAAAAATTCTAATTTCAAATTAATTTTATTTTAAAAACATGGAATTATTTTTCCAAAAGTAGTCATTTGTTTATTGATTAGTGTTACATTTTCATCGCATTTCAATCTTTTTCGTCATCATGGATACGTTAAAAATTTGAGTAATTATGAGTACCGTCGTAGCAGCAACGCGGCACAAGCGGCGCGTAACAACGACGTTTACGGAGCTAACACTACAAACCAACGCACCACCTGTTATTGGTTTGCTCGCTTCCGTTCTGGGAATTTTGACCTGAAAAATGAACCTCGCGGTCGTCCGAAGACTGGTCGACAATGGCGAATTAAAGGCGATTGTGGAAGCTGATGATACACAATCTACGGCTGAATTAGCAGCAGCTTTCGACGTTAGCGTCAAAACAATATTGGTCCATTTGCGTCAAATTGGCAAGGTAAAAAAGCTTGAGAAATGGGTGCCCCACGAACTCAATGATCGCCAGCGCGAAGTACGCGTCGAGACGTGCCTTGCACTGCTCAACAGACACACAAATGAAGTAATTTTGATCCGCATTGTTACCTGCGATGTAAAATGGATTCTGTTTGATAACCGCAAGCGCTCAGCAAGTTGGTTGGATCCTGGTTCAGCACCTAAACAATGCCCTAAACGAAAACTTACCCCTAGAAAAGTGATGGTCACTGTTTGGTGGTCTAGTGCCGGTGTGATTCATCACAGCTTCTTACCAAACGGGGTGAGCACTACTGCAGATGTGTGTACTGTGAAGAACTGAACACAATGATGGAGAAGCTGGCACATCTACAACTAGCATTGGTCAATCGCTCGTCTCCGCTGCTCCTGCACGACAACGCGCGACCCCATACTGCACAGCAGACGGTCTCCCAAGTTGCAAGAACTGGGGTTGGAAGTTCTCCGTCATCCGCCCTACTCACCAGACCTTGCGCCTACACACTACTACTTTTTCCAGAATTTGGATAACTTCTTGGCGGGAAAAAAATTCAATACCCGAGAGGCAGTACAAAATGCCTTTGAAGAATTTGTTGCCTCCCGTCCAGCTGATTTCTTTAAGAAGGGCATCAATAAACTGCCACTGCGTTGGCAAAGATGCATTGATTGCATGGGTGATTACTTCGATTAATACAAATAAAAAATACATGAAAAAAATTCGTTTAAATTTTTTCATACAAAACGGCAATTTCATAGGTAAAGACCTAATATTTTTCTATGCATTTTTAATTAGATATTAAATGAATATCGCATGACTGAATATTGCATCACTAGAACCTCTGTTTGGCAGTATTATGTCTATGCTTTGCACTGTTATACTCCTTGCTTTGTCTTGTCTCTCAACTTTACATATTCCATTATCTTTTTTTTTTATAACTGACGAGCAGCAAACAGGCTGATGGCTCACTTAATAGTAAGTAGTTACGGTCGCCTATGGATATGTGTTATTATTCTTACTCCGCCCCTGCAAGGAGGTGCTATTAATGATTTTTTGTATCTATGGTAATGATTTTTCCCTTATATTAGAGTCACAGGAAATTCTCTATCATAGAAATAACAAAGTAAACACGATGAAGTTTAGTCCATCTCTTTGAGACATTGATGTCAGGCGACAGTTGTTTTCTTAAGAGCTGATTTGCATTTGTCAGGGAACTGAGAATTTTGTTGTGTGTGTGTGTGTGTGTGTATGTGCCCTACATTCAGTAGGGTATATCGGTTTAGTTTGACTGCCTGTCTCCTTAATATCGTCACTAGTTTTAAGCATCAAATAACATTATATTAACGCACTTTTATTAACTTGACCGGCTGTATGTATGTAATGAAATTTTCTGTCTCGAAAAATCGAGAACTTGTGTGTGAGTGAATAAAAATTCAGTTTGAATGATCAAAAAAATTCAAGATTTGCACACTTGTCAAGACCTGATGACAGTACACAAATTTAATAATTTTGTCCCATAGTCCTTATCAAAATCACCATGATTATCGCTTTCTTTTCCTTCTGCCAGAAAATAGCGTTAGATTAATAGAACATTTACATTGGGAATTAACAACAAATCAATTTTAGTTTAAAAAAACTAAAAACACGCTTTTATAACTAATCAAACTAAAAAGTAAAAAAAATAATTCAACATAAGAATAAAATTACTGATGAGGAAATTAATGTCACTGTTCGTTTTAGAACTGAACTAAATTTTATTCTTGTTACGAATAATTTTTTATTTAATGTGATGAGTAACATATAATAGGGTTATTCAATAAAAAGTGATTATCTGAAATCCGAATGAAAAGCAGTTATCTTTTATTAAATTTAATTTTATTTTTCGACGTAGTCACCTTTCAGGTTTACACACTTCGTGTAGGTATCTTTTTTTTCTAAAGCTAAAATTCCCTTTCAAAAAATCATCTTCCTGATCCCTTAAAAAATCGTGTGTACTGCGGCGACTACTGCGTCATCATTTTCAAATTTATGTCCCCTGAGATCTTCCTTTAACCGCGGAAATAGATAGAAATCACTAGGAGCTAAGTCCGATGAATATGGAGGATGTTCCATCAATTCGAAGCCAGCTTCTTGAATGGCAGCTACCGCAACTCTGGACTTGTGCGCGGAGGCGTTATCTTGATGAAACAAAACAACTAGCGAGTTTTCCGCGCGGTTGCTTGCGTATTTCCTCGCGCAACTTTGTTATTTGTCCTACGTACAAAGTCACTATTACGGGGTAATAGTGACTCCATGAGTAAGGTATTCGATCATTGCCACCCCTTGGTTGTCCCAAAAAATACAGCTCATGATCTTACCGGCAGATGGAAACGCCTTAAATTTCTTCGGAGATGACGGTCTCTTCCAAGCTAGGGACTATTTTTTCGTTTCCGGGTCATAATGGTGAAGCCATATTTCGTCTATAGTTATGAATCGAGCCAAAAATCGGTCAAGATCTTGTAACAAACCCAAACAGCTATATGAAATTCAGTTTCTTTTGTTTCTACGCGTCAGAAAGCATTCTGGGCACCTGGCGTGCTGATTTTTTTCATACCCAATGGTTATGTATAATATTATGGAAGTATAGATTCCTATAGAAGTCTTCATTTCTTCTGCTATAAAACAAACAGTAACACGACGACCCGCCAAAACAATGTTTTCAACTTTTTTAATTATTTGTTCAGTCACTACCGATGTAGGGCGTCCCGGCGGGCGTTGTCGTTAATGGAAGTTCTTCCTCGCTTGAACTCAGCACACCAACGCGCAACCGTAGAATATGGAGGAGCATGAACCCTTAATGTTGCTCTCAAGTCTTGATATACCAGCTCCGTAGTAAAATTTTTCAAGCAGAGATATTTTATTACCGCGCGAACTTCAATTTAATCCATTTAACACGTTCCGACACGATACAAACAAATGACTTCTATTTTTAAAACACAAAAGAGAATTGATAGCCATTATTATTATATCTAATGTCTGAGCCATGCCTGCCAGTATTTATTTTTTTTCTTTCCAAGAAGAATGTATCTCGTTATCACTATTTATTGAACACCCCTTGTATAATTGCTCCATTATTAGCATCAACACTTAGTTATTTCATAATATGTAATGTGAAATAGTATAAAATATATGATAAAGTCAAATTATCAACATCATACATTTGTAATATTTATTAGATGCATAAAATGTGATAATGTAGGGTACCTATGTCATGATCGAGTTATTTATGGGTTTTTTGGATATTATTTTTATAACGAGTTTAGCAGTTATGCAAGCGACCCACCTTGCAGGTGGTCACTGTCGTCTATGGACGTTTGTAACACCAAATTCTATAATACCTTTTTTGAAAAATCACATATCATACCGCGCTGGGAAAATCTCAACCGGAACCTCATTCCAAATGCGGAGGGTATGCTATATAAATGTTCTGGAGAATTGTTTTTTACAAGAAAGAAGAAGCTCTAGGAAATGGGAATGAATACTTGCTATATTGTCTGAAGCTACATAACAGATCTGATTTATCTTACTCCTGAAAGCTCTAAGCACTCCTTGATCTTGATTTAATCATCATCTTAGCGTTAAGGGGGTATACACACCCAGTAGCGCTGAAAACGCGCCAAAAACGAACATTACATTGTTTATTGGTATTTCAACTTAATTTTTTTCACAAATTATAATATAAAAAACCACGTGACCCAAAGCGCTATGGAAAAAACAAAGTTCCATGGCCGACATAAGTTTTATCTTCAAATGTGTATGAAATATCTGAAAAATGAATTTTTTTTTCTTGTAATATGAAGTCTGCCAAATTTTACAAACAATTTTAATGCGACATTTTTAACGAAAATATTACACCATTTTTCAAACTGGTGTGTAATTTAGAACTTTTTTCGAAATTCAAAACTACTTATTAATGATAAACATCTAAACGCCAGGCGGGAAAACAAACCTATGACTTCCAGAATCATTTGACTTTTCACCTCGGGGGTCGTCTTCTTCTTAAAAACTTTTTTTGTTACAGTCTGAACGCATTATGGAGGAGAACACTATCGTACGAGAGCTCATATCCAAGATTTTGGATGAGACAAGTCCCACAGAAGGGATCAGGTAAAGACAATATTTTTTTAAGTTCTCACGGCCGCTATTTAGAATTAAGGTTCCTTATGTTTATTCTATTTTAAGCTATAATACGTCTCACAATCTTATAATCAGTCTTATACAAAGCTATTGAAAAAAAAATTCAAATACAATGTTTGGCAAGTACAGTTTTCCATCTTAGTGAGAAATAACTGTCACAAACCGGAAATCATATCAAAACTGAGATAGTTTTTTAATGTTTTAATTTTCTTGCTATAAAATTACTACCTGGGCTTTGTTAGTAATTTTTTAGATTTTAGTAAGCCTTAGGTCCAGTAAATATTCTGAGACAATGTGGTTTTTTTTTTGGATTATCTGCAATTCGTCTCTGAACTAAACAAAACAGGCGGCGCAGTTTGTTTTGTTAGGCTCGAAGATTGAGGCCTTCTAGTAAGGTGATATAATAGTCGTTGCTACGGCTCCGTTGGCAATTTTATAGTCCTCTGATACCGTATTTCTTCAGACGGAGCACATAGTGTAATTCAATTTTATAAGTAAAGTAATATGTTGAGGGTAGATTCGTTTTTCCTAATATTTTATGTCACTTGGTGTAAACCATAGATTCTCAACGGGGGCGGTACCACCTCCTAGTGGGCGTTATGACTATCAAGAGAGCGGTCGCGGCGTACCTATCTATTTAATATAATACTTTAAATACTTCTATTTTAATGGAAAAATCATGACACTAGCACGACCACGAAGAGCACGATTAGAGAGAAATTGATTTTTAATTTGTGATTATTCAAAAATAATAAACATATGAAGATGGTATAATTAACTTTTATGTAAAAGCGTTTTCAATTTCTTTCTTGAAAGTATGTGGTGTTCATTTAAGATTGAAAACCTATGCTGTAAACGGTTATTTTAAAGTAGACGTTATGTACCAAACACCTAAAATTCGTTAAACATAGTTGTAAGACATGTCCTAAATATACATTACAATCTTTATTATTTAATGAAAACTTTCCAACTATGAAGCTGTGAAGCAAATTGGCGTCGTTTAAAAGCTTTATCTATTACTTTCAGCTCCTTACAACCACCGGAAAATGGTCTTAATGGATTAAACGTCACAAATTCATTCCCAAACACGGATACAGGGAATTCATTCGCGCCTCCCTACTACCAGAATTTATATAATATCAACCAGAATGACCAATTCAATAATTACAATATGCAAAATGGCTTTGGAAACAGCTTTTACGATAACGACGCCACCGCTTTACTCGGCATCGAGGAGCCGAGCACAGATGCTGTTACTCCTGAACAGTTAAACCTTCTCCGATTAGCTGCGCAGGAGATCGGCGGAGCGCAGTTCACAAGTCCAAATAAATTTGATGACAAATATTTTAACTTTTTCGAACCGAACCAAAAGAACTCATTGCCAGAGCCAAACATGTTCCCAGTTAATTACAATCGGCCGAATAGCTTGAATTTGGATATTAATTATCCGGTAGACTTCTCGCGTCCGAAATTCGATTACAAAGAGCAAAATCCCGATGATATATTGACATATTTGAATCAGCTGAATGTATCGGATCGGAATGAGTCGAATTTGAATTCGAATACAGATTACAAAATGTTGGACATGAACGGACAATATTCGGATGATTTCAAAATGCAAGATGAAAGGAACAGGTTCTATAGATTCCAGCAGCCCCCTCCGAAAAATTTCAACGAGTACTACGAGAGGATGCCTCAAATGAGTGATAGGATGCAAAATTTCGATTTCTCACCAAATACTTCAGCATCAGGAGCTTTCAAGCCTAATGGTTTTAATTCGGATTTCGCAAGGCGCGATTTAATACCGCGGGAGAATTTTCAAAATGGTGCTATTGAGCAGAGGAGTTTTGACATGAATCGGGATAGCATGGGAAGGGATAACATCCAACAGGCAGCTATGATGAGACAGAACCAGGAGCTGGCGAGGCAGATGAGTTTGTTGATGAGGAATAGGCAGCCGCCGAACCAGCTCAACGTAGATGTGTCTTTTTTGCACGAGAACACTCCATTTAACCTTGGTAAGTGATTTTAGATTATAGTTTTTCTCTGTGCAGGGGCTGAGCAAGAATACTAATCCCTACTGCCGAAGTAGGCCTGTCGTAAAAAACGACAAAACAACCCAAGCTACGTGGTGGGGCTCCAAGCCCGTCGGGGTGGCAACCACCCTTGGTCTATAAGTATGCCGCCATAATAACCTTGTGTTGTGTTTTGGCATTAGTGACCCAAGTTCCTGTACTCTTATGGGACAGCAGCGTGTTCACGATGCCACTGGCGTTGCAAACACCCATAGGCGACGGTAAATGCTAAATTCTAAGCGGGCCGTCAGCGTGTCTGCTATCCTACAACAATAAAAAAAATTTTAAATCGCCTATGTGTAACCTCAAGACCAGGGGGTGCAGCGTAGGTCTGGGGACGTCCAGCATAGACGAAACTTGGCTGAAGATGAAGATAAATACCTACAAATTTTGTAACAGGTCTGGGTGCCCTTATTGCCCCGAACCCATCAGTCCAGCCACCAGTTCTACCACCTCCGGTGCTAGACTTGCCGTTATTAGGGCCATATTATGCCATGAGGAATATGAGGTAAGGTTCATTTTATTATATCAATAATTTTAGTTTCTCTCCCTTAGAAAAACTGGTGATATTATTAGTCAATTGAGCTTGCTATATTAAGATTTATATAAATATATTTTATTATTGTAGTGATTGACGGGGTTTGTGTGTGATTCATGAACCCCATGTACTTAAAACCCTCGTAGCTTTTTGAGCTCCAGGGGCGGAGTATTAACTCCCTACGGCCGGGGCCGGCCTGTCGTAAAAGGCGACAAAACAGCCCTAGCTAGATGGTAGGGCTACAAGTCCGCCTGGATGGTTTCTAAATATGCCGCCATATTAATCTTATATTGTGTTCCAGCATGAGTGACCCAGGTTTGTATACCCCTATGAGACAGCAATGTGGTAGCGATACCCCTGGCGTAACAAACCCATAGGCGACGGTAACTGCTATTAACTTGGCCTCAGCAATAAAAAAATATTATTATTATCTTATAATTACATTCATTGAACGAAAAATCAGTCTCTTTCTATTTCTATCTTTTCATTACCCACTTCAACCACTAACGCACTTCACGGTCGCACGACGCGAGGTGTCTGTCTGTTTGCATTGCTGTCTGTTAGAGGCCTGCGTTTCATTTTGACAAAGTTACAGAGATGAGCGGCGTTACCCAATGAGCGCTATTCCCCGCCCTACCCTATATAGACCTACTACTCATTGAGTAGGAAGTTACTACTCATTGAGTAGAAGAAATCTATTTTGCTATTATAACTTAACTGGCACAATATTAATGAGAAATTAGCTTGAAAAAACCTGCTCGCTAATCTTCTTCTGAAAGCGTGCTCAGCAGTGGGCTATCAGGGTCTTTTATTTAAATTGTGACTGGATTTTCGAGTGGCGTAGTAAGAATTCTGACCCCCCTGCGGCCGAGAGCGGCCTGTCATAATTAGGTGACAAAATAAACCTAGCTAGGTAGGGCTCCAAGCCAATCTGAATGACAACCGTCCCTGGGTTATAAATATGCCACCATAATAACCTTGTCTTGTATTCTGGCATAAGTATCCTAGCTTTCAGTTCTACACGCGGCGTGTTACCTCTGGCGTCGCAGTTATCCATAGGCGACGGATAATGCAACCTAAGTATTAAATAGGCTGTCAGCCTATCTGCTGTTTCAAAAAAAAAAAAAGATGGAATTTCTATCTTTCCTCGCTTATCCTCGCTGTTCTTCTATTGCTTAGCATATTATCACGTACCTTCTCTGGTGAGCCGTAGGAGGATTGCGGATATCATGGTACTATATAAATTGTTGAATGGTTTCATAGACTCCTCTTACATACTAGAAAAAATAACATTCACCATTCCACGTGTAGGTAGTAGACTTGAAAACAGAAGAACATTTTCTTTACCACTATGCAAAACAAATATTGGCCAACACTCTCCAGTATATAGAATTACTTCCAGCTACAATGCTATATGTAATGAAATCGATATCTTTTTTGGTTCTATTCTCTCTATGAAATATAAATTAAGATGTGTTTGCAAGTAAGTTTTATTATTGTTATTATTTTTATTTCTATAATTTGTTATAATATGTTTATGTTTAATTTATAATTAATGTATGGGTATTCTTAGCTTACATAACGAAGTTGTGTCTTCATGTTGTAGAATACATTTTTATTGTTATATAATTTTTAGCATTAGCCACATTTTAAGTAAGCCTGTAAATGTATTCAGTTTTGAAGACCGATTAAAAAAAAAAATCTTTCTAGAGGTGCAGTCACATCTTCGAGTATACTCCACGCGCGTTTGGACGCGTGCTACGAGCAGTGGCGTCAGCTCGAGCGTGAGAGGAAGCGGACGGAGGCGCGACTTGCCCTCGCGTACCCTGGCAGAGCCGTTTCCTCATCTAATTCGATACCGGTGCCGCGATTACCACCTTGCCCGACAAGGGTTGACAGGCTAACCGTTGATATGCTGCGAGAACACACCAAGGTATGTTAGGACTTTTCTTCTATCCTGCTCTTCGTTTTAAAGTTTTAGAATACTTTCTACACTAAAGATGTACAAGAAATTTATGGAAAAGATTTGGCCGACTTTGGATTTATCCTGTATCTGCCATCTGATCCCATGTATCATCTGTGACACCCTTTTTTCCATGAAAAGTCGAGACATTTCCGAGTCCCAATCGTGGTGGATACTAGTGAGCTGCATAGTACTCATCAGTACTGACTATCCTCGCTGTTCTTCTATTGCTCAGCAATTTATCAATACCTAGGGAACTGTACTTAATTGTTATCAAATCGAAACTGGGGAAGCCAGTGGTTATGGAAGCCGGATGACTTGGCTAACAAGTGAAGCCAGAGATGGTCGCTATAGTATACCGGTCGCTTGTCACGTCTCAGTCCAGAGTCACTTGTGGGAACATCTTGGGATCGATCTTGATCATCATTCTGCGACGCCTCTGCTACAATCGTTTCACAACTGAGATAACGGTAAAGATGGTACTTGCCAATACTTAATTAAGACCCTGGGATTTTTTAAATTTTGGGATTGACCGGTGGAACCTATATAGTTGCGGATTGTGGAACTCCCCCGGGGGCTGCCTACGGCCTCAGTCTACGGCAGCCTGAGGTCATTTGACCCCATCGCCGTTAACTCCGTAAGTGATTACTAGCAGCTTAATATTATTGAATGCTTTCCAGGTGTTAACACTGATGGGTAAAATGGAGACCCTGAGAGCCAGTGTGTGCGTGGCCCAAAACAAAAGACCAAACAAGGACGACGCGAAGATAACAGTATTAAAACGTGGACAAGAGAATGTAGCGAATGAAAAAGAGAAAGAGACTGGAAATGATCCCACTACCTTCGACCCCTGTTCCTGGAGGGAGGATATTAAGGGTTTGAGTGAAATGTAAGTAAAATTTGGACTAATAGTTTTATAAATCAAATACCACCTCAGTATACCCGCCACACCTGTCCAAGGCGGATTCGTGTATTACATTTTTTTATTGCTCTCAGACAGCAGACAAGCTGATGGCCTACTTAGAATTTAGCAGTTACCATCGCCTATTGGGGTTTACAACGCCAGTGGCATCGCGGACACGCTGATGTCCCATAAGGGTACAGGAACTTGGGTCACTGATGCTGGAACACAACACAAGGTCATTATGGAGGCATACTTAAGACCAAAGGTGGTCGCCATCCAGACGGGCTTAAGGCCCTACCACGTAGCTAGGGTGGGTTGATTTGTCGCTTTTTACTACATGCCGACCCCGGCCGCAGAGGTTAGTATTCTTTCTCCGCTCCTGCACGGATAAAATACAGATAATCTCGATATATATTAAAACTAGCTGACCCGGCAAACGTTGTTCTGCCATATAAATAATAAAATGTCAAAAAATTAAAAAAAATTTTTTGGGGGTGGGTCACCCCTAACATTTAGGGGGATGAAAAATAGATGTTGGCCGATTCTCATAGATACCGGATAAGCACAAAAAATCACTAACTCAATTTAGTTATCTGCCTACTGCCTACCCCCTAAGAACGATGGCGTGATTATTTATATCCTATGACCATTTCTAGGTTATCATCTATCATCATACCAAATTTCATCAAAATCCGTTCAGCCGTTTAGGCGTGAAAGAGGAACAGACAGACAGACAGACAGAGTTACTTTCGCATTTATAATATTAGTATGGATTAGACGTGTTGATGTGGAGTTTTTTGCCGCTTTTTCTCCTTTAACGGCCAAACACGCTGTGAAGCGGTGGTAACTTAAGCTCATATTATAAATAATAGCCATTTATAGATACATATTTGACTTTCAAAAATAGATCTAGCTAGGAACTATTAGATTCTTTTTTGAGTTTAATATGCAGGTGGCCTCACGATATTTTCCTTTACCGTCGGTACATGACGATTTTTATCCGTGCAGAGGCGGAGAAAGAATACTGACCTCTGCGGCCGGGGTCGATCTGTCGTAGAAGGCGACAAAACAACCCACCCTAAGTACGTGGTAGGGCCCCGAGCCCGTCTGGATGGCGACCACCTTTGGTCTGTCTTAAGTATGCCGCCATAATAACCTTGTGTTGTGTTTCGGTATTAGTGACCCAAGTACCTGTACTCTTATGCGACAGCGACGTGTTCGCGATGCCACTGGCTTTGCAAACACCCATAGGCGACGGTAACTGCTAAATTCTAAGCGGGCCGTCAGCCTGTCTGCTGTCCTACAGCAATAAAAAAATAAATCGACAAAAATACAAGCAAGTATTAAATACACACCGACATTTACTCTCTCGCTCTGGCTCACTAATTACAGGCGATTATAATTAAAAACTCACATTTAAAGATTTTTTTTAAAAAGTATTGTTTCCGCCCGGGATCGAACCGGGGGCCTTCTGCGTGTTAGGCAGATGTGATAACCGCTACACCACGGAAACTGTACTCACAATGTCGAAATACTTCAAAATAAATACACACCGACATTTACTCTCTCGCTCTGGCTCACTAATTACAGGCGACTATAGGAGAGACCGAAATATACATATTTCTGTCTCATTCTTTGCTGGCTTCATCCTACACATTTTTGTATTTGTGTCTCTTACCTGTCGTTTTTTCGTTGCATCCGGTTTGAAATCACAACGATTCTAAAGAAGTTTCACTTCAAAAAATATGTTATAATATGTAAATTTATCCCAGTTAATCAAAATGTATCTAAGATTATCCGGTGGAAGAGATCCTCCGGTTGAAGTATACGGATTCCCTTGTAAGTCGGTCAGACATACATAAATCTTCAGCGAAGCACCCACTATATTGAATGGTGGTTTGCAGTGCGCCTCACACTGAAGTGGAGAGCGCGATGCTGTCGTGGCGGAATGCGGTGGCGGGCGTGCAGGCCGCGCGCAGGCGGGAGCTCGCCCCGCACCACCAGCCGAACGGGAGATACCCGCGCACGGACCGTGAGTAAACTCCTTATTTTATTTTTGAAGAACAGCAGACAGGCTGATGGACCACTTAACAATAAGCAGTTACCGGCGCATATGGATGTTTGCGACGCTAGGTGTATCGCGAACACGTTGCTGTCCCATAGGGGTGCGTGAGGGAAAACGGCGCTCTGGAAGGCGCAAGAAATCATGGCTGCGGAACATTAGGGAGTGGACCGGAATCAGCAGCGCAGAACAACTATTCCGGATGGCTCAAGACAAGGAGAAGTTTTCAGAGCTAACGGCCAACCTCCAGTAATGGAGCGGTACTTTCAGAAGAAGAAGAAGGGGTGCGTTACTGTACCTGGGTCACTAATGCCGGAACACAGTACAATGTTACTATATCGGCGTGTTACTTATAGACAAATAAGATCAACAAAAAGGATTGAGGCCCTACCACATAGCTAGGGTGGGTTGTTTTGTCGTCTTTTACGACATGCTGACCCCGGCCGCAGGGGTTCGTATACTTACTCCGCCCCTACACGGAGAAAATGTAGGTATACACATAAACAGTACATTATATAGGTATATACATGTAAATGCTTTCGTATAACATGAAGACAGAAGAAAATATAATTGGTGCTTAACTGGATTTTACCTGAAACTCAACGTTCAAAACTCGCTCTGCTGTGGACTAGCGTAGCGGATGCTGCGAAGCTATCTCTCCTTCCGTCAACGCAGAATTAAATCACGACACCGGACGCGTTCAACGCACCTATGCTGCGAGAATTAGGGCACGCGTGCTGTTCCGTGCTGCTGTCTTCAATTCCGGTTCGACCCAAGAAAACGTCAGGAATCAACACTCCGTTGCGCACTACGGTGTGCCCCATGACGTCCACTCTGACACAAGGGAGGGGTGTGTGTTTACTGGCGTCCGCTTGGGCCACGGTATTAACCCGAGCCAGCTGTCCGTCGGCCGAAACACAAAGCGATAGTAAAGTAACGGGGGGTAGTAGCTAGTCTCACGGAATCTCACATACCCCCCTACCCCGCAGAGCCCGAGTCCCCCCGGAAATGAATTTTTCCTTGACAAGAGTGGCGGATACAATGTCTACTTGAATAAGAATTATGAATATTTATTATTATTCAGATATAGATATAGATAATTGGGTATTCCCAGATCGTTTATAGAAGATTTGTATCACACCTACCCTCAGTTTAAACGTCAAAACTATTATTTCCTTAAAAATGTGGGCAGCAATGAGATGTCAATAATATAAGCTAATAAACCATTCATGTCATAGCTGAATGCGACTACTGTGTCACGTTCTTATATAACGCACAGAGCGAGTTATCACGAACACCTAAATCTATCTCGCTATTTTTTTTCTTATTGACTTTACCCAAACAAGCGTTACATTAAAGAGTGTGACGGCTTAAACTCTATACAATATAATCCACAAATAAAGTGCTTAATGAAGTTATATGAACAGTTATAAAAGTGTGTGCAATACGCATTCGATAGATGTGAAATTTCGGAAAAGTAGCTTAAGAGAGAATGTGATAAATATAGTGTCAGAAGTATTAGGATAATTATAGAGTTTATTATTTTTATAATATCTTTACCAAGCTCAAAAGTTATTTAATATTTTAATGCAATATATTGTATTTCATATATCAGGGTATAAAATCTATGAAAGCCTGAACAGACAGGCGACGAGATTATATGTAACACTGTATTTGTATTCTATCACATTCTCTCGCAGGCTAAATTCTTTTTATGCATTTGTCTCTCTTTTTGGTGTCGCTTTTTCGTTTCATTTAATTTTCAAATAAAAACCGTGCTAAGACGGTTAGGCTTCACAAGATGTGTTCATCTTGTTAAGGCTTCACAAGATGTGTTTATCTTGTTAAGGCTTAACACATTTAATACATGAACACAGTTAATACAGGTAAGAATTAGTACTTGATAATATAAGAAATTACACAGCGACATGCATACGGCGCGGGAGTTTGCGTGTACAGACGCGCGCGGCGCGCCCGGCAACAGGTGATCGGTCGTATGCGGCGAGCGTGCAATCCGCGCCATAATTTGAAATATGTATGTAGGTTCGTCACAACGGTTTACTTTTAAAATTAAAATGCGGCTTAAATGTAGCGATTCTGCAACTGGCGGACGCGGTGAAGCAGCTCGCACAGTGCGCCCGCCGCGCTCGCTGCGCGATGTGGTGTGACCTCACCCTGACCGTCGCCCTCGCGCCGCACCACTCCCCACCACCGCCCAGTCCTCATAACACACACAACGACGTACAGGTAACGTTTTATTATATTATAATACATACTAGCTCTTTCTGTGTCTTCGTTGTTAACTATGGTGGTGTATAACAATTATATTAATGCATGTTGTCTCAATTAAAAAAAAAATAACTTATGTACTAAATTTATTTTATTGCTTCGGAACAGCAGACTGGCTGACGGCTTATTTAATAGTAAGTAGTTACCGTAGCCTATGAATGTTTGCGTATCCGCGGTGCTAGGGGATACGGTGCCTACCGAATAGGGTAACTGGAATATGGGTAACTTTATTATATTATTATGGTGACATATTTAGACACCAGGGGTGGTTGTCATCCAGACGGAGCCCTATCACCAAGCTAGGGATGTTTTGTCGTCTTTAACAACAGGCCAATCTGGCTGCAGGGGTCAGTATTGTTACTCCGCCCTTGCGTGAAGAAAAAAATTTAATTAGGATATTTAATTGCATTATATGAACAATATTATGAAATTTAATTCAATACATTCCAAATACCTATGGGACTCTTTTGGCTATGAATTTGCAAAACAATAGGAGGAAATCTGGAGGTCATTATATAAATAAACTAGCTGTGCCCGCGACTCCGTCCGCGTGGAATAGTGACTTAGGGCAGCATTTTTTGGATATATCTTATGGTTTATTTTGGATTACAAACCCTATAAACTCTAAAATATAAATAAATGAAATATACAAACTGCCTTCGAACCTACAAAGTCCAGCCTAAGCTGAACTCTATTTTATATGATAGACGATGTAAATCTGAGGTCAATTTAAATTGGTCTAAAAAATACGAACCTGATCACTTTTAACTAAAACCATTCTTTTTTTCTAAAATAAAAGTAGCCCAAGTTACTCCTTGTTACATCAGCTATCTGCCAGTGAAAGTCCCGTCAAAATCGGTCCAGCCGTTTCAGAGATTAGCCGGAACAAACAGACAGACAGACAGACAGACAAAAATTGTAAAAAATGTTGTTTTGGTATATGTACCGTGTATGCATCCAAATGCACTTCGTAAAAAGCGGTTATTTTGATATTACAAACAAACCCTCCAATTTTATTTATTTGTATAGATATATGCAGGGACCATTCACACATGGCCACCTAGTCCGAAAGTAAATTAGCATACCGTTGTGCTATGGGTACTAGATAACTAATACATTACATACATACTTTTTGCAAATAAAACATTATCGATAAACATCCAGACGAGACGAGAATTGAGCCGTTACGCAACACAGGTCGTTTTTAGAAATTCTAAAATGTTGTTCTGTTTTTCTAAATCAGGCGGAATCAAGCCACACCCCGGTACAATTGACACCCGTGAAACAGCCGGCGCAAGAGGCGAACGCCAAGAATCAGAGTACGGCCAAAAATAACAATGATCACAAAGAGGTATGTAAGGTTTCTTTATTTGATAGATTATAAAATGCAATATATTGTATTTTATATATCAGAGTATAAAAGCTATGAAAGCCCAAACAAAGAGGAGACGATATTATATTATGTAAGTAACACTGTATATTTGTATTCTATCACACTCTCTCGCAGGCTAAATTCTTTTTAAGTATTTGTCTTTCTTTTTGGTGTCGCTTTTTCGTTTCATATAATTTTCAAATAAAAACCTTGCTAAGACGGTTAGGCTTCACAAGATGTGTTCATCTTGTTAATACAGGTAAGAATTAGTACTTGATAATATAAGAAATTACACAGCGACATGCATACGGCGCGGGAGGTAGAGATAACTCTATTTTTAGAGAGAGAGAGAGAGAGAGAGGGTGATGGAAAGATAGAGACAGAAATAGAAAGGGACTAAGTACCGGTGTTCGCCGCTGGTATTGGGTCTTCCTAGGCGAAGAGCTATCGAAGGGAAATGAATATTTAAGGGTACTCACAATTCTCGTTACTCGTCCTTATTTTCGCGTGGGCCCACTAATGTTTCACTGGTAGGAGTAATCAAACACACCTTTACACCAATTTTACATCCGATTATTACTAAATTAATCAGTTTATATTAAAAATAAGACTGAACTGACAATCACCGTTATAATGCTTTTTAAATTAAGGACGGGGAGCGGATATTTGATAAGAGGAAAATAGATAGAATACAGCATCCTCACCTAGACCCATTATAGCCAAACGGCGTTAACAACAGGATATTTATGTTTTCGAATTTGTTTCAAATATAATTGTATTGTATATAATATATTCTCATCGTTCATTGAATTTAATTAAATAAGGGAATGATAATATATTTTTTCATGGCTGAAGAATAGCAGATATGCTAACGGTCCACTTAATAGTTAAGCAGTTACCGCCGCCTATGGAAGTTTGTTCCGCTAACACGCTCCTATCCGCGTAATGGTACCTGGAGCCTTGTCACTAATGCCGGAACACAACGCAAGGTTATTATCGCGTAATATTTAAAAACCAACGGTGGTTGCCACACAGACGGGCTTGGGATCCAACCAACCTAGCTACGGTTTTTTTTTGTTAAAGTTAGGATGAATATATGTTTCTAGCTGACCCGGCAAACGTTGTTCTGCCCTATAAGTAAAAAAAAGCTATGTCCTTCGTCAAGGTCCAAACTATCACTATACCGAAATTAATCAAAATTGGTTTAATTAGACGTGAAACGGTAACAGACAGAGACAGAGTTACTTTCACAATTAAAATATTAGTACGGATGAAAATTACAGGACCCAAAACCCTCCAATGAACAAAAGGACGTTAAAAACGATCAAACGAACACAAAAACAAACAAGCACACAGAAAAACAAACTGACAAGAACGCACAACGTCGCACGCAATACAGAAAAGTGAATCAAGGAAGAAACGACTTCTACCAGAAGAACCAAAGGTATGACAATAGGTTTACGCAGAATAGACATCCATACCAATATTTGGCTACTGGACCTATTAATTAAAAATATTACCTAGAAAATGGTAAAAAAAATATTGGTGGAATTGGTAGAAATATTTTAGTATTATCTGTCTGAAATATTTGCATGTGGGTATTCCTTATATCAATATTTTTCAATATTTAAACGTCATTAAAGATGTTTAAATTTTAAAAAATATGGTAATTCATTTAATAACTTGATATGAAATGATGTTTTGTCTTCAAATGGGATGTTGCAATTATTATTAATACCATATCAACTTATAGCGAAATATAAAGTGTAAACATAAAAATATTTAATATATGCATTTATTCATAGTGTACAATGACAACACTGGACGTATTTACTTAATTATTTATTTAGACACTAATTTTTACACTTTTGAACGCTTGTTAATTATTAAAAAAAGGTATGTATTCGGTGTTGCCATTATAACTATATACTTAAGGAAAAAATTACGAAAACAAATATTAGATACCACAATTATAAAGTATATAAAATACATATTATATCTATTGCTCAGAATAAATGTGCTTAGTGTTGCCAGTACTTTGACACTCATGCATTATTTAGTAATAATAATTGTGGCTGGGTTGATACAGTTACAAATTGTATTATTGGATTGTGAAACTTAGATTATAGAAAATTATTGATAATTATTGCCAAAACTAAGTTGGTGTGAGTGGAATTTCTACTGTCTTTTTTTCAATTTAAAAAATATGCCATTTAGACAATTATTTTAAACATTTATGCAAAAAAAAAATATATAGTATTTTATTTAAAAAAATAATTACTGAAGTTACGTCAAAAAGTTACCAAAAAATTAAAATTATTTTTGTAGAATTTCGTTTAATTAAAGTCTCCTTTAAATCTCAATTGAATTTATGTTTTAATGAAATATTAAAATTATAATTTTCGTTCCTAATTATAATATAATAATTAATATTATTTAATAATTTACTTATTGTCTTAACGAAGACTGAATTTTTCGATAGTTTTATCGAATATAAGTATTTCACTCACATCAATATACATGAGAAATGCTATGTATTACAGACATTTCACTTGAAGAGATTCGACATTTTCTATGACATATTATTTTATAAAAACTATATCAATTTACCTGCAAACGAATATATAAATGAAGAAAACTAATTTATGTATTGTTTGATTTTTTTTTTATAAAAAAAAATTAATTTTGTATGTTATATAGATACTTAGTGCGCTTATTGGAGACGGTTTACGGAATTGATCTTATTAAGGTAGAGGTTTGATTGGCTTTAGTGTCTTTAGTCACAGTCTGTTTCGATACACAGTCTTTGATACGTGAGAATACATGCGGTGTTATTATAAAAAAAATAGTTGTATACCGTAGTCTTCTTTTTATAAGAATACGTTGCGCTCTCTTTTCGTTCTTGAAATGAAAATTGTCTGGACAATGATTGTTTCAAAATTATGTTATAATGATACTAAATTGAGAATATGCCTGGTTGAGCAGCCATGAAAGTGGTTTTAAAAATATTTACATCGCATAGTCAGTTCAAATTTGAGTTTACAGTTTTGTCAAGTGTTTATTTGCCTTTTTTTAATGTAATTGATCGAAATATAAGATTACTAAATAAATTTTCGGTATAATTTTTTTAAAGGTTAGTTTATGATCTTAGTCTGTCATTACACATGTGCAGTAAAATTTACTTTATAATGAAACCCCTCCTCCTTGAGTAGCATTACTCATATCTGAGGGTCGTGACTATCTTCTCCCAATATCTTCATCTGTATACTTAATATTTCGCCATTTTCCTCTGTGTTCGGCAGCGTGTAACGCATTGTAGTTGTGGTGTACAGGGCGGTGCGTATTTGCTCGGACCCGCGCTTCGGCCTGCCGCCACGAGGTCTCTTGCCAACAATATTGCCGGTTACTATCAGCTTTTCAAGATTACATACATACATAAATATAATCACGCCTCATTCCCGTAGGGGTAAGCAGAGACCACTTTTTTCCACTTGCTACGATCCTTACATACTTGTTTCGCTTCGTCCACTTTTATTATTCCCTTCATACATGCCCTTCGGTTTAGGATACTTTTGACCTGGCCTTTTTTCAAGACGTCCCTGATCTGGTCTCGAAACGTCCGCCTAGGTCTACCCCTTCCAACACTTCTATTCACACTCGCCTTATACATTTTTCGTCAATCGTTCTTCATTCATTCTCGACATGACCAAACCATCTCAGCATACCTTTCTCAATTTTCCGCTTTTTCTGGGAATGTGGCCGAAGAACTCATGAATCCTTTTGAGGCAGATGGTAGAAAGCCTATTTTTAATCTTGAGCTGCTTTTATATGCGTTGTTTCGATACGCTATTCAAGGATACGCAACATCTTCCTCCAGCACAACATCTCGAAGGCATCTTTATGCGGAGGCGGTCAGCTGATCTCAGAGTCCCATGCCCTGGCACCATAGATAGATAGTTATAATTAAACATGCCATCGCATATTCAATTTTTACTATCGGACTATAGAAACAGACTGTGGTAGTTGTTTAAAATATGCTAGGTTCTTTCTCCTGTCAATTTATTTAGTTTTTACTACGGTATATTTTAAGATTGATATTCTACTGTGCTTCTAGCCGTGTAGTTTTCTATGTTTTTAAAGTGTTCACATAGAAACCATTTGGTTTTATATAATAGCGCAAATGAGAAGTGTTTTGCGATATATAGACTATACGTAATAATAAACAAGGCAGCAAACATCTTTAAAGTAAGCTGCTTTTTTATATAATGTTACTTGATGTTTAATGTTTGCTATATAATACGCTATAACCTAATACGCGTAACCGTGCACAAATGTCAATTTGACAGCTGCCAGTGTCAGTAACATTGACAGTTGTGAGTAGATTTGACAAAAAAAGTAGTGTATCTTCCATAATACGTGATTTTGATTAACTAGTTTCTAATTCCAAATGTAGATGCGTGGTTTGTTTCGTTGGAGGATTATCGAAAAATCCATTTGTATTTATGCGATTTTGTTTATATATAAAATTATATGTTATTTGCGATGTTTCGAATTGCCATGAAAGTTTTTTTATTTATTTATTATAATAAAATAAATTCAGAAGTCGGTATAAAATACGAAAGGTTTTGTAACGTTCGCTTTTGACAAATTTTAATACATGTAGTGCCTTTTCAACTTAATATGCGTCCTTTAATGATTATTGGTAACGGATTGTTGTCTCTTTATACATTTACGCGTAAGAGCTTTTTATTTAAAATTTATTTATTTCTCATTCAAAGTTTATCTATTCGGTTATAGTAAGCTTATGTATAGTATAATATTTTTAATACGTAACGTAAATTTTTTTCGTGATGAAATGAATTTTAAATATTTAATATAAAATAAATGTTGACCTAATGAATTTTTAATTAAAATAAATTTTTTGCATGCGTTCTGAAACAATTTTTTTTTACAAGAAGTCCATGCAATTTATTAATAGAAAAATATTATTTACACCTGTTAATAACTTGTTTTATGCAAAAATATGGTAGTTTCTTCCTCGTGGTAGGATTCTTCGTCTACCTAATATTTGGTTTTAGTAAAATATGCTAGTATATTTGTTTTATATTTGCCTAAAATAACATATATTGTTTGTTGTTAATACGATAATTTAATTTCATAGATGTAGTTAGTATAATTTCATCTTTGTATTGAAATTCTTTTAAATGCTGTTGAGAAAATAAAACAGATTACTTTTGATAATAAAAAAATAATAATGACAAAGCATGATTATAATAAAAAAACCATAATATCATACTACTGGCCATCTTCAAAGGAAATTGAGGTATGCCCTCAAAAATAAAGAAATAAAGAAAATTGGAATGGAATGTATCATACATGGCAGTAATATAATAGACGAGGCCTTTATCATTTCATAATATAATAAATTAATAGGGCATGATAATATTTATATTATTATCAAATGATTTATACGTTCAACTTTTTATTTTCTCAATCCAGTGTTACCAGTTCACAGTTTTCCAATGTTGCCATATTATAAAAACTATTTACCTCAGTAATTACTGTCTCGTCGATCCTTTTTCGCACGATTTAAATATGCCTCTAGTAAAATTTCATACTGTTCACATAACACGAGCTGGTTATGGACTATACTTATGATACTGTTTATGTGGTTAATTATTGAATAGTATATTTTCCTTTTATACATAATTAAATTTTCATTTACTAGATTGTTGTGTTGAGATTTTTTAAAATTTCAATATCATTCAATTTTCAACGGGTGTGAAAACATTTTTAACTACCTCTCATATAGGTAGATTTATTTTGCTTTTAATTTTGGAATGATAATAATTATAATAAATAACTTTATTGATAACTACACAACAAATAACAATTTTAACAAAATTATAATATTATAATCAGCGGCCTTATCGCTAAAGCGATTTTTTCCACGCAACCTCAGCTTATAAATTAGAAAGGGAAAAATCCAATAATAGCTTTTTGCGACGCTAAATAAACGAGACGAGTAGTGTTATATTTCTTTGGACTATAAACCGTGGGCTATTGTTCTCATATATATTATTATCTTTACCTGTACTCCTTTGGGACAGCAGCGTGTTCGCGGTGCCTCTGGCGTCGCAAACATCCATAGGCGACGGTAACTGCTTACTATTAAGTAGACCGCCAGCCTCTCTGCTGTTACTCAGCAATAAAAAAAAATAGAAGATTGACTCTTCATTGATAAAATTAAAAAAAAAACTATATATAATTTCATAATAATTAACCCTTTCCTTACCGCAGTCCTTTCCGCCGAAATGACGCTACGAAAGCTTCTCGTAATGTGCACATTCAATGACTAAATTAATTGCATTCTTAGAGGAATTAATTAATCCAATATAAGTCGTGATACCGTGTGAATTCGTCGCCGATACATACTATTAATTGGGTACATTTAACGTACAATTAATTGGGTGGTATTGTGAGTACAGTCATAACAGCTCGTTAAATTATTTTTATTATATCATATAATATTTATTTGTTAAATATTATATACTTATGAATCAAATGCAGGTGTAATATATATGCTCGACGCGTGACGTGTATTTAAGACAATTCTAAAAAGTGCCACAACTAGCTTCTTTTCAATTAGACTGATCGGGGCATTGCTTTGAGGTACGTGAAGAATTATCTTTTTAAAATTACACAATATATATTATTTATTAATATTTATATATTATTTTCTAGCTACTCCATAAATTGTTTGTTTGTTATATAATAAAATAAATTATAAAAAATATATATAATATAATGAGGTATATTTTAAAGTACAAACGTATTATGCGAGGCTTTAGTATCGCATATATTTATATATTTTAATATCATATTAACCGACTGTATGAATTTTGAAGTGAAACTTCTTTAGTACCATTGTGATTTGAAAATTCGACGATAAGAAAAAAGCGATACCAAAAAGAGACAAAACATATTCGTAAAGAGGATTCAGCCTGTGAGAGAATGAAATAGAATACATACAAGTATAGACTGTTTCCTATAATCAATCTTCGTCTCCCCTTTTTTCGGGTTTTCGTGGCTTTTATACACTAATATGTGAAATGTAATATTTTCGAATAAAAAAAAATTGATCTTGGTAAAAATATTATAAAAATAATAAATTTTATAATTATCCTGATACTCCTGATACCTACCCTATTTCAATCTCTCGTAGGCTATTTTTCTGAAGTTTCACTATGGGCGACACCTACTTTTTTATAGTGAAATCTAATTTCGAAGATTTTAGTAGAAAATTAAAAAAAAAAAACCGACAGACCTGGCCAAATTAAAGATATACGCGATGTGTATCGACTTTAAAAAAAAAGCTGTGATGGACGAATAGTATAAGACAATGCCCCGATTTTCAGGAAACGACCCGCTGGGTCACGCGTGCCCGTTATTGTTTTAGCTCAAGTTGTACCTTCCGTCCATTTATTGGAATTTATATATAGGCCTCGACGCATTTCAACCCAATCCGATATGCTATCGGTGTTTAAGTTAGATATTCCTGAAATTCTTGACCAACGCTTTTAACAGCATATCTTATAAGAATTGTGTGATAACCCTAATTTTAATTATTGTCCTTAGTCCTAAATGTATGTAAAAAATTTCTAAAATACCAAACTATCTGTACTTAAAGCCAATATAGTAAACGCTTATGGATATGTGATTTAAGTGATTTGATAAAATGAAATCCTAATAATTTATCAGTGATTCGTCCCCGGGGGCATACTATGAAAACTCGTTAGTTTCTCGCAACGAAATAAAATTTAGATTCAAATTGTAACAATTTTATTTATGTTTCGGCACAGATTGCACCTTGATAACCATTATTATTTTCACTTGAAAGAGTTAATAAACTTGTCTTCTCTTACATTTCACGTGTATGAGATTTTATGGATTTTAAATTCATCGAACTCAAGATGTTTTTTTTTTTAATTTACTGTGATTCTTGAATGCATGAAAAACTCTTTATAGCACACATACTTAAAACTAACATAAAATATACAGAAATACGTAAACTATATGGCAATGGACGGTTTTATCGCTTAGAGCGATCTCTTCCAGGCCAATCGTTATATACAGGATGTCATTTTTGTTCATATAATATTAAAATATCTCCAATTTTCTCCACGTATTGCCGATTCACATTGTTTTGAAAATTTAAACTCATTTCAGTATGAATTACATTTTTAAAATATTTTACGACGACGAATATTTAACGACTTTTCGTAGTAACGCTCCCCCGACGACCAGTTTTATCTGTCTATGTCGCCTTAGTTTTAATAAAGGTGCTAGCAAATATAAGGGAATTCAAGGCAAGGTTAATTGATATGGACAGAGTTGAATACTGTGCTCTGAAACGTAATATTGCAATATTATCATATTGTCTCAATACTGTCATAACATTTGCTAGCGTCATCATTCAATGGAACAAATAGCTTAGAATATTATTTATTATTACTTATTTGGGGTCGAGTCTCCTCACTTTCGCCCCAAGTCTTGCGATCTTGGGTTGTCTATTCACGTGAGGAGAGATTTTTAATTTTAACGCCGGTTGCCACTTGGCGCCAAAGCAGTAACCCGTCTGAAGAGCATGAGTGCCGAGATTAGTCTCTTCTCGCTAGCTCTACTGCGGCACTCTGCACCTATGTATTTAAGGGCATCTTATCGCTGAGTTAGTTACATATGATTTACTTAACATAAAAAAGTAAATCGAAAAAATATGAGAAGTTTGCGTACGCATACACGCTATACCGATTGCACCACTTCTCCGCGGTAAGAAGACACACTGTTTCTTAAAACTTCAATAATTTTATATTAAATAAAGATATCGCTATATTTTTTTAGATAAGAGCCAAGAAGTAGTTTTATCGTGATGTGCGCACAACTGCAGACCTCGTATCTTTTTATTTATGTTTAAAATTAAAACCAAAATATTTAAAATATTTCGTTTCCTGGCACAGTATATAGGTCAAATATAAGTTTCAAAATATTTTATATATATACGCTAGTTAATAGTATATACATGTATATCACTATTATAGCAATTGTTGTTTTTTTTTCTTTTTTTTACTTTTATCTGATCAATTAGTCAATATTTAGATAATATTAAGACTTTAGTAAATTTAGATATGTTCCGAATGGCATAATGTCCAATCTCGTTTCACTTTTGGGCTTTGTGTTATTAAATGGTTTGCTCCAAAAATCCTGAACGTACAAAATGATACACACGACACGCTAGTTTTTTCTGCTAGATGTAATGTTCAAACAGTCCTTGATAGTTTGTTTTTAAATTATGTCTTGGTATCTTAGGCTTTTCATATAATTGTCTACACTTTTTGAGACTTCGATGACAAACTTCAGTACAAATTATTTTCGAGTTTTTTATTTATTCGCCCTCGTTCTAATATGTTTTACAAAAAAATTCAAGTCGATTTATAATAAAATTAATAACGTGTGTACATGCCTAAAGGGATCAATAATTTCTTTAGCAACACTAATATAAATTATTAATTTCCTTTAATTCTATATAAATTTTTTTAATAACACACAAAAAATACGCTTCAGATACCTATATCATAAAAATACTAGAAAATAAGATTTTAGCATATTTTAAAAGATCAGTGTAGCGTAAAACGCTTTAGAAATAATTCACTAATATATATATATATATATATATATATATATATATATATATATATATATATATATATATATATATATATATTTAAAATTGAATAAAAACTATCACGGACTGTAGAATTTACCCAATAAATGTTGTATTAGAGAATGTTAGGAACGTTGTTTTAATTAACTAGAAAGACTGGTAAAAGTTTCTTATAATTTTTTAAATATGGTCGTTGAACTTCGTATGAAGTGATTATTTATTAACGTTACCTTCATTACGAATTAGTTTAAATGTTCCTGATTATTGAAATAATTACATTTTATTATATGCTTATGTCTTGAAGAGCATTTAACCGCGAGGAAAATGTTTTTAAGACAACCATACATTTCTGGGAGTTGATTACAAGTGAAGACACTTAACGAGTGACAAACGCAACCGTATCTGCTTCACTCGTTTTCAATGAAACAGTATATATCCGGTTGCACATTTATACTCGGGTTTTGTCGTATATTTTTTAAAGTTTTAACTACGATAATAATAATAGCTGGAGCTTTTGTATACTACCCGGTGACGGTGATGTAGAATTGGATATACTCGGTTTCCTTATATATATATATCTATACTATACACGTATTTTTTTTTGTAAGTTTTATCTTCAATAGCAATAGGTTGTACTATATTCGGTGGCGGCGACGTTGAATTCCGATTCATTCGTATAATCGGTTTTTTTTTACACACGTATAGTGTGTACATACGTGTACACAAACATTTTTAAATTCATATTTGCTTAAGAAAGCTATATAGTATAGTTATATAGTACTCGTATGTTTTAAAAACAGTCACTTCCGTGGTTAAATACTCTGAAAACGCCCGTTGTTTGATTTATACGAACGTGGATCAAACTTAGAGCTTTATCGAATTTGATAATAATTTACGAGTGAATATTTATAAAAAAAAAAAAGTGGATATAACTCTTTGGGAGACGATAAATGTTTGAAAAATAAGAAAAAAAAAAAAAACAAAAAAAAGTCACTGTCTAAAGTTAATCCCGCAAGATTGTGTAATTTATATAAAGTAGTTGATTTTTTAAATATATTTTAACGATGCTAGTTGTGTAGATTCTTCGCAAATGGGCGAGGTTAGTTTTTAAAGTGGATACGGCTCTAATGCTTATAGTACGAATTGTAACGGTGTATAAGAATTCTCGTATAGACCCTAATTTAGAGTAATCGATGTGTTTTTTTCTATTAGGAATATAAATGTTTTATATACAGGTTTGTACCCTACTTTGGGTGGGTATCTTTGCACAATACTCTTTTTTGATACAGTACCGTTAGATGGTTGAGCACAGAATACCTGTACAGAAGTTAAGTTTATACGTTTGCGAGCGAAGATTGTATGTGTGAGTTGAGAATACGTCACTTTGTTTCGTTCTGAGTATAGTATGTCCACATATTTTTTAATTGCTTTTTCCGGCTGGGGTCGACCTGTTGTAAAAGGCGACAAAACAAATCGAGCTACTTGGTACCCAGGCCCGCCTGGATGGCAACCACTTTTGGTCCTAACTACGCCGCCATAATAACCTTGTGTTGTGGTTCGGTATAAGTGACCTAGGTTCTTGTACCCCTAGTCCGCGGTGCCTCTGGCTTCGCAAACATCCATAAGCTACGGTAACTGGTTACTATTAAGAGGGCCTAAGCGATAAAAGTTTGACGCAATGCAGGGAAATTTAAATTTGTGGATATTTAAATTTGAATACAAAATGGTGTTCCCTGTGGTCCCAGCTTTGTAATATTGGTTTAGAATAATAACAGCTCATAACCTCCCACCGCTGAGTTCGGACCTTAACTTAGAGGGAATGGATAGTATACGCTCCACGCTTTCTAAGGCGGATTACACATTTCTTTACTGTCAAAACTTACGAATCATCTCAGCGTGGAATTTGAATTTGAGACCCATAGATTAGTCTCTGAGTATGATAAAACTTTGCTACCACGTACCTTATTTAATAATTTAGACCTCTAAAACGGAGGACACAAGAAATAGATAGTATATAATAGAAAAATTAGGTTTATTTTTAGCATTAACATAAAAGACTTGGGTTGAAGGTCACGTTAGCAGGTCATAGAATCTTAAAAAAAACTATGATGGAAACTAAATATTCCAATAGGAACAAAAGCTAATGAGATGAAGAATGCATGTCTTAAGAATATTCACTACTTATCAGATTTAAAATATTATTATATACTATCAAACCGATTTGGCATATATGCATATTTTATACCTATATGTCATACTCATCAATAATTAACAAATTTGTTCTATTAAAAATAAACAATATTTTTTTTTGAGTTTGATTGGAATAAATATGTTTTTAATATTAAATGTTTAAACATATTTTGTATTTTAAAATTAGAAACAGTCCCAAGCTATTTTGGTTTTTAAGTAATTGTTAAAAAAAATGTTTGAGATGTCGGAGAAAGCTTTCGCTATGCTACAACTTCGTTTCAACGAATGTCGTGATAATTGTATATTAGCTTAACTTCTGTATAGTATTCTGTGCTAGGGATGTTTTAATGTTAGTTGCGTACGGGACGAGTGTGGACAATAAGGTGGTTCGCCTAATATATACACGAACCGTTTGTCTGCCGGATTGGTTGACCACCATAATAACTCTATTAGGTTATAAGATTTAATTTTTTTTCTTGCTTACGCGAAGTTTCGCGTTTATTATTAAGCGTTCGCTGTGGAATAGTCTGAATTTAACACATAACCGTTTCCACTTGGTTGTGGTTAAGAATTTATATCTTGTTCCCATGTAAAAGAGCTTTTTATTAATAAAAATACATTAATTATTTGAAATTCGAATAATAATTTATTTGAATTTCGAATAATAATATATTCGAATTTCAAAACGATTTGAGTTGATGATAGAAATATGTTCCATTTTTGAAAATTATAAGCGTTTTTATGTATGAAACTTTTAACTTATTTTCTCGTATTTTGTCTCCTTGGTATACATACTTCTTTAGTGCTCATTTGAAGTGTAAAATGAACTTGTATTCTAATTTTCCCGAGGCTCAGTAGTTTTGGATAGATTTTTTTTATAGCCATTGAACAGCAGAGGGCTCAGCAGTCTCTTGAGCAGTCATTTGTGCCAGAGGTGTCTCCGTGCAGGGGTGGAGTAAAAATACCAAGCCCTGCAGCCCGGATCGTCCTGTCGTAAAAGGCAACAAAACCCTAGCTACGGGCTCCAAGCCCGTCTTGATGGCAACCACCCTTGGTCTTAAGTCATAATAACCCTGTGTTCCGGCATTAGTAACTCTGGTTCCAATACTTCCAATACTCCTTAAATGGGACAGGAGCGTGTTTGCGGTGTCTTTAATGTCGCAAACATCAGTAAGTATTTACTGTAAGCGGTTGCTCATTGTTAAGTGGGCCGTCAGCCTGTCTCCTGTTCTTCAGAAATAAAAAAAAGTCTCCCATCTAAATTGCTACTCGTAAAATTTCTATTACGCCCTATTTAAAAGACGTATCGTAGTGAGAAAAGCTCAACAGAAAGCTCGTTGTATTATTACTATATACAGTTGTACTAAATAAGCTTTAATATTAAAATTCAGACTTCCACAGTTTTTTTTTCTATTGGGTATTTAGCGAATATGTATTTTGAGCCATCGTTTAAGTGTGCATAGTTTACTAATATTTTTGCTACGCGCCAATAATATAGTTCTGTCCAGTCAAAGGAATGGCACCGTGAATTTGTATTTTGTAAATGTGAGGACCAAAAATCCGGATTCACTTTTCATATCGTGTATTTGGAATGTGTATGGAATGAGCGTGAAATGTATTGCACACTTGGGACATAAAATATTACCAACTGATCCGGCAAACGTTATCAATAAAAAAATAATGCATTTTAAACAGGATTTTCGTAAATATATCCCGGAATGAGTAACTATGCTAAATTTCAAGTCAAACGGGTGTATATTATATATACAGGGTGACTTTGACAAACCCGTCCAAATTCACACAGAAGAATCTTTAGTAAAATTTATGAGAAACATGTATTTTAGTTTTGTATCACATAGTACAAAAATGTTGAGTAATCAGCATCACAAAGTCATTCAAAGAACTCGCAATTTACATAATACGGCGCTAGAGTGTGAATGACCTCGCCATCTGACCTAGTAAAAGGCCGAGGACGGCGGCATTGAACCGGGCGAGCGAATACGCACTACTCATTTACGCGGGTGTGACAGAGACAGGTAATAACAGGTTAACGTTCGCTGTTTGCACCATATGCTTATTCTGTACGATTGAATTAATTATCCTATATGAAATATTTTATGGTGAAAATTTGACATACAATTTTTTTTGCTAAAATGGGTTCCTTAAACGTTGTTTAGTGCGTAAAAAAAATTTGGACGGGTTTGTCAGTCACCCTGTATATAAGTGTTAACAACCTCTATGGTGGTTTCTCTACACATTTCTCAAATATGATGGTAACACAACATATTACACGACAGAAAACTAAAAACAGAGTAAACTGACTGACCGCCGGGCGTGCGGTGTTCGGGCGTCGGGCCGAACACCTCAAAACGCGCGCGGGGGGGAGGGGGTTTAGTTAACGGGATTCCCGATTTAGTCACGTAGTCGCTTAAAAAACATTAAAAATGTTCTTTTTGATCTGGTAACGGTGTCCCTAGTGTGCCAATACATATGTCGTCTATATGGAGGAGAAAAGTAAAGAGCATAATCTACGCGTGTAAACTGTAGTTCAGAATCAAATAGCGCTAGTGGCGTGTTAATATGATATGAACTTAGCAATAGAAAAGGAAGGAAAAGGAAGGAAGGAAAAATTTGACGATTGAAGTGCGAAATTTTAGAAACGCTTTTTTAATCTACCCTCTAACTTTAATGGCGCCTCCCTATGCTTTTTGATGTTTTTTTTTATTATACCGAGAATGTGCTCTTTACTTGTATCCTTCATAGTCTCTTTATACAGGATTTGTTTCGCCAGTTCCTCTCGTAAATGTAAGTGAGAATTTCTAATAATATTTTTGTATAGTTTATAAGTGTTGCTAAATTAATTTTTTACATATTCAATTATTCGTATTGGATAAAGTATTAGAACTGCAGTTAAAATATTGTCACGTGCACAGATATTTTTGTAAGAAAGTTTGTAACGGACTTTTGTGTGTTGCCACTCACAAAAACAAATCAGTTTTTGAATCATTATTTTTAATATTGATTAAACTGTTGTTACTGCCGCAAGTGATTTGTTACAAGTATATATTTAGTTTACACAAGCGTCAAGTTGCCTGTTAAGTATTTGTTTCACTTATAATGAGTTTAAATATTACTTATATACTAAATTGTAGCGACCTACACACAAAACACTATTTTTTTTATTGCTGTAGGACAGCAGACATTCTAAAGGTCCACTTAGATTTAGCAGTTACCGTCGGCGTCGCCTATGGGTGTTTGCAACGCCAGTGGCATCTCCAATATGCTACTGTCCCCTAAAAATACAGGAACTTGGGTCACTAATGCCGGAACACAACACAAAGTTATTATGGCGGCATACTTAAGACCAATGGTGGTCGCCATCCAGACGGGCTTGGGGCCCTACCACGTAGCTAGGATGGGTTGTTTTGTCGCCTTTTACGGCAGGCTGACCCCAGCCGCATAGGTCAGTATTATTTTTCTGCCCTTGCACGGATATACACTACTACACACCGACTACACTACATATTAAAAAAAAGATTTAGTAAATTAAATTTAAATATTGGCAATGAAACACAATCTTTTATATTATTTGGCAAATTATTATAAACTGTGCTCCTTCAAACATAAAGTTTCTCATACATTCATCATTCCACATCACAACATCTCATATCCATTTCTATAAGTTTTCTCATACAGTGCTTAAACTTTTTTTATACTTAAGTGTATTTCAGAGTGCACTGCGCCACTGATGTTTTTTTTAAATTGCGAGACATGTATTACGTACGTTAAGTTGCTTTGATCCTTCGTTGTTGCTGCATATAATAACTTTTTAAAAAACTGGAAATTTCGTATGATCCCGCCTATGTGCATTAATTGTTTGATGACAGGCTTTTTTACAGCCTTTACTTTAGCGATAGTAGTCCTTTTATTTCTTGCCTTTTTACGAGACCTTAGTAAAGTGAAGGGGAAGTCCCACAGTTAAAGCAAGATATTGTACTGTTTAATTAAAAAAAAAATAAACAGTATTTTTTCAATATAAGCAATGTATACTAATAATTCTTAATTCTATGTCATATTCCATTTAAACATATTCTAAACTACCTCCGACTCACACCACAATACCCAGTTTATGGCACAATTTTGCAGTAATTTATGAAATATAAATATTCAACTTTTTCTAACACATTTTTCTATCTATATTTTAATACATCTAGTACTTATGTCACTGAACTAACTGCAGTACTGATTTAAATTTAAAATTAGAATACATTGATGGTGTTTTGTTAGAGCAGTACGCCATCTAAAACTTAACAGGCAACTTTTGTTTTGTATGAACGCTGAAATAGGACATTTGTTGTACACGATTATAGTACTCGTCTAACAGTGTATTAACACGAAATATTAATTTTAAGTGATAGTGTTTTTATTCAGTTATATATAAAATTGTGCTGACTGATAAAATATTAACTGATTTTATATAAACTTTTGGAGATTTTTTTATTGCTGAGGAACAACAGTCAGGCTGACGGCCCACTTAATATTATGCAGTTACCGTCGCCTATAGATGTTGGCGACGTCAGTGGAACTGCTAACATGCTGCCATCCGTCACTTATGCGTGAAAATATTTGTTTTTGGGCTTTTTACGACAGGCCTCCCACAGAGAATTTGTATTCCACCACTGCACGAAGAAATGGCTTCAACTCCTACGCAGGACACAATATTTGATCTGTATAAGTTCTGATGACTGCGTTACGAGTAGGATACTCTTGAATTTTTTCTTTGAATTTATGCTTCTTTAACGCGTGTTCTTGTATTTAACGTTAAAATTTTCTCGGTCAGCATATACGTACAGTGCGAGTGAAAACCCACATCGTACTAATTGTCTCACTGAAATCTCACTACATTTGATCAGTCAATCGCTTGTTTTACAGTCTTCATAAAATATATTCCTTATCAATAAATAAAAGCTATTAAAACCTACTTACTTATACATATCTTAGATAATTTGATATAAATCGAAAGTTTAGCAATTTGATGATATACGTACATATTAAAACACAGACAGAGACACACACTCACACAATCTTTCTCTACTCTTATAAGCCTGGGGTTGTCTTTTGAGGACTGTTACACGAAAACAACGCGCGTAGTTCACACTCGTTTTCATTTGTGACACTTGTAGTGTATAGCATTTTTTAAAAGTACCCCCAGCTATTGAAATAAACCCCCCCCCCACGTCTGAGCTTTAAAGCTGTCTGGCTGTATAATTACTCTAAATTAAAATTTATTCAATAATATTTGTGTAATTTTCGTGTTAGGTTTATCAGTGTTAGTGTCAGATTTAATATTGCTAAATTTGGATTAATAACAAATTATCTAAGAAATATTTTAACAGTAAATTCAAAAGACCTGCTTGATTACATACTGTGTTGAATTTTTTTTCATGAATAGTTTTTAGTCATGAATTGTAAAATCGTAACTCGGAAACACATATCCTTCTCTTTTGATAGTAAATAATTTTGTGTAGCTAGAGATAGCGAGAGCTTTAGAGCTTTTACGGTTAACGAGATTCAATTTATTTGTAGGTAAATGAAGGACAGCCTTATATGATGCATGTTTTCCATATAATTCATATAGTAAAAATATATTAAACTTTTAATACACATTTTAATCTAATTACAATTCTAATAAAGTGGTTAGTAAAAATAATTTGTATCCGCTTATTTAATAAAGTTTAGTACAAATGTTCGGGTCTTTTATCATGACTGATTTAAGGGATCTCATGAAGGCTTTTGGGGCTAAACACTGATGTGGATTAATTTTACAGAGGCGGTTACGTTCCAAACCCAGTAAATGAATTTTAAACCGCGAGTCAGAGCTTTGTAAGCTTACCAGGTGTATCAGTTAGGTCTTGGTGAGGACCCGTACACCCCTTATAATGTAAATCAAGCCCCTATATCAATTCATGACTAAAAATGTTAGGAAGTATTGCATTTTCACATCAGCCGTTGTCACACTGCCATTGTTTAATGCCCGTTGTTTGTTGCATTTGATGTTCTTTTTTCGAATATCAGTACATTTGTATATGTTTGTGTTGGTAGCGCTGGTTGTTTTGATGCGGAATGTGAATTGTTGAAAGAGATGATAGCTCAAGAACAAGAGCTCACATAATTGATCGGGATTTAATAATGAAAATGGACATATCCAACAAGGCTGTATGGACCAAGTCCTTTGCTATTTTGATGAATTGTACTGATGTTCGCGAAAACTCATGTCGCCAAGTATTATTTATATAAAATTACATTCTGTTTTTATTGTCATTGTTTCTTGTTGTTATTTTTTTTAATTTTGTTTATATAAATCTTTATTAATGCGACAACATTATGTATAATGGAATAAAATATATATATAATATATAGACAAATTTACGCTAGTCCTTATCTCATATATGATCTGTCCTTTAAAAAATACAATTTTTAAAAATTAATATGAAATAGGTGTTTTTAAGATACTTAATGGTTTAAAAATATATATAAAAATACAAAAATATACTGTCTGTGGTGATTATCGAATTTTATGAGCTTATTAAATTAATTCCATGGTGTCGATGTTTGCGAGATGTTTAATCTTACTGTTGATTGTGATGTGACATTCGATAGTTCATATCCTAACAAAATGCATATACGACATATCGTGTCGAAATATAATACGATACGACATGTCATGACATAATACATAATACGATGCGACATATCGTAATATAATATGATACGACATATTGTGTTGTAACGTATTATATCGTTACGCTACGTTATATCGTATCGTAATTATTTTTAATCGAAATAATTCACTTGTCGATGTCGCTTATCCGATCGAGTTGTTAGATGCTACTCCAAATAATCAATTACACAGGATTCAATGCCAGTCATGATTAATGTTTTGTGTTTGATATCGGCAAAAATCCTATTTGTGTAAAAAAGTATTATTTGCTTGATGTTTACACATACGTCGTGTGCCAATTTCTATTTTAAGTTATAACTGATTACCTATGAATGATGGTTTGTAGCAAACACGCTTGTCCAAAGCGTATTATTATCTATAATACTTGAGAAATTTTTTAAATGTTTCCGCTGACAGTACAATAATTAAGATATGCACTATCGAATAATGAAAAGAATGGTTACATACAGTAAAATGTTTCTTTCAAAAACATAGATGTTTTAAAAGCTGGAGTATTTCGTAAGATGCCAAGTAAGCTGTCGCATTGGACCAAGGGGTATTTGTATAAGTGTAGCTCATTTCACTTGCTGACGGTACCTTTAGCGTTTTTCATAGTCGTTTTTATATGGATTTTCAAGTGGGAATTTTCTATAATACATAATTCTTAGCATGTTATTAATATGAGAATTTTAAATCAATTTAATTATTGTTTAAGTCTAATTGCTTTTATTTATTTGTTTAGGCTCAAATGTTAAGAAATTGATCACAGCTTTGTTACGAAATTCCCACTTTATGTATCCAAATATTGATATTAAATTAACTAATATATATATACAAAAAATAAAATGTATTTTGGACATTTAAATCTCTCCGTGTTAGTACCGTGTGTTTATGTGATTAAATGTTTATTAGTATACTTGGCATGGATACAACAGACTGAATACTGAGCAGGTTTATATAATGGTGTGTTACGTCTGGCGTAGATTGAGCGAAGTAAGCGAAATAAGCATAATAAAGTGAGCGAAACGTAACGAGCGAGTAAAGTGAAGTTAATTCATATTTTTAAAATTTATCCTTATTCCTGTATAATTAGTTGATTAAGTTTGAATTTCTTTTTACTTAATTAATTAATTGAAAGTAAAAATAATAATTTACTTAATAAGAACTAAGTGTAATATATCATCTCTCTCTTATATACCTCTGCGGCCGGGGTCGGCCTGTCATAACAGGCGACAAAACAACCCTAGCTGTGTAGTAGGGCCCCAACAAGCCTTTTTCGGAACATTATTAGTAAGTGGGCCGCCAGCCTGTCTGCTGTTTACCAGCAAAAAAAAAAAAATTATAAATAAGTTGTAATTTTTAAAGGTTTAAATTCGTTAAGGGTTTCGCTCACATTTGCATTAGTTCGGTCCCCGTCGCTCGGTCACCGCAAGACACTAAGTGCCATCGGCGATGCAGTTGTCTGCTCCTTGCAGTATTATAACGCGAGCAGTTTCGGGCGGATTTTCTATTTACATCCCTAATATTGTCCATGTTGTGGAAATTCAAATTTTCTATGAAATATTATTCATATATATTTTATATGTTGCAACGATATTGACCAATATACAAGTATACAGGTGTCCAAGCTTTAATAGTTGCGGGAGCTCTCTGTATACGAGATTTTCTACAATTTTTTTTAAGTGATTTCAAATGTGGACATTATTATGGCGTGTTGGAACCAAATCGAAATATTTGTGGTAGAAGCTTTAATATGAGATACATTAGATACGATTTATTCGCCCCTAACTGCCGTTTAAATATAGCGAAATTTAATATCCATTAGGCGTATCGGTGTTATTAATAGATGTCGTTTTTTAAATAAAGCTATTTCCATACTTGATTGTGCGTGGATGGTTTTCATTATAAATGGCTATAAAAACTGAATATTAGCTAAATGTCTCGTTACGGGGGCTATAAAATCTTATTAAAAAAAAAAAAACTAAATTTCTTGAAAAAGGATGCAATGAAACATAATTCCATATGTACATCTGTTATATATGAACAATAACTTCATTTATATTTTTCAAATGATACAGTAATGTGTTTCATGCACCTCAATTATATCTATAAAAAAATAAAAGAGTTTGGAAGAGCATTTTTATTGTACTATTACCGCACTTTTACCACTTTGCCTGGTAAATCATGCATTAAATGGTAGATGTTGGTATTTTCATCTTCATTCGTCCGTTTATATTCGCGAATTAAATAGTATGTAATAACCGTCCACGTGCAAAATGTAGGGGTTCATTGTGTATGCCAATTGTCTTGTTAATAATGTGAGAATAAATGTTGTCCTCAAACTGCGTAGGGTTATAATTTAATGAAATGATAGTTCATGCTAGATGCAGTCCTAATTTTTAATACTAATGTTTTTTGTTACTGTTTCGGCACTGTATTAATTACCCTCAAATAAAAAAAATAATTAATTAAATGTGAAGTTTTATTTTGTTGTTTCCTTTATTCGCCACTGTGGTACGTGTCTCCCTAGAGCAGCGTTTCTTAACCCCGGGTCGCGGGCGGTATTGGGATGGGTCGCGAAAATTTTTTAAATTACGTTATGAAGGCCGTAATCAGTGACATCTCGTGTCCTAACTCGGAACGCACCATAGGTTAAGTACTATGCGGGTAGTGAAGCTGAAAAGGCTCTGCTACCATTTCCAACTACTTATTTGTGTGAAGCAGGATTTTCGTGCGTTGCTGTCTTAAAAAACAAGTACAGAAATAGACTGGATCCTCAGCATAATACGCGGTGTGCACTTTCCATAAACTTAACTCCACGTATAAATCTTCTTTGCTCAAAAATACAACATCAGGGTAGTCACTAAGCCGATGTATGCTTGTTTCACTTTGATTTGAATAAAGAAAAAATTACTAATGTAATATTTTTTTGTAATTTCATAATGACAAATTTTAACAAACCACGGGCTTTTAGTCAATCCTATTTTTTTATTATCACTGGAAGAAAAATAAAACATTAGGGTCGCGAGCATCAAATATATTTAATTTTTGGGTCGTCAGTCAAAAAGGTTAAGAACCGCTGCCCTAGAGATACGTGAGCTCGGGTCGTCTTTGAAAACGGACAGTATTTAGCCACGCTTCTCTTATGCCGGATTACATATACCGGTGACGGGTATGCAGGTTCCTGATGTTTTTCTTCACCGTCAGTGCAATTATGCTACAATATTTTTCTCCGTGTAGGGGCGGATTAAGAATACTAACTAACTAACTTATTTCCTGCGGCCTGTCGTATGGGGTCGGCCTGTCGTATGGGCATCTTAACTCCCCTTTTAAACCAAATACTCATCAGTATAATTCCGAGCCAATGGAGGCTGAGTATCATTACTTCATACTCCAGTCTTCAAAGGCAAGGGGTCGGTGCAGGAGTGCGGTAACTACCGCGGTATTACGGTCAATGTCCCACACCATGAAGCTATTCGAGAGGGTTATCGACTCTCGGATCCGACAAGAGTACTCTCTCGGAGTGTCAATATGGGTTTCCAAGTGTGCGTCTGGTGACATCGATTGCGACGTCAAGGCACGCATTGCTACCGCGTGGGCCAAATGGCGTGAGATAACTGGTGGCATTTGTGACCCCAAGATGAAGCGTGGCCGGTGTTAGAGCGACACAAGTAAGAACTGCGTGTCACGGAGATGAATATGCTGCGGTGGATGTGTGGAGTGACGCGGAAGGACCGCGTTAGGAACTCCCGCATTTGCGGCAGTCTTCATGTCCGTGACATTGCGGATAAATTGCAGGAGTGTCGGCTCCGTTGGTACGGCCATGTTTTACGGCAACCGGATGCTTACGTGGGAAACAAATGTCTGGCCATGCCGCCTCCGCCGGGCCCCGGCAGGAGGGGTAGTGCGTGCCAATGGGCTCACTACCAGGGATGTCGAAGACCGTGCGAAGTGGAGTAGAAAGTCGGAAAGCGGACCCCGGGCACCGAAACGGAAGTTTGGGTTGCAACCGGGATGAACGCAGAGATGACGATAGATCGGAATAACTGATTCTAATACAGGTAACCAAATAAAAGCGCCTTTTCAACTTATTATCCAATTTAATCATTTATTATACATTTTTAATTCGTACATAAATAGATAACAGCAATCTGTTGGCAGTAGTTTTTGAATTAAATTGTATCGAATATTTTTTTAACTTTGTAAATCGATTAACAAACAGGTATGTTATTAATCGATATCAACGATCTAACATCGAGTTGACAGGACAGCTATGAGGTCATCATCGGTCACGACTGGTTCGGCTCTAAGGAAACGTATATAATACGTGACCTATTTTTGTCAATTTTTTACACCCCCCTCCCCTTGTTGACTAACCGTAGCATATTATGGGAAACGTTGCGCGCCATAATTGAATATAGCTCGAAAAGTTTTATTTAAAATATATTGTCTAATTGACGAAACCCTAAGTTACCCGAACTAAACCTCCTCTGCGACTAAGTGAGGAATTTTGAAGACCTCCCCCGCTGAACGGGTCACGTAGTATACTGGTACGTACGTTCGTAAGTGGCTTATTACAGTCTATGAATTCGATAGATATCTGGTGGATACGTGTTTTGTGTTGGAAACAGTGGAAACACCTTGAAATTCAATAAGAAATATGTATTTTTTTACCATCGCCTATGAATGTTAACGACGTTTGCTAATACGCTGCTGTTCGCATAGGGATACTGAAACATGGGTCACTAATGCCGGAACACAACACAAGGTTATTATGGCGGTATACTTATAGACCAGAGGTGGTTGCTCTCCAGACGGGCTTGAGGTCCTACCAACTAGGGTTATTTTGTCGCCTTTTACGACGGGCCGAACTCCGCCGCAGGAGTTATTATTCTAAATCCTGCACGGAAAACAACTATACTTGTATAATGAAATGAATTATTTTAATATGATTATTGATTCTGTCCGTCAAATATATGTTCAAAAAATCCTTCGATACCATCACCCAGTGCACAGAACTCTGTATATTACAAAAATAGTGATTAGCTCTTTCACTCTATAGAACTATACTCTAATAAATCACTAGCTTTTCTAAAAACCAATTAATCTGCTTAAATACCGTCTGAATGCTCATTTGTAACCTTACTGAAGACTTTGCTATCCAAATGAGCTATTTAGCGAGGGAGTGATCCATTTAAAAAGAGCTACTTATTCTCTATCATTCATTTGCTAGCTACTTAAATCTATGCTTAGCTATTAAAAATGTGGCTGATATTAAATGAATACACGCTTAAATATCCGTAACACGTTATTGCCATATGTACTATGTATGTATATCGAATAAACACAATTCAGCATGAAACATGTCATAACAATATGTATTAAAGTCAAGTATAATTTTATATTGGGCCCTAAATTATTCTTTAAAACAATAATCTCATCTCTACCAGTGTAAGTCTCGTCTTTATCGATGAAAGTCTCGCATTTACCAATGACAGTGTCGTCTCTACCAGAGAGTCACGTTTCTATCAGTAGTCTCCTCTCTACCAGTGTAAGTTTCGTCTTTAGCTGTGACAATCTCGTCTCTCTCTCAGTGAGTCATGTTTCTATCAGTAAAGTCTCACCTCTACCAGTGTATCTCATTTTTATCAGTGAAAGTATCATTCTTTATCGGTGAGTCTCATTATATACCAGCGAGTCTCGTTACCATATGTTCGATAGTTCCGAAAGTTAATCAAAACTAGATAAATTACATACAATTTCACTTCCATTCAGTAAAGCTGTCACAATTTCACTTATATGTACATAGATAACTAATATAAACGAGTTATCATTAGCTCTGTTCTCAGAACCTGCCATCTACTGCTGAATACCTACTGTTTCACTCTCCCTGTCGAAACTAGTTGCCATTTCCTTAGGTTCTCATTCAAGACACTTTCGTATTCCGTTGAAAAGATCACCAGAAAAATATAGGTTAAAGAAATACCGATTTTAAAAAGAGCGAGCAAAAATGTTCTTAAAAATATATAGGTTACTATGTCAGATTTCTAATTTAAATAGAAGAGAGATTTAAATCAAGACAATATTAAATATATTTAGTTCTTTGTAGCTAGGGGTGCTGTTTCATATTTTCAAAGCAAAATAATTAAACGATACCTTCTTTTTCCTTCATCAATTGCAAATTAGCACTCTCTATGATTAATCCTATATTTTTGTGGTTATTCTCTCAGAATAAGGGAGGTACAGTACTAAACAGTGGACCTTAGTCTCAAGCTTTGAGCTTTAGCTGCAGCTGCATTAAATCACTTGCATCACTTAAACACACACCGCGGCATACAGCATTTAAAGTACTTTGTACAAGACCGGTCTCATTTGAGCAATCTATAATGGAGTGTGAACTCAACGTTGGATTTCCATATAAAATGGCGGACTGTACGCAAATCCATGTTCGGGTCCAGCACCTGGAAGAAATTTACAGCAAATAAATATATTGTGTGGATTATTTTTTTTTCTATACCGAGGAAACTGAAGTTTACCAGTACCACGTCGGAGCTCCGAAGGGAAGCCAACGCGGTTATGTGGCGTTCACTTTACGGCCACCTAGATTGGCTAGGAACTGATAACCAGTGGTGGTCACGATGGCATTGCCACTAAAATCCCCCCCAGAGCCATGTATGGGAGCATCGCAGGATGGACATGGTCATTGCTCTGCGATGCCCCCGGAGAGATTAAGTACATCTCAACTACAAGCTAACAAACAAAACGAATACCATCTACCAAAAATGTTGTGAACTTAATATATAAATAGTGATAATAATAGTGGATTTAAGTGAGGGTATTTTGAAAATACTTCAGTCTGGATTTTCCTAAGGGACAACGTGGATTGTGGTCCAAACCTCAGCAGACAGGGCCCACTTGAGTTAACGGTTACTGTCGCCTATGGGTGTTTGCATAGTGGTACTGGGACCTAATCCACTTATGCTGGAACACACCACAAGGTTATTATGGCGACATATTTAAAAACCAGGGATGGTTGCCATCCAGACGGGGTTGGAGCATTGAGAAGGAGATAATAGTCTGTGATAATTCACACAACACCATCTTGTATCAAAGTAAGTAGCACCGTGCTTGTGTTATGGATAATTTATAACTGATATACTAACATACTTTGGTAAATATATACATGTACATAAACCACCAGATTCTGTAGGAGGGGAATCGACCTTTTCGCTACGAATGTGCACAGGTGCGGGTCGGTACGTCAGAAATGATGCAGTCGCCCGCGACGTAGGCATTCCCCATGTAGAGGACTTTGTGGCGATATCCATGGCCCCCACATAGACCTCCACGGCATTAACCCTTTGCACGCTCGGCCGCCAGATTTCTGTAGCATTTGGCTACCGACTCTAAGGGATTTAATAGAACGCTCGTCGGACATCAAGCCGCAGATAGGCCAACACAAGCCGCTGATGGCCGTCGATAACCAAGATTGGTCCACCAAGCCAAGATGGGCCCACGTAGAGCTGCGGTGATGCCACACAAACATGGACGTGCGCTCCCGCCGCTGAGTTTATGAAGTGTTAACTCAAGGCCCCAAAATCTCGAGGAAGACTCGAATGGAATTGACCTCGTGACTGCCTCAGGCTTTTAAAATGGAAAGGTGTTGTGTTGCACAGGTCAACAGTATTATGACTATACGAGTATTGTTAGAGTAAGGTACCTGGTAGCTCAGTATTACACTCGGAGACCAACCTAGATGTGTCAGTTTCGAATCCCACGCTGGCATGTACTGCTTAGGAAGTTTTTCTCGCCTAATGTGCATATTATGGCAATTATGCCATGTACCTACTACGATGAAGGAAAATATCATGAGAAAACCTGCATACAGAAATCATCGGTATGTGTAACTGACCAATCCGCCTTAAACAAGCATTGTATACGCCGGGCGTTGAGCATGCACCGGTCTTCTCCTTTCTGCTCCCGCACTACTTCTACGCCCAGCTTACTATACTATCCATCCCTTACCAACACACCCGCTATGAAAGGGAAATATACCATACTGCTGGCGAGGAGCGCGATCCAGCTCTAGAGGCAATCGACCCCCGGCGCTACAGTCCATTTTGAACCGCGCATAGAGGCAAGATCCCGTAGTGCCCGCTTCCGATACGAACCAGTGCACGGGGTCCCAGTGGTGGGTGAGTAATCCTTTTAATTCCCCGCTCAACCAAGCATAGTGGGTATACTGTCTATTCCCTTTAGGGGTACACCCAAGCCTAGCAGTGGGACGTCATAGCTGTTATATTATTTTATGTACAATGACAATTGAACATGGAACCTCAAGATCATTGTGGCTTGTAACTCTCTAACCCCTCACCTGAAATACCTTTTTCATACCTATAACATTTTTACCATTCTTTAATAATATTACCTGGTCACAGCACAGCAGCTCCACCCTCTCCTCAGGGGCATCATTCCCGCTGTCCTCATTAGCACTGCCCTTCCCGCTGCTGGTGCTTCCGCCCCCACCCCCGCTCCCACTCCCACTGCCATTCACATCTCCACCTCCTAATATCTTCTCGACAACATGTTCGGCTACTTTTCGACACTGGATGAAGTCATTGGCAACTAACCGATCCTGTAATATAAAAAATATTCCAACAAACAAACATTAATTTAAAATAACTCGACAAACCCTCTGATACAAAAACAAATTGTCTTATATTGAATCCAGACTCAGTATGGTGTTAATCAACTAAGACCAACTAACTGTTCTTCAACTAATAAACTATTCTGAAAACGACAGTTATATTACTAGAGCACCATGCAATAAAGAAAATGCTAGATAAAGAGGATTTGACAAGAACACAGAAAGATGGATTGTTTTTTATTGCTGTAGAACAGCAGTCGGTCCACTAAATAACAAACAGTTACCGTCGCCTATGGATATCTGCGACGGCAGGGGCACCGGCAGCACGCTGCCTTTAGAATAAATTTTAACTCATTTTAAAATACCCCATGTCATAGTGCGGTAGAAAAACTTCAGCCGGAAGCTCGTTCCACATCTGCATCCTCACTGTGCACAAAATAAATATTCTGGAGAACCTCTGTGTGCATGACAGTGGAGGCTCCAGTGAGGATGAAAGCCCAGCCGATGGCGGGCTGTTCGATGATAGAAAGAGTTGATTGTATAAAAGATATAGCGAAAAACATAATGTATGTAGAAACAAAAGCTAACAAAGGAGAGTGAAAAGAAAGGACAGTTGCTGGCTGTATGCCCCACCCACCTTAGTTGAGATAAAGGCAGAACGCAGAATATGAGTGTCGGCTCCGTTGGTATGGCCATGTTTTACGGCAACCGGATGCTTACGTGGGAAACAAATGTCTGGCCATGCCGCCTCCGCCGGGCCCCGGCAGGAGGGGTAGACCCAAAAAGTGCTGGCTTGACGTCATAAAGGGTGATATGCGTGCCAATGGGCTCACTACCAGGGATGCTGAAGATCGCGCGAAGTGGAGTAGAAAAAGTCGGAAAGCGGACCCCGGGCACCGAAACGAAAGTTTGGGTGGCAACCGGGACTAACGCTAGGATGATGATGATGATGATGATGCAGAATATGATTATTGTACAAGATCTAAAGGTGCTGGAGGCGCATGCTCCGAATACCCTGGACAGCTTTCCGAACCAATGTGTCCATACTCCAGCAACTAAAGATAAGGACGAGGCTTTCCACCATCTGTCTCAAGCGGATACTGGAGTACTTCGGGCACATTGCCCGAAAAGACAATGACAACTTGGAAAAGTTAGTTGTCACCGGTAAAGTCGAGGGCAGCCAATCGCGTGGCCGTAGTCCGACACGTTGGTCGGATCAAGTTCGCACCGCACTAGACACATCCATCTACGAGGCACTACACGGCGCTGAGAACAGGAAGCAATGGAAAACAACTATACGTGATAGACTGGAAGGTGTTGGTCACAACCCTCAGATATGAGGACTACGACTCGAGGAGGAGGACAAGATCTAAAACTACCTTCTTTTTATTTTTTCTGATCTGTATTATCGATAAGACAATTATAATTTGCTAAATTTGGGAATAATGGAATTTAAGGCAGATTTTTATTATTATGATATTTTTTCTAAGTTAGTTTTTTCTTTTACTGCCGAGGAATAGCAGACAGGCTAACAATGGCCACGGCTCACATAATAGTAAGTAGGTACAATCAGCTATGGATGTTTACGACACCAGAGGCACCGCGAACACACCGGTATCACATAGCAATACAGGAACCTAGGTCACAAATGCTGGAACACAACACAAAGTCATTATGGCGACATACTTGCAGACCAAAGGTAGGTTGCTAGAGCTTGGGGCCCTACTATGTAGCTAGGGTTTTGTTACCTTTTATAGGCCGACCCTGGCCGCAGAGGTTAGTATTCTTACTCCACCCCTGCATGGAGTTAGAATTTAGTAACAATATAAAGTTATAAATTCATCCTCAGTGATTGGGTATTAATATTGTAATTGGGGGATAGCACTGCCACTGTTTAAAATTGCCGGTTGTTAGGACTCAATTTAAGTGGTCTCTTCGATGTCGTTTGGCTGTTTATGCATTGTTATACTTTAGGTTTTCTCCATACAAGGGGGAGTATGAATACTGAGCCCAACTGCCTGCAGCGACCTATCGGATAAAGCGACAGAACAACCCTAGCTAGGTGGTATACCTCCAAACTTGTCTGGATGGCGACCACCTCTGGTTTCTAAATATGGCATCATAATAGCCTTGTATTATGTTCCAACAGAAGTTCCTACATGGATAACAGTGTGTTAGTGACATTACAACTATCCACAAGCGCCGGCAACTGTTTGTTAAGTGGACTGTCAGCCTTTCTCCTATTCCACAGCAATAAAAGAAAAGATTACCTTACCTTCTTTTGTCTATCCTGTTTACTTTGACAGCTTGAATGTGACAGTAAATAGAATGGTAGCTTATTCAGTTTGGGGGAAGCCATCTCCACTGCCACATCTACAACCCATGACGGGACAGTCTCATTCAGCAAATTGCCTTCAGTTTCTCCACTCGCATCCCCAACCTGAAATATAAGATTTGAAATCTTTATTCTCAGATCATTTTAAATATTTAGCCGTTTCATGGTACCTGATAGCTCAGTATTACACATTCGACTGAGACCAATTTAGAGGTCCTGTTTTGAATCCCACAATATCATGTACAGCCAGTTTTTCTCTCCTAATGTGCATAATAATTGCCATATACATGTCGTCATGATCTTAGAATAATGTCGGTTTTGAAAAAAATATGAATATCATTTTTTACCATACTTGGATACTACATAGTCGAAATATTATGGCTACATTAAAGAAAAAATTATATGTATTTTAAAACAGAGATTTCATTGGAGCGTAGTGTAGTTTTCAAATGGCTGCCCTGTAAAGTTTAATATATGTCAAATACGTCACTATTCTATGACTATGATGATATGGTGAAGGAAAATACTGTGAGAAAAATTGCATTTTTTTATTGCTAAAGGAAAGCAGACAGACTGACGGCCCGCTTAGAATTTAGCAGTCACCGTCGCCTATGGGTGTTTGCAACACCAGTGGCATCTCAAACACGCTACTGTCTCATAAGGGCACAGGAACTCGGGTCACTAATGCTGGAACACAACAAAGTTATTATGGCGGCATACTTAAGACCATAGGTGGTTGCCATCCAGATGGGCTTGGGGCCCTACCACGAAGCTAGGGTGGGGTGTTTTTGTCACCTTTTATGACAGCCAATCCCAGCCGCAGAGGTTAATATTTTTTCTCCGCCCCTGCATGGATTATAAGATTACATAACATATTGAGATAACCAGTATGTGTCGAATAATTGTCCAAATAATGCCAAGTCTGTGCCACAAATCAAAGTCTGGTCCATTGCTTTTTCCATCCAGCCCTGGATGGCAACCATTTATAGGAGCATCTGTTTGTGCATTTGCATGCATGTTTTTTGTTGAGAAACAGTAGACAGGCTGAGGGCCCACTTAATAGCTTACTATTAAGCTGTTACCATCGCTTACGGCTGTTTGCGACAACAAGGGCACCACATACATACTGCTGTCACATAGCAGTACAGGAAATTGGGCCATTAATACCGGAATACAACACAAGCGTTATTAAGGTGGCATACTTATAGACCAATGTGCTTGCCATCCAGATGGGCTTTTGGCCCTACCACATAGTTAGTTGTTTTGTCGCTTTTACAACAGGTTGACCCTGGCCGCAGAGGTTAGTATTCTTACTTCGCCCCTGCACAGAGATGTTTTGTTTACAGGTTCTGTGAACATGTTTAAAAAATATACCAACCTGCAACCTGTATAAAGTCCTTCCACCAACTTCGCTAAATATTAAGGGTGTATGTATTGGAACGCTAAAATAATTATTTCCCCCTGTCTTCTGTCCATTATCATTCACTCTATTCACATGATTCCAATGTTCTAGTAATGCTTGCAGTAATAATGCACCAAAATTAACCTTCTGCTCACTGTCTGTAATCAAACCAGCTTCCTTGGCACTGACCCATGCACACAAACAATCAGTTTCATCCTGCCCCAAATGTATTGTCAACATACCGGTCTTAAGGTCAACGTTAAACCAATTTGGTACATATATCATTTTGAAGCGTTTCTTTATTTCCTCTTCATAATTAACCTCACCTAAATCTTCAGTTTTACAAGCTTTTAATACATCGTAAACAGCTACATTATTTGCAGAGTCTTTAGTAACTATGTGTCGTTTATCATTCAAAACTGTGTAATGCTTTATTGCAGGGCCTCCTGGTATGTTATGAATAGGCGTAGTTTGATATACATTACTAATATTATATATACTTTGACCAAACATATCACTGTTTAATGAATTTAACGGTGGCAACTTCCAACAGCGTATATCTGAATCCGATGTAGACACCCATACAGCTTGCTGATCAGCCGTAAAGCAAAGTTTAAGAATTGGAGCAGTTTCTTCACAGACAATCATGAATACATTAGGGCTACGTAATTCTGTTACGATAACAAGCCTATCTCTACCACCCGATATGATGTGAGTAAAATTTTCCGTAGCTAACAATGCCCACACTGAATCGGAGTGTACTCTTATTGTGGATACACACCTCTGCTGCGACAGAGACCATAATTTTATTGATCCATCAGAACTCCCAGACACACATTGCGTCCCATCCCTACTTATAACTAATGCTTTAACATTTTCAGAATGCCCCTTCAGCTTCATCAATCTTGAACAATTACGTGGATCCCACACCCTTAACACCTTCTCCGTTGAACCACTCACAAGTATTGTACCTGGTGGGTTCATGGCGAGACTATATATGGACTCCTTATTGCCAACAAGGCTTGAAGTGGTCACTGTATTATTGCTTGCTGTTAGCGCAGTTAATGTGTTTACATCCCATAGAAAGATTGCCCTGTCAAGCCCCGCACTGGCGACCTGCTCCTTGTCTTTAGCGTAAGCTAACGTCCGCACATAGTCCTTGTGCGTCCGAAGAGTGGACATGCAAAAGCCTTTGGGAGCATTCCACACTTTGACAGTTGTATCTGACGAAGCGCTTATTAGGTTTTTACCTCCACAACACAGCACTATATCGTTCACCCAATCGGTGTGGTGTTCCATACTCTGTATATATCTATCCTGAACACCATTATTGGTGTTCCAAACACGGATTATACCATCCCGCCCGGCTGAGTACAGTCTTCCCTGCGCCGCGTCGAGTTGTAAGGAACTGACGCCATTTCTGTGCTGTCGTTCTTCCTCGTTGCGAATCACGAAGGAAACTTGAGTTTTCTTACGCATATTGGCCATTTTCCTTCATTTTAAAACAATGTTTCCAAAATCTAATTATTTTGTATCATAGTTTTTTTTAATATGGTGGCAATGGCTGGTTTGATTATTGTCAGCGAACATTTCATGCCAATGTCAAGTGTCAAAAAATTGATGATATTTCACATCAATAAATATTGACTGACTTTTGAAATATACGTATTTGTTTACGGTTTACACATGTTTTGATTTGACATTATTAGATTGATAAAATGGGAGCAGTTCATAATTTTAGTGGATTTAATCGAATGCTGTAGTACTTGAATTAATTTTTTGTTGGCTTGGTGTTGTAAGTATGCTCACCAATGGACTTACTACTAGAGATATCCAAGACCGAGTGAAGTGGAAAGAAAAATGTCGGGAAACGGACTTCAGGTACCGTTTTTATCAAAGAAGCGAAAATCGATGACAATTTGAGGAAAATTCTAGATAGATAGATAGATAGATAACACTTTATTGTAAACCAATTATATAAACACAATGAAACTTATTTACACAATCAATATGTACTTGACTTACAATGGGCGGCCTTATCGCTACAGAGCGATCTCTTCCAGGCAACCCGGGCTTTATAACATTATTGGTGTTACATTGATGTGGAAGGGAGGTAGATAGATAGATAGATAGATAACACTTTATTGTAAACCAATTATATAAACACAATGAAACTTATTTACACAATCAATGAGTACTTGACTTACTTGAGGTATGGTAATAAATAATAATTATATTTTATTTACATAATAAATAGATAATATTATACATAAAATTCAATAATACATATAAAATATAATAAATAAATAGATAAACATACTTAAATATCTATATTTGTAGAATACATAAATAAATATATGTTTTGTTGTTACACTAAAGATAGGTAGTGATTTTTAACCAATTTTTTAAAAGTTGGTAGTGACTTAGCTTGTCTTATAGCAATAGGCAGTGCATTCCAGAGTTTGATAGCATGAACAATGAAGGAGTTATTATAAAAAGAAGAAGTATGAACAGGAGTTTTAAGCGATAGTTCAGTAGATGTACGCAAATTTCGGAGGCCAGACGAGTTAAGAAACTCGAATTGATTCCTTAGGTAAATAGGGGCGTTTGTATAAAAGATAAATTTGTAAACGAGTGAAAGGATATGAGTTTTCCGGCGAAGATGGATAGGTAACCACTTGAGTTTTGTACGAAATTCTGAAACATGGTCATATTTACGCAAACCAAATATGAACCTGATACAAAGATTTTGGAGGCGCTCAAGTTTATTAAGTTGTTCTTGCGTTATATCTAGATAGCTGGCATCGGCATAATCCAAAATGGGCATGAGCAAAGATTCTGCAAGCCTAACTTTAGTGGCAATCTATTGGTCGTTATAACTTATTTCTGATCATTTTACAAAAAAATGATTTCAGACTATTTTTATATAGGGGTTTTTAAGGAATAACTTTCAATAAAAACTTAAATTTTATTCAATAAGGTTTTACAGCGTTTCGAAACGATGACTATTTATTCTTTGGTATTCTTAACATCTTAACCTATGGATATGAATATTTTCAATCTTATTTTAATTTTTTATGTTCATTCTATTCCGAATTTAAACCACACTATAATCTTTGGATAATATCAACAGTTTTTGGTTCAATAATTCCGTTTACAATTTTATTTTTTGTATAAATTTCTACAGTATACCGAAGTCCTTTACCGTATCCACTAGTTAAATGTAATTTCACTTTATTTGTATATATCCCACCTTCTTCTATGGTCACATTACCGCTTTTATCTGTCGATAAATCTATACACGCTATTCCTGTAATATTAGTTCTTTCGGGATAAACAAAATCTAATATCGCCTCTCGATAAAAAAATATAAATCCTTGCTTTTTCACTTCCTTGTAAGTCATTCGGGCACTAAAGTCGTTGCCAGCGAAAAAATTCGTCGAAAAACCACCCTCGAATATTAGAAATAATATAATTGTAAAACTGCGCATTGTTTTTTAAATCGTACAAGTTTTTAAGCCAAGGTCTTGTGTTATACTGATATCAATTTAATATTCATATAATAAACAAGAGATATGGGTCAAGGGTTACGTAGTTAAATAAACGTGTCATCATTGTCCAAGTGATTAAATTCAGTTGCTTCGAAAATTAGTACATATGTAATCTTTAGTACCTACTACAGTATAAATATATAGGCGTTAGTTGCGTCGGTATCCTTTCAAATATAAATAAAAATATTTCTTAATAGTCAACAATTAAGACTAAAAAGTAAATAGGCTCAAGAAAAGGTTGGAGGAGGCCTTTGCCGATTGGCAAACAGATCTACAAAAAGTAATTAAGTATTTGAATAGAATAGATTAAGATTAATTTAGCTACAAAAAAAAATTGTATATCCATACTTATAGTTTTTAGTTCATAGTACTTTGTAAATAGATAATAGGTGGGTCTGAATAAAGGGCTTTATTATTATTATGGTATTTTTATCCGTGCAGAGGCGGAGAAAGAATATTGACATCTGCGGTCGGGGTCGGCCTGTTGCAATAGGCAACTGACTATATAATCCAAGCTAGGTGGTAGGGTTCCAAGTCCGTGTGGACGGTAACCACTCTGGTTTCTAAATATTCCGAAATAAACCTTGTCATTATTAATAAGATTGGTATTACTCGAGCAAAACCTCGTCTTACGAATCTTACGAATTTTCGATTAGGACACGTGACGAGAGTTTAACATTTTTTACCCATCACAAAAAGTGCACAACGCCGCTAAAGAAGGTTTCACTTTAAAAAATATATTGTAACACTTCACACAGCGCCATCTAGTCCCAAAGTAATTAGCATACTATTGTGTTATGGGTTTTAAATAAATAATACACTACATATACATATACTTTTTATACGGATGTGAAGCGTGGCCGGTGCTAGAGCGACACAGGCAAGAACTGCGTGTCACGGAGATGAATATGCTGCGGTGGATGTGTGGAGTGACGCGGAAGGACCGCGATAGGAACTCCCGCATTCGCGGCAGTCTTCATGTCTGTGACATTGCGGATAAACTGCAGGAGTGTCGGCTCCGTTGGTACGGCCACGTTTTACGGCAACCGGATGATTACGTGGGAAACAAATGTCTGGCCATGCCGCCTCCGCCGGGCCCCGGCAGGAGGGGTAGACCCAAAAAGTGCTGGCTTGACGTCGTAAGGGGTGATATGCGTGCCAATGGGCTCATTACCAGGGATGCTGAAGACCGTGCGAAGTGGAGTAGAAAAAGTCGGAAAGCGGACCCCGGGCACCGAAACGAAAGTTTAGGATGCAACCGGGATAACGCTTAGATGATGATGATGATGATGATATATACTTTTGTAAATAACATATTACACATAAACACCTAGACGCGTCACGGGAATTAACTCGTGACCTCCGCAAGTATACTGACTTGCGTGAGCCTTTACGCCACAGAGGTCGTCATAAAATAAAAAAAATTGAGATCAAAATAAACTTTATTTATAAAGGAAAATCGTATTTTTTATTACATAACTTTTAAACAAATCAAAAGCATACTGTATTTTACATATAACAGGTACGTGACCGAACCAACCTTACGCGAAGTGCTAAAACACAAATTCAAAATAACCACAAAAACAGTATAACTCAGTCCTAGTAAATATTTGTGTACAGTTTTCCTCTAACAATAAAATACCTTATATTTCCCATATAAAAATACGGATACGTTAATTGACTTTCACCAAGCATTCGTTGCGAATTTTTTTAACTGTTATTAATGTTTCATAATTCATATACTTATAAATAACTCCAAGCTCGTGTGATTGAGGCCAGAATCAGGTATAGGGATATCCTACCACTTCTTTGGGGAACTGTATAAAACAGCTAAATAATTACTGCTTATGTCAATTAACAGACAAAGAAGGGCACTGTTTGATTCTTGTAACTTCTACAAGAAAGAGTTACCGAAAGGTCAGTCATAGCTGCATAGTTTGCCATAGTTGGGCTTGGATAGCCCCATGTTGGGCACCAATGTCGCATCTGGATATTTAAAAATGTTCTAGCCCTGATTATGTTCCCTTTCTGGCGTGGTACTTCCCTGACATCCCAGTCGCTGCAGGAGCCATGGCAACGGCAGGAGTTGAACCGATGAGCTGGACGTTGGTGCGCAGGTTGCTCGGTGGGAAGATGACCCGTACAGGGTCGAACGCGTGAAAGTGTTTTGTGTCAATTAATTTTTCAAATGAGGATCTTGCGCCCCAAGCAACGAACCTGTAATTGGTGTGGTGGCTGAGAGGGCAGATGAAGTTTCAGAATAATAACAAAACAATGCGTTATTTAAATAATTACAATTAAAAAAATTAAAAGTTGAAAATACAAAGATATGGCAACATTCATTCGCAATACCGTGTAATCTAGATAAAAATTAAATATAATAGTATAATATATACTTACTTACTAAGAATAACATTGGCTTCAACACATACCAAAATCTGGATTCTGAAGAGCAAATTTATAAATTGGTAAGAAAATGATGTTTCAGAACTCTGGGAGCACTGAACACCTTTATAAAAATTATCAAAAAAAGATTGCAACGAGTTTTCGCGGTGCTCCAAAGTGCTACAATGGCGGTGGTTGCGAGTGTGGGGTTACGCAGAATATGATCGACCCACGTCATGCGTAGCCTCCGCTAATCAACGTAATGCTCTTTTTTGTCGCCATTTCAGCGAGCATAGAAAATTTTATTTTTAAAACTATAACATTACATTACACAGGGACTCATTGTAATGGTATCAAATATATGTTCAAAGTTAACTGTTTGCACTGATTTTGCAGTGCTTCCGTAAAAAGGTGCAGTAATATTTTAGGATGGATAATTTTTATTTCTCTTAAGTCACGTTTTCACCCATTATTATCTGAGCGTTATTTATTTATAATAGAAATTACTACAATGCATTACAGATGGATAGATACGTTACGGAAGAAAATTATATGGTATACTATAACGCATAGTTAGGAGGTAAGACGCGCACATACAAAGCTCGGGTGTAAAGCCCTGATTACGTTCCCTTCCTGGCGAGGTATTCTCCTGATGTCGCAATCGCCGCAGGAGACCAGATGATGGCAGAAATCGAACCAAAAGAGGCGGCGGTGGCCAGCACGCGATGTCTCAAGTATTGCTCCTCTGGGGACCTCGTATCCCAAACCAAAAACCCAAAATGTGGGTCCCAAAAGATATATTATAAAATCAGTGCCCTCAAATAACTCCACATTTTATGGAAAATCATTTACCATTACTGCTGTGAAACTCTGGAACTCGCTACCTGCTAATATTCGAGAAGCTCAGTCCATTTACTCCTTCAAGAAGCTTCTGCATGAACACTTTTTAAAATCAAGTATTTAATTTCTTACTTTACTCCCATTCTGTTTCACTTTTTTTTTCTTATTTATTTATGTATGGAATTGTGTATTTATGTATACTTCTTTATACTATCTACATGTACCTATAGATATTTGCAAACCTTCCCACACATTACATTTTTATTTGTTTTATTGATCACTCCTGTCCATCCAAAGGTTGCCTGGAAGAGATCGCTTCAAGCGATAAGGCCGCCACTTGTACAATGTACTATTTTAAAATATGTAATCTGTAATTTTTTTTGTACAATAAAGAATAAATAATAATAATAATAATAAATTATTAAATAAAATTGTATTCTGAGTGTCAGGAGAAATGTACACGATTTAAAAATGTCGTTACTAAAAGTAATAATTGAACGAGTCTTAGACGTGCTCCTGAGTGCATCAATGGTGGTGCAGTAGATACCGACGTAGGACCAATTATTACAATGTTTATAGTATAAGATGATGTAAGATGTTTATAAATTAACTACAAAATAAAAGCGTGATAATATAATTTATTTGTTGTTAATATCCAATCGGTAAATATTTTTATTAATATAACGCCATCTTCTGGCAATGTTATTAATTCCGCTCCAGATGGCGTTTCTGCAGAATTTTGATTTTATTGTTCAAAGTAAGTAAAACTCGAGTCGAACTCTGAAAAATTCCATTACATATAGGTCAAGTTAATATAAAACATATAAAAAGAATAAAAAAGAACAAAAATCCAACGTTACGCGATTTTCCTACGCGGTCACCCATCCAAGTACTGACCGCGCCCGACGCTCCTTCACTTTGGTGATCGGACGAGAACCGAAAATTCATTAATCCTGAGGATCCTGGTAAGGATAATGGTACAAACTATACAGATTATTGCATTGTCATCGGCCCTCTATATATCTACAAAGTTTGAACGAAATCTGGCCGTTTAAACAGGATCAAAATCGCCCCTAAAGGAGTCGGTTACAAACAAATAATTACAAACATACAAACATACAAGTGAAGCTAATATAAAGCGTGTAAAAACCATACACATAAGCTTTAGCTAGTTCAGCGAACTGTGTTCAAAAATTATAATTTTTACGCAATGATTGTTTGTTCGCTATAAGTCAATATATCTCTTTCTTTAAGGGAATAATAAAATATGTTTTTACATAGGACTAATAAAACAAAGAGTGGACGAAACGCACATAAACTTAACTAAATTTATTGCTTAGGGTAAGAAAAGGCGGTTTTTTGTTTTGCGGACAAGTGGTTTATTATAGGTAATGTCGGGTAAATAAATATGTTTAATAATTATTCTTGGAAAATATGAGAAAATAGGTTTTCTTGGCAGGATAACATTTTTGAAGTTTTTTTTTATATTAACTACATATAATATATTTCGTGCTTAGCTTTATAATAATTAAATTTAGTAAAGGTATCGAAATGTTATTGAATTTCAAATTAAGCTCAGAAGATCGCGGGTTCGATTACCAGCATGCACTTTTTATGAAGGTAATATCGTAATAAATCATTAAGTATTTATGTGAATTAAAAACTAGCAAACTAGCTTGGTATGGCCATATTGGTATGGCGGTATAAATAATGCCAAGGAACGATATCATGTAACAAAGGAAATGTAATGAGTGTAGATGGAAACAGAAGGAGGGTAGACTAAAGAAAAGCTAGATAGATTGCATGAAATATGAAATGGCGGGAAACGGGTGTGAACGTTGAGATGACGACTAACAAAAAATATTGCAAGGAGGGAATATGTTGTGCTGATCCACTTTTTTATTGCTGTAGGACAGCAGATAGGCAGACGGCCCGCTTAGAATATAGCAGTTACCATCGCCTATGGGTGTTTGCAACGCTAGTGGCATCGCGAACACGCTGCTGTCCTATAAGGGTACAGGAACTTGGGTCACTAATGCCGGGACACAACACAAGGTTATTATGGCGGCATACTTAAGACCACAAAAGTGGTCACCATCCAGGCGAGCTTGAGGCCCTACCACGTAGCTAGGGTGGGTTGTTTTGTCACCTTTTACGACAGGGCGAACCCGGCCGCAGAGGTTAGTATTCTTTCCCGCACCTACACGGATAATATAGATAACACGGATAGATACCGCCGCCTATAGATGTTTTCGACACCAAGGATATCGCTAACAAGCTGCCGTTCGCTTAAGGGAGTACTAGAACCTGGGTCATTTAGGCCAGAACACACCGTGAATTTATTATGGCAGCATATTTAGACCAGGAATAGTTGTCATTCAGATGGGTTTGGAGCTATACCACCCAAGCTAAGGTTGCTTTGTCGCCTTTAACTACAGGCAGCTCCGGCCGTAGGGTTCAACATACTTACTTTACTCCTACACGTAGAATAATATAACGTGACAATATATATCTAGTTCCAAAATAAGAAGAGTGCTTCTCTGTCACGGGTACCAGACAACTGATGTGATTACTTTTCTCAACTAGACTCGGGTCAAAAATAGAATTGTCGACGAAGGCGTTCCAACGCGTGAAACCATTGTTCCGTCACACTCAGCTCAGAGGTCGTCAAAAATGTCACCCGAGGTTTATAAAGTTTTTCCTTTTCTTCTTATATAAAATGTACCGTTGTGACGACTCTATCTACTAACTGACCGGTTGCAATAGCTGTGGAATCATCTGAATACTCACGACAGCTTCAGTTCCAATGCGGCAGTAATGCGTTTTGCAGTTTTCCCTATGAAATCTGGGTTTTTCTTTGGAGTTAGGGCTCCAAGTTCATCAGGATGGCCACCACCCCTGGTCTACAAGTTTGCCGCTATATAACCTTGTAATGTGTTTTGGCATTAGTGACCCAGGTTCCAGTACCCCTTTGGAACATCAGCGTGTCCGCGGTGTACCTCGCGTCGCAAATATCTATAGGCGATGGTAACTGCTTACTAATTAGTATCAGCTTGTCTGCTTTCCCTCAGCAATAAAAAAACGAGTTAATTCCAGGGCATTTGATCTTCACGAATGTAAAATCTATTTGCCTTTTATATTTTTAAGTAGTTAGGTAGGCTTGAATTTGTCATTTCAGTCCCCAACCACACAGACCAATAAAAACTAGTTTCCTATTATTTAGTTTTTCAAATAAAAGTTGTTTTCCTTTTAACCTTTTCCAGCCTCACACCCCAGTATCACTTTAGCAATTTTATGAATTTGTTCCAAGTTTCAGAATTCTTATTTCTTGCGAAATACCAACGCTTAGTTTTTATGACCTGACTTTTTTATCTTAATATTAAAAGGTGAAAAAAGATCTATATTTATTTTTTAAAGACATTTCAGTTTTTTTTTAATTACAATGACAACCTCAATGGCTCAACGGCTAACGTATGTCAGCTGTAAAGGTAACGATAGTTAGGTTCGATTCTCGTTCTAAGTCTGAGTGTTTATTATTATTTATTATCATCCTAGCGTTAAATCTCGGTTGTAATCAAAACTTCTATTTCCGTGCTCGGAGGTCCGCATTCCGACTTTTTGTTCTCCAGTTTGCAGAGTCTTCAGCATCTTTAGTAGTGATCCATTAGCATGCATATAACCCTTTACGACGTCTTTATGTTGTGGCGCCTCACTCGCCACCTGATTTCTTACACTGCTAAAATCGAATAATTGTATACTTTCATATATATTCTTCTTTCTAGTTATATATATACTTTTTAGATATTTTCGAGAAGTTATGAATTGTCAATTACAAAAAAAAAATGTAAGAATATTATTCGGAGCTGTCACTAAATTATTTTATATTTTATAAGTTTTGTAATTATTAATTATTTATATCACTCAATAACATGATACACTCCATCATTAAAAATAGTGAGCCAGTGAGATTCCCGTGTTTGATTAAATCTCTCGCTTAGAGAATCTACCCCATAGGAGGTCCGGTTAATCCTCCAAAATGTACATATAAAGTAATTTATTTATAAAAAGAGTTTAATTCAGTATATTAGTTGTCTGGTTAACACATGCAGTCTGCTGCTTATTTTGAGACCAGATGGAGCTGTTTGAATTGTCATAATTTGTTTACTTACATAATTACAAATGACGGAGTAATGAAAGTCCAGGACAAATTATTTGTATCATATATTTTGTCTTCCATGGTAATGGAACCTACACATACAAACCTAACAACATTGTGTAGCCTTTGAGCTAGATGCTTCATTAATTGTAATCACGATAATCCCAAATTTTCTCTTTAGAGCCAGAAGTCTCGAAGCCTGTTGACAATGAAGACAGTAGGCATTGAAATGATGACCATTATTTATATTTCCTTACTGTATGACCTTGTGCTCTCTTCAGTATACGTTACAGACACATCTGGTATTTCAGGTTGACTTAGACCTTCATTTTGTATCAGACATATGAGAGGCAACACTGCATTCTCTTTTAGTCTTGTCACAGAGTGATGAATTTTATATATAGCAGATTGGTGACGTCTGGAGTTTCAGTTGGCAACGCTGGTTGATATACCTCATTGTTTTAGGAGCTGGTGGCATTTTCCCAGGGAAAAAATGAGTTTGCGTCAGTGGCTGATAATTCTTTTTTTCAACTAAGGCTCATGTGGTATATATGTTTTTTTAATAGAAAAATTACCATTTGATTCTTAGCATCCAAAGCAAAAGAGTATATTTATCATTTTTAAGGCGTCCTTAGATCGAGGTGACTTAACTTATGTTATTGCCCAGAAACATACGTATAAAGTTTTACCGCTCATAACTACGAGGATTCTTTTTATTAATCTAGTATTAAAATAATTTGTATGAGTTCCCTCGTCTTCAAAGAGTTAACGAAAATATCACGTATCTATTATCATTATATTAACATTTCAACAACCTTTTGTCATTATATTAATACCTAATTAATAAACTGAATCACCAATTTTAGAACACAGTACAAGATTATTATGGATGCATATTTGTAGCCCAGATGTGTTTGCCTTCTAGACAGGCTTGATCAGGCCTACCACCTAGCTGAAATTGTTTTGTCACCTTATAAGAAAGCCCGCCCCGGCAGCAGGGGTGAGTACTATTCAGAATTGTTCGCTCTTTCATGGAGAAAACCAAAAGTTAACGGTTTTTTAAATATAAGTCTAGCGTAAAAAAAGCGTAGAATGTTTTTAAAATTTATTCATTTTGACGTTTACGAGATAACTGCTACCTTGACTAGCTCATGAGCGAAAAAGTCTAAAACCTTTACATACATGAAAAGTTGAACTAAGATTTAGCATTTCCAAGAGACACTAAGAGATTTAATAATTATGTTAAAACGTTAAAAATAAACTATTCTACTAGAACACTATGCAAACAGTTCCCAAAATAGCTACGCGGGGGCGGTGTAGTCGGCTACGCACAGTCGTAGTCTCTCACCCGTTCCGCTACGACGCGTAGCATCGTATCACGTATTAGTAACGTAGTCGAATTCAGTCGAGTGAAGTGATAAAATTTTTTAACTAAATTATATTATTAAGTGTTGTTTTAAAATATTTAAATTTAAGTGTTTGTGATTTTAAATGTGAGTTTTGATACTCGATTGCTGCGAATTCGCTTTGTTGGTGAGTACTTTAATTATTCTAATTATAATGTCATAATTATTAATTTACGCTATTTCATATATTTTTTGTAATAATAATTGATTTATTATATCTTAAAATCAATTATTATTTGGGAAATACAGATGATAAATAAATTATATTTTGAGTTTAAACGAAAAAAAAAACATAAAACTTTTTATGAAATTATTACTAGTGGAGCAATAATCAATATAAAAAGTATATTATTTTGATATCTATAATAACTTCATTTTAAATAATTAAATACTTTACACGTTTTTATTTTAAAAATTATCATTTTCCTTTTTTTTTTCTTTATTATACGCTGAAAACACAATAATTTTAAACTTTCTCCAGCTAATAAAATAATATGGATACAAATTATATTCGTATATAGAAGAAAATTAATCTTTTAAATAAAAAAGCAATTATGAGTATTAACTAAAATGTTTCATGAATATAATATTTAAAAAATTAACACTCAGATAATTTTAACAAAGTTTATGTGTTTATTATACATATCTCTGATCGAATTCAATTTATCAATATACCACAGTATTTATTAATAAAGTTACCAAATAATATTAAAATCACTTGATTGGTTTTGAGAATTTAAAATATGGATGGTATGGCGGCCTTTTATTATGTATATAGGTTCGAGGAATATGTATCATCAAGAAATATTTCTTTTATGATGTCTTTATATGTTCGTAGATTACATTCATGAAAATAATTGTGAAACAGTTTTCACCTAACGCTCGTATAGTAAACTATAAATCCTAACTAATAAATGTGAAAGTGCGTTTATTTGTTTGTTACCATTTCATACATTAACTGCTAAACCAATTTTGATAAATTTCGGTATAGTCATAAATTGGACCTTGGAAAAGGACATAAGCTACTTTTTTTTTAAAATTCATATGACAGAACAACGTTTGACGGTTCAACTAGTGAAGATATAATTTAAAACAAAATACCATTTTCACAAATGTAACAAAATAGGAGGAATTCCTTTAATCTCTTTAATGAACTCTAAGGCAAGTTTGAAGTGGGTTCAAAGTCATGTTCGTTGTGGTCTTTGTTTAAATCTGCGACCACAGATGCTGTTATATAGATAATTATATGTATATTATTTAAGTTTATTTTTTAAACAACGTTCTCTATACCATTTGAACAGTTGAGCGTTTTTTTACAAACATCTACCACCGCACTGCTCCCCATGGGTTAAGCATTCGTTCTCACTATAAAAAGTCAAAGTCGTGCACGTAAATGTAGAATGAGTTTCCAGCTAAAGTTTTCATACTATAGTGGAGTATTTTAATAAGGGCGTCATTTAATTTCTACCAGGTTAATAGAATATTGGTTATGTTCCTGGCGTAGCAAACATCCATACACGATGTGATCGCTTACTACTAGCTTGTCCGTTAGTTTGTTGTTATTCTAAAGCAATTCTTCTCAATCGTGTGTGTGTGGGCTATAATCCTTTCTCAAAGGCCAAGCCCTTAATCAATTCTTACGGCGGCCGAATGTCGGTCGATAAAATTTGATGACGAGTGGTCTAAAGTTACTGGAAGGGCAGTCGAGCGCGCTTCCGCTTCCTTGCAGAAGGAGGCGATGGCATCCAATCTGGTTTGACTACTAATCAAAAGCGTGACGTTTGGTTTGGTAAGAGTGACGAGGTCTTGGAGCTCGGAAGCCTATGTGGACATACCTGAAAAGTGTGAAGCGTCGTATATTCATTGTAGGCGTAACAATGCTGTGCTGTTTGTACCTTCTGTGACACTTTCTCGAGGTACCTGTGTCACATGAAACGATAGAGCTTCCTTTAAAATTTAAAATCATAAATCATTTATTTTGGCAATATAAATACATCCTTTGTCTTCCTATCCATCCTTGCTCTACATAGCGATTGTCAGAGGACGAGTCATAGCACTGCGTGACTCTAAATAAATGCATACATTCTTTTCTTATTCTCCGTGTAAAATCCTATTTCAATTTATTTTCATCGTGATAATATAATATTAATCTTGGTACGTCCAATATCATAAAATTTATTTTCGCCAAGTCATTTTATCTCATCATGAATCATCATATTTGAGAATATAACAAAATGATGTATAGAATCAATTCATACATAAAAGTAATGTAATTTAATATATGTGTCCATAAATTACATATACACGGGTATCTATGTGTATATATATTATACACACATGTGTACAATCCACATTACATACACACGGCAGTATTTTAGCATCATCGTTATTTAATGTTAAGCCCCGGTTATGATTATTGTTATCCTAAATTTACAGAAAGTTGCTCTACTCTTTTGACGAGCGTTTGGCACAACGGCTTTTGAACATTGGACCACCTGCTGATAATTGGTTTGATTCTAGTCCAGAGTCTAGATGTTTATAGTTAATTGGTATTAATTTAAAATACAAAAGTAAGAAAGAAATGTGATATATCAGTTGTCTTGTAACTATAAAACAAGCAAGAATTTCGGTACAGAGCTTGGTTAAACCTTGCAGAAGGACATAGGCTAAACACACATTGTCGTAAAAATGAAATTTGAAGGGGGTTGAGGTGAAATTTGGTTCCGCGATTAAGACGTGAAAACGTAACAGACAAACAGCGTTATTTTCACATTTATAATTTACTTCTCAGCAAAAAAATCGAAACACTACTGCAAGTATTATTCAGGCGGCATTTAAACGAAAAATATAATTGATATTATAAAAAAAATAAGCCAATAAATAGCTGGCAGTTTAGTCAATACAATGGTGTACTAGAATTACAAATTAGAATTAAAATTTTTGAATTTTCATCCAATAAATGAATGTAGAGAGAGGTGATATGCAATGTGTATATCATTGGAAATACTGCATTTAATCACATTTGCATAAACTATCATTTTTTAACTGAGCTCTGAGTTGAGCTGAGCGTGATTGTTAACTAAGCTCTGTGACATTTTACCAAAAAGATATTTTCCTAAAAAGTAAATGTTGGATACATCGCCTACAGAAGCCGCCCAAATCGTGGCGTTGCTGTATACAGGGCATAGTTAGCGTGTTGTGGCTGCATAGTGCCCCTAAGCCTCTCTGCTGTCCATATAGTGTATCACCGTTATCGGGAGACTGGTATATTTACTCGCCATCCAGGATCTGGTAGACATTAAGTCATGTCTGAACAATATAACCGGTATATTGTGTCAGTTTCTCTAAGAAATCGCCACTTTAACTCTATTCAACTGCAGCAACGGCTTCGTGAGGTTCGAGGATTGACTATAAGTGATTCTACCATAAGAAGAAGATTGACGGAACGTGGTATGAAACGTCATAAACCAGCTGATGGCCCAAAATTGACGGTAGACCGCCGAAGAGCACGTCTCAATTTTGCACTTAAATTGGTCATACCTTCAATGCAGCAAAGTTTTCTTTTCTGACGAGAGTAAAATCATGCTGTATGGTAGGACGGAAGAAAAAAGGTGTGTCAATGAGGGTAGAGCATTTTGCACAGTGCTGCATTGAAGAAAGAGTCAGTTACGGTGGCGGTTCATAAACGGTTTGGGAAGGCATAAGCGCCGATAGAAAAACCGAACTTGCATTTGTATCTGGACCTTGGTTACCGTCATTAAATGGGTCATGTTACGTCTGGAGGCTCATGTGGTACCCTACGTACATTTTATTGGCGAATACTTCATTTTTATGTAGAACAATTCCAGGGCTGATAGCTAGGCATTCTAAATGAATACCTGAGTGAAGTCGGTGTTGCGGTTACGGGCTGGCCAGCAAGAAACCCGGATATGAATCCCATAGAAAACCTATGGGATGAGGTAAAGACATCTCTTTCATCAATCAGATTCTGATTCATCAATCAGAGTGATAGATCCTGCTCCGGACACACTTGGCCAGCTTAAAACAGCTCTACAAGAAAAGTGAGAAAACATCCCACAAGACAAGATTGTGACGCCTATCCGTTCCATGAGGAACCGCATGGAAGCAGTTACTTATAACTGCTATAGCCCGGGGAAGAAATACGAGATACTAAATAAACTTTGTTAACATTTTTCTGTTTTACATCTTTGTTTCTAACATTTAACAACTTCTTAAAGGGTAAAAACATATCTGTTGAACAAAATACAATACCTTAAGAAATTTAATTTTAATTTGAAACATTCGCTAAACGATACCTTATAATATCCACAATTAACTGGCATTGTTTATATTTTTGGTTAATGTAAAAAAAAATTAAACTCATTCAGAACCAAACTTGTTTGTGTGTTTCGCTTTTTTGATGAGAAGTGTGGATAAAATTACAGTTGGAATTAAAGTTGGATTGGATAAAATTACATTTCATTTTAATATAAAAATCATGAAATAATAATTTTAACGGGAATGAACGTGTTATACCTAGTCAGGTCATAAATTCTGTCACATGTTTAATGTAAAATAATTGTAACAAGTTTATTAATTATGTAACCATTCATATACCAAAATGAACTTAACAAAACATAGATTCTTATGACATTAAAGTTTATTCAAAATGACCTCCGTGATTTTGAATACAAGCCTTCAATCTGCGCGGCCAGTTGTCTATCGCAGCACGAACGAGGTCCATGTCAATATCGGCGGCTGCCTTAATCAAGGATGTCTTGAGTGACTCCAAATTGGGATGAGGCTTTGAGCACGCCTTTTCCTCCAAGTGTTGTCATATCTTGTAATCTAACGGATTCAAATCTGGACTGGAGGAGGGCAAGTCTTCGTGCCGGATGAAGTCGATTTCACGCGCCGCCAGCCAGTCTTGTGTGCTCTTCGCTCTATGAGCTGGCGCCGAATCTTGTTGGAATACCCAGTGCCTGTTATTGAACATGGTATGAGAAACAGGTTCCACAAGGTTCGTCAGGACTGTATTTTGATACACAACAGCATTCGTTTTTACACCTTTCTCACAAAAATGTACCTCTGTTAAGCCCCAATAAGAAACTCCCAACCATACCATGAGCGAGGATGGAAAATGAGCTCGTTGGACACGCGGAATACGGTTGCTCGCTTCTTCACTACTGTGTGCGTACACCTTATCATTTTGTTTGTTGTAGCTCTCTTCTACGGTAAACATTTTTTCATCCGAAAAAGGAATTTCCCGATATTTTTTTCCCGCGTACCGCTTCAACAAAGCGCGGCATCTCTTCAGTCTCAGGTCCATTAGACGAGCATTCAAACGATGTTCTGTTTTTCTTCGATATGCCCGAAGCCCTAAGTCTTCATTTAACACCCTTTTCACCGTAGTTCTGCTTAACCCCATCTGAAGGGCCAACAGTTTCTGCTTACGTTTGGGATTTCTTTGAATTCGTGCCTTCACAGCTTTTATCACTGCTGGAGTCCTAACAGACCGAGGGCGACCACTTCTTGACCTGTCATCTACACTAGAGTCTTCATTATATCGTTTGATGGTACGATAAATGAATCTTTTGGTTATATTCAAATTTTTCAGTATGTTAAAAATTTGAATTGGCGCGTAACCGCAACGATGCAACGCAATAACTGCAACACGGTCTTCTTTAAGCGTCCACTCCATATTTAAAAAATGAGTAAAATTCTAAAAGTATACATTTTTATTTTCATGAACAATTCGAAATTCGAATTCAATAAACTTTTTTGTGGCCAGCATTCTAAAAGAAAAGTTTTTACTGTGTGACAATACTTATGACCTGACTAGGTAATTAGATCTTAACTTATTAATACATGGGTTGACGGCTCATCAACCCGAAATGTCGGTCGATGAATTTTCTTTTTAAATTACAATGTTAAACGAAAATGCGGGTAAAAATATTAAAGCGGCTAAAATTAGTACTTTAAACTGATTTTTAGTTTTATTAGGAAGACGGATATATTGCGTAAAGACAATATAGCTAAAGATGAGATAATGGCTAGCAGAGGAGCCATATTAGTGCAGATAAATGAAGATATACAAAACTTAACTTTTAATAGTTATTTATTAAAACTTGCTTGCAATCAATAGTAAGCTATTCCGATGCCATGAGGGTAGTCGCTAATCATTTCCGTGCTAATCAAGACAGCTTTCGCACGTCAGACCGCCTGCGGAGGCCACGGTATAGATTCCCGCCCCGAGTCGGAGTGTTTATGTATAATAAGTATTTATTTATAGAATAACAGTAAAAATAGCTGGTTGCCTGGAAAATATCGCTTTATGCGATGAAAAAGCCTGGAAAATATCGCTTAAGTTAGAGTTAAGTATTCAAAAGTATATAAGTAGTATATTACTACTACCTTCTCTTTAGTTTTCGGGGAAAAACTGCACTTGACGAGTTTCCCTGACCCGGGGGGATTGGGGCGTATGTGGAACTCTGGAAAAGATGGCCGACAACCGACTACTCATTAACAAACTTCGCTATCTTTACATCGTCTGTGCCTGGGCTCGTGGCCATACACAGCTTACCAAACACATGGCCTAGGTCAGTGCCGGCCTATCCCTTGTGTCAGAGCGAGCCTCTTCTACAGTAAACGTCAGCCTCATTTCGTCCCTTCGGCGCTCGAAATTGAGTGAATGCGCGAAACAGCACAAGGCCCTCACTGCTATTATGGTGTAGATGGCGTTGTGTGAATCATCACGGTTTATTTATTATTATTATTTATTTTCTTAGTAAAGAAGATATAATATAATAAGATAAGAGATTTATAATAAGGTTTAACGAAGATGATACTATTGAAAGAATAATCGCATTAAATAATCCTAAAAATACGCATAAAATTTTAAACAAGTTGAAGTTTGTGAGAATGCAATTAAAAAATTGACATTACTAAAATACATCTCGTAAGGACGTTAAAGCACGTTAAGTATATATTACGTAAGCTCAACCTTAATTTAATTTAAGAATAATTTGGTTTAAATTAATTACTTCTGTCTTTTACTTCTTTCTTCAAGGACAGGAAGAGTAGTGCAATAATTATGTTAATAGGTAAAAAAAGAACTCAATCATCATCCTGGAGTTAAATCCCGGCTGCAACCTAAACTTCCGCTTCGGTGCCCGGGGTCCGCTTTCCAACTTTTTCTAAATATGCCACCATAATAACTTTGTGTTGTGTTCCGACTTAAATAACTCAGGTTTTAGTTTCCCTATGCAGATGGAATCGTGTTGGTGGTACCCCTGACATTGTAAGTATCTATAGGCGATGGTAACTACTAACTATTAAGCGGGGCGTCAGCCTCTGCTATTCTACAGCAATAAAATAAAGCCTACGGCAAAACCTAGTACATTGTTAAGGAGGACGAAGTTGGCAAGTCATTTTGAGTGAATGTTTTGGTGGGGTCCCTTACACCACACAGATGTTACGATGACGTGATCAATAGAGCAGTTCTCCGGAAAAATGTAGTTTCTCAGTATTCCGTGCCGTTGATTTATAACTACGATATAGGTTACAAAGCCCTTTGGATCGGATTTATTGCGTTGTTTAGTTTAAGGGAATTGCGATCATCCGGGTACAACCCACTGTTTTTATGTCACTGATATTCTTATTTATTAAAGCAATTTACTTTAGTTTAAAACTGAACTTCAAATAACGAGGTACTATGAAGTATTTTTTTGGGTCATTACCTTCAGTGACAATGTATTTTCTTCTCCGACAGACCAGAAACATGATATTTATATATGGCTAAAGTTGCAATACGATTTGAGGTCTATATCCAGTAGTAATAACAACCTATAACGTCCAACCGCTGAACTCGCTCGTCTGCGTACCTCGTCAAATCCCATAGAAACATATTTAATGCAATTACAACAAATGCGTGACTTCAATTTATAAATAATACGGGAATTCCATTTTTGAATGTACTTTAGGAGGTAGAAAATAATAATTTAACTCGTGTACCAAGTTTTTTTGTAATACACAATTGCCTCCTAGTTAAAGAGAATTCATGTAGAAACTTGTAAAATAGTCACTGGTGTGTACACACTGCACTCCCTTTACTGGAAAAACACATTATTGTAGTTTGTATACGTGATCTTTTGTGGGAATGATCGAAACCGTTAAAATATGCCAATTAAAAACCAAACAAGTCGCGTTAGTAATATTCTCTGTTGAATCTGAATATTTTAAAATTCATATGTCGTGAAATGCATTTTTCGTGGTAAAGCGATGAAAATTGGTGAAATACGAGTGACCCAATTGCGGGGGCTTTTTGTGCTGTGTAGAGTTGTGTGCATAAAGTTTATAATTAGTAAAACTTTCCTTTTAATTTAATAATTTATAATGAATGCAAACGCATGTTTATTTATAAAGATTTAACACCATAGCTCAATCAATCATCGTTCTCATCCGTACATGCAAACACTACTACTTAAGTTATTATATTTTCCTATATAATAACATACATATACATTAACGGTGAGTACATCACTCACCTTAGATTCGCAGATGATATCGTAATCATGGCTGAAACCATGGAAGACTTAAGCCATATGCTTGATGGCCTCAATACAGCTTCCCAAGGAGTAGGTCTCAAAATGAACATGGACAAGACGAAGATCATGTCTAATGTCCATGTCGCACCTACCCCCGTAACAGTTGGGAGCTGTACTCTCGAAATTGTTGACGAATACGTCTACTTGGGTCAAACGATCCAGTTAGGCAGGTTCAATTTCGCGAAAGAGGTCACTCGTCGAATCCAACTCGGATGGGCAGCGTTCGGGAAGCTCCGTAAAATCTTTTCGTCCCAAATACCACAGTGTCTCAAGACGAAGGTTTTTAACCAATGTGTGTTGCCAGTGATGACATACGGAACGCAGACGTGGTCGCTAACTATGGGCCTTATGAGAAAGCTCATGGTCGCTCAGAGGGCAATGGAGAGGGCTATGCTCGGAGTTTCCCTGCGAGATCGAATCAGAAATGAGGAGATTCGCAGGAGAACCAAAGTAACCGACATAGCCCGGATGATTGCAAAACTGAAGTGGCAGTGGGCTGGGTACATAGCTCGAAGGACTGATGGCCGTTGGGGCAGAAAAGTCCTCGAATGGCGACCGCGTACCGGAAGACGCAGTGTTGGTAGGCCCCCCACAAGATGGACCGATGATCTGGTCAAGATCGCCGGAATAGGTTGGATGAGGGCAGCGCAGGACCGATCATCGTGGAGATCTTTGGGGGAGGCCTTTGTCCAGCAGTGGGCGTCTTCCGGCTGAAATGATGATGATGATGATGATATATAAAGTTATTATATGTATATTCCTATATCGTCGCAGATTAATTATATTATCATCATCCTAACGTTATATCCCGGATGAAACCCAAACTTCTACTTCGGCAACCGGGATCCAACTTTTCTACTTTACTTGGCACGGATTTAATTGCTTTTGGTAGTGAGTTCATCAACGACGTTTATGACGTTACGCCAGCACTTTTTATGACTACTACTGCTGAGGCCCGGTGGAGGTGGCATGGTACGATAATTGTTTCCCACGTAAGTAGCCTGTAGCTGCAAAAAATTAGCGGTACTACGGAAGGCTCCTGAAATTTATTTGCAATGTCACGGACATGAAGGTTGCCTGGAATGCGGAAGTTTTTAACGCATCTTTTCACGTCTCTCCACACATCCACCGCATCATATTCATCTTCGTGACACACAGTTGTCACACAGTCTGTTAGAGACAATAGTACCGGTCACGTTTCCCTACATTTCAGTTCTACAGGTATAATGATGGTTTTATAGAAATGTTCCTTCAAGGTAATCATCTTGAGTCCACAAATTACGCCAGTCATCTCACGCCATTTGGCCCATGCGACAGCAATTACCTCAACGTCGCAATCGATATCACCAGTTGCATGAAATATAGATCAATACAGATTGACTACGTCAGGCCTAGATTCAACAATTTTAAAACAACAACAACCTTTTCACGCTATTTTACTTAAGATTTAATATACAATTACAATTTTTCCATCTTTGCAATGATAGACGGAAAAGCCATTCTCAACTTCAGCGATGGCATGTGGCGCCATTTTCCTAAATCAGTTAGATCTGGAAATTGTGCAGTAGCGTATCCTCATACACAATTAAAGAACCTTGACGTTGATTCCTGCTCAATTAACTCCATGCACCTCAGGTAGAACGTCAGGTGGATCAATTGACGATCTCTGTGGCGTGATGGCTAGTGCATGATAGTCTGCGGCGGTTATATGTTCGATTCCCATCTTGCGTCTAGGTGTTTATGTATAATATGTATTTATTTACAAAATAAACTTATTGAAGTGAAAACTTCTCTAGCGGCATTGTGCACTTTTTTCTTATGGGTAAAAAATGCTAAACTCGCGTCAGATCACGTGTCCTGATCAAAAATTTGTAAGATTCGTAAGACGGAGTTTTGCTCCAGTAATACAAACCTGATTAATAATGACTTAAGGTTTATTTATAATGTCGACCTGATCGAAAATTCGTAAGACGGAGTTTTGCTCGAATAATACCAAGCTTATTAATAATAATGACTTAAGGTTTATTTTATAATGTAACTTTTAAATGATTGCATTGCATTACTTATACATATCTATTCGAATTGCGATTTTATTACAATGAAATACAGTTGAGTTTTTGAAGTGAATACTTCTTTATGCGCGTTGAGCACTTTTTGGGTAAACAATTTTTGGTTTATAAAGAAGTGTTAATGACTAATTTAAACTTTAATGCTTGATCATAAACAATTTTTTATAAACCGAAAATAATAATCTAATAGCCCGATGACACAATTCACAATTTTTTTTAAATAAGACATCAGTTTTTTAGTATCCATACAACAAGTGCTACCAATTTACTTTAGGACTAGATGGCGCTGTGTGAATTGTCCTAGTATATTTATATATTTATTAGGCAATCTTGTGAGCAATAGCCATCCGAGTGTCAGGATTTCCCGAAATGGAGTCTCTATATAGCCACAATATATTATTAAAATTAAAATAAACTTTTCTTACCATCTGTACAAGCTTGCGTGTATTTTTGCGGACAGTTCGTGAAATCATTGCTTTTATTTAGCGGCGATGAAAGCCTGTTTACTTTATTACTCAACGGTGTACTTTAGTATTATGAAAGCTTAGTTTTTAAATCGCAAGAGTAGATTACAAAAACAGTGTGAATGAAGCTTTTAATCAAAGAAGATATTATTATTACACGATCTAAAGACACAATTGAAGGATAAAGGTTCAGTATATTTTTTTAGTTTTACTTGTCCGTGCAGGGGCGGAGAAAGAATACTAACCTCTGCGGCCGGGGTCGGCCTGTCCTAAAAGGCGACAATACAACCCACCTTGGATGGCGACCACCTATGGTCTTAAGCATGCCGCCATAGTAACCTTATGTTGTGTTCCGACATTAGTGACCCAAGTTCCTGTACCCTTATGGGACAGCAGCGTGTCCGTGATGCCACTGGCGTCGCTCATAGGCGACGGTAACTACTAAATTCTAAGTAAGCCGTCAGCCCGTCTGCTGTCCTATATCAATAAAAAATAGTGTTTCAGATATCAATGATATGACACTTGGAGACTAATCTGGAGGGATTCGAATCCCATAGTAGCATTTAGGTAGTTTTTCTCGCCTAATGTGCATATTATGGCATACCGACGGTAAAGGAAAACATCACGAGGAAACTTGCATACCGAGATCCGCCTTAGACAAACAGGCCGGTATACTGACCATTCGCCCTAGAGGAAGGCCCGAGCCTTGCAGTGGAACCTTTGGGTTGTCATAACAATTTTTATTATTCAATTATTTTCCTTATGGTTGTATTGGAAATTTTCGCTTGAAGTTCGCTAGTTACACTTTCAGTTGGGTATATCTTTTTGTCTTGAGAGATGGACATTGAATATACGAAAAAGACGTGATGAGCACTATGATCCTCCAAACCTGCGAAAAGTCGAATGTTGTTCTTTTATTGATATCTGTAAGTAGTAGATGGATTCATAAAAAATGTATAAATAAGTAGTATATCACTTGGCTAGTACTTATATAGTACTTGTATAGTACTTTTGTAAATGGTTTCAGCTAGTCCTAACGTAAGCAAGGCACTTGTGTTATGGGTACTAGACAACTTACATCCTAATTATACATTTTATTGCTGTAGGACAGTAGACAAGCTGACGGCCCACTTAGAATTTAGCATTTACCGACGCCTATGGGTGTTTGCAATACCAGTGACATCGCATGAGGGTACAGGGCCTTGGGTCACTAATACCAGAACACAACACAAGGTTATTATGGCGGCATACTTAAGGCTAAATCTGGCGCCATCCAGACAGGCATGAGTCCCTACCACGTAGCTAGGGAGGGTTGTTTTGTCGCCTTTTACGATAGACAGCCACCGGCTGCAGAGGTTAGTATTCTTTCACCGTCCCTGCACGGATAACATTTTTATAAGTTAATACATATTGAATGTAAAAACCCAGACTGGATAGGAACTTGAACCCATGAGTCGTGGCGTGCCGACATACGAAGGCAATTGCGCCAGGGTGATCGTAACTGAGTTGTATTTTAGGACGAAACGAGATGGGGCCTCTTATTGGCATAAGGCCAAATTGGGCATAAATTAGAGATAGCCTTAACAAAAGCATTTAGCCAAAACTCTAAGATCAATATCAATCTTCCAGATTATCGGTTCGAATACATTAAGTTTACAACTGCGTATCTATAGGTAAACATACACTATTGACGTTACGACGCAAGCACTGTATTATTCAAGACATATATGAGCCATGTTTTTCTCTTTCTATTTATAAAAGAATGATTGAAAATAGTATTTACTTACTAAGTGAAAACTAGAGGTCTTTCACTCTTCTCATATATTGGGGATTACCAAGAGAGGGTGGTAAAAATTGTCAAAAATAGGTTACATAGTATGTTTTTATTACTGTAGGACAGCAGACAGGCTGACAGCCCGCTTAGGATTTAGCAGTTACCGTCATCTATGGCCGCAACGCCAGTGGCCTCGCGAACACGCTGCTGTCGCATAAGGGTACAGGAACTTGGGTCCCTAGTGCCGGAACACAACACAAAGTTACCATGGCGGCATACCTAATACCAGAGGTGGTCGCCATCCAGACGGGCTTGAGGCCCTACCACGTAGCTAGGGTGGGTTGTTTTGTCGGACGACTGGCTCGGGAGAAGGCACGGCTCCCTGTCGTTTAGGGTGGCGCAGGTGCTGTCGGGGCACGGCTGCTTCGGCAAGTACCTGTGCCGCATAGACAGGGAGCCGGACGCTCGGTGCCACCACTGCGTCCATTGCGGGGAGGATACGGCGCAACACAAGCTCGCCGTGTGTGTAGCTTGGGAGGAGCAGCGCCGTGTCCTCATAAATGAAGTAGGAGGCGATCTGTCGCTGCCGGCCGTAGTGCGGAGGATAGTCGGTAGCGCAGAGTCGTGGAACGCAGTGGTGTCCTTCTGCGAGGAAGTGATGTCGCAGAAGGAAACTGCGGAACGGGAGAGGGAGATCTCGACTCCCTTCCCCGGCCGCAGAAGGCGCACCGGGCGCAGGAGAAGGGCGGACAACGCCCTTTTCCGGCCCCCATGAATGGGTCCAGGGGCGAGGGACTTGGGGAAGTTCCGGACCCCTATTCGATGGACCCGAGGTGGAGGCGCGCGCGGGTGTCGGCGCGCGCCTACGAGGCGATGCACGGGGTAGTTAAACACCTTACTACCTCGTGCGGGAGACGGGGCCCGGACGGACCGGGCCAGCACTAGTGTGGGGCTGCGGAAGAATTTGGATTCCCGCGGCCCCGCGCGCGCGTGTGAGGAGACACCGTGGTTTTAGCCGGTAAGAATCCGGCACGCCCCTCCGCCTTTCTCCAGGCGGAGGTAGTCCATGAGGATTTCCCCACCCCGTACAAAAGAAAAAAGAGTTGTTTTGTCGCCTTTTACGACAGTCTGACCCCGGCCGCAGAGGTTAGTATTCTTTATCCACTTTTGCACGGATAAATTATTATATATTAGTGCGTTCCCTGAGAAATGTGCGCCAGCTCGACTTGAAGCAGTCTCGGGACCCTTACTAGTCAATAAATATTTATATAAAATATTGAAACAATTTCTGATAAGCGCGGCCGTACTTGACAAGTCGACATGTGACTGACGGGATGAAGAATTTCATCCCGAAACAGGGTAAATAACAAGGGTTTCGCAAAAGCAGTGATTGTAATATGTTTTCTCGAGTTATTTGTAACGGAAATGTTGATTTGATTTTTATTTTGTACTACAGCGAGCGGTCTTATATTATCTGTTATGAATTACATTATTGCTTTGGATTTTTAATTACATCACGCAGCTTTCACTCGCAGGAACCATGGAATGCGAAGAGATGAATGCCATATAACAAGGAAAATGATAGAAATGAGATTGGATGGATACAGAAAGAGAGGTAGACTAAAGAAAAGATGGATTGTGTAACAGATAATATGGCAAAAACGGTGTGATTGTGAGATGATGGCTAACAGAGTACAGTTGAAGAAGAGAACATATTGTGGCGACCCCATATAGTTTGGGACAAGGGCAAGAGGAAGAAGAACGCTTGCGGAGTTTGGATGTATATGTTTAATTATAAAATATATGAGTAGTAATTATATAAGTAGTATATCAGACCCGCTAGTGCGTAGATACTCTAGCGGCTTTCCATCATCCAAATACAGCTCTGATAGCCTATGCCTCTGCTGTAATAAGAGGAACTGACACCGCAAATATTCTTCCATTGGCAGCGGGTTCATATTTACAGCCTTTGGCGTTGAGATTCTGGAGCCAAGGGGTCCACCAGCGTATCACTTTTAACGAGATCTGTCATGATGACATTACGTCTCACGGAGTCGAAAAACTAGTTTGTGATTGAAACAAAGGATAAGTGTTGGTTAGGCAAGGTTTAGATGCTGATGGAGTTTATGGTATTTGAGAAATGACTCGACTACCATCGCGTCACCGAGTTCTTGTCTAGCGCCCACACCGAGAATGCGTACCTCATGTTTAAGTTGCGACCGCACTGCATATTCGCGCCATCAATTTATTCCCCCCGTACGTGTTTACGTTTTCGGGTGTTGTTTTATTGTGAATCGCAAAATTGTCATGACACAAACCACAGAAACAGCCGTGGAAGACAGACTGGAGATTATCGCCGCCGTTTCAGACTTTACTTTCGGCCATTGGTATTTTCCGTCTTCCTTCTCTTCCACGCCATTTATACCAAACCCTTAAATTAACTTTGTTTCCCGCACCACGGCTCACAAATTTTTTTCTTTACATTAAATTTGATTAAAATAGTTTTATATTTAAAAAAATGTACACGTCGCTTTTACTGAGACCTATCAAGGCTCTTGATATGGTTCGAGTTCAAAATTAATGTGATATTCTAAATTCATCTTCTGAACAATACGTACATAAAATTTACTTCTTTACTATAATAGTTTTTTATAGCTAGAGTTCAACAGACAGGCAAACGGCCCAACCTGGCAGGTGGTCACCGTCTCATATGGACGTTTGCAACACCAGAGGCATAACCAACGCGCTGCCAGCGTCGAAAAATTTTTATAATGGTCTTTTTGAAGAACCCCATATCGTACCGCGCTGAGAAAACCTCAGCCGGAAGAACCTCATTCCAAATTCTGAGAGTACGCAAAATGAACGTTCATGAGAACCATTTCATATAAAAAAGAAGATGCTCCAAGAAATGGGAATGAATACCCAGCCAATGGCGAATAGTATATTTGTGTCACAATTACAGACGAAAACCCCTAAACGGTTATTGGTTCATAGAAAGATAAAAAGTTTTTATAACGTAATCCGCTGATACCGCGTACGCGTGAGCCAGTTTATCACCAATAAAATAGTAGCTCTTAACTGTGTAAAATAAAAACAGATTAGATTTTTCTGTCTAGATTGTCGATGAGGCAAATTTTGCCTGAACAGGAACAACGTCGGGAGGACTGCTAGGAGTATGTAGTTGGGGGAGGCAGTATTCGGGAAATGATTAAGACTTCTTATGGCCTTATGCTAAGTGCTCGCCACAGGCCATCGGGTTCACCTCCTAGAATTCCAAATACAGGCGACCAGAGGAACCTGGACGGGTTAATGAGTCGACACAAACTTTGAAGAACTAAAAGAGACTTATAGTAGATAAGTGCTTATTTTTATATTTTTACTGTTATTTCTTACTGAATTTTTATAATTATCCACACTACTTTGATATAATAAATACTAGTGGTCGCCGAAGGGATCGAAATTCAACCATAATTTATTAAATTTTTAAGTTTGAACTTTATTAGGATTCTTTTGTCAAAGGCTTTTTATCTCTATAATCCAAGGTTCACTTTTCACTTTTCATTTCTCATTTTTCTACACTAGTTTGAACAGCATTACTGTTAAACTTTGTTAAAATTTGTTTCGTACTGCAAAATTGTATAGTAAATCTGTTTCGTAAACATATATTCACATTTTGTAAACACTATCCTCATAGGCAAGAGTAAATAAATTCAGATTACTTAAAAATCATTTGCTGTATGATTGAGCAAGTTGTATTTTACAAATTATAAATAACTATACAAATAAAAACAATTCCAAAATTTTAATTCCTTGTTATTGTCAATTTTGACATTCAATAAAACCAAAGAGAATAAATAATCATCTAAGCCTATAGATAATTAATGTTAATTTATTAAATATATATTATTAATAATTGTATATATCATCATCATCATCATCCTAGCGTTAGTCCCGGTTGCCACCCAAACTTTCGTTTCGGTGCCCGGGGTCCGCTTTCCGACTTTTTCTACTCCACTTCGCGCGATCTTCAGCATCCCTGGTAGTGAGCCCATTGGCACGTATATCACCCTTTACGACGTCAAGCCAGCACTTTTTGGGTCTACCCCTCCTGCCGGGGCCCGGCGGAGGCGGCATGGCCAGACATTTGTTGTTGATAACTGTATATATCGTCCACGCAATTATTATTTGTAAACACTCAGAAGCTAGATGGGAATTGAACCCGTGACCTCAGCAAGCACACAGACGTGCGTTCGCCAGGAAGTCATCATATATTGCACGCTTCTTAGAATATTTATTAACGCATTTTTATAATTATATTACAATTTTTATAACAAACTACCTTGCGCTTCGGAAAAAAGTGTTGCTATTGAAATGTACAAATGACAAATAAATAAATCTATAATGAACCAAATAACGATAATTACAATAAAAAAATTGAGTGAATTCCCCCCCCCCAAACTAGAATTGTGCTGGGGGACGAAACCTTGACCTTCGGTACACCGTAGAAGAGGCTCGCCCAGACAAGGGTAGAGCCAGCCATGCAGTCGGCGGGCAGTTTATCCGTTGGCCAGGCGGTAGGTGAACAGCGAGGTTTTTAGTGGGTAGTTGAATGTCAATTATATTTCCCGGAGTCTTACATACCTCTGGATCCTCCATCAATAATAAGAGTTTTCGAAAGAAAAGGTTATCGGAAAGGGCATTTTCTCTTCCGCTTTAAAAACCGATTGAAGATAAACCGTGAAGACTAACGTTATGGCTTTAAATACTTGACGACTCATTTATGTGTATTGTGCATTTATTTTATTTATTTATTTAATTAACCAGACAATTACAATAACAGACATTATGTCCACAGTGGGTTAGTAACATAGGTTAACTTAATAACACTATTTGTATGCGCCGGGCGTTGAGCATGCACCGGTCTTTTCCTTTTCCGCTCCTACACCCGCTTCCGTAATCCGCTCCTATACCCGCTTCCGCTATCCGCTCCCGCTCCTACACCCGCTATAAGAGGGACGGATACCATGCTGCTGGCGAGGAGTGCGGCCGAGCTCTCGCGGCGATCGGCCCCCCGCGCCACAGTCCACTTCGAACCGCGCTAAGAGGCAACCGCTGCCCCCGGCCTTGACCAAATAAAAGAAAGGGGAGCAAGATCCCGTAGTGCCCGCTTCCGATACGAACCAGTGCACGGGGTCCCAGTGGCGGGTGAGTAATCCTTTAATTTCCCGCTCATCCATAAAAGTCTGGTCCTTCGAGCCGGATAGCAATATTCCGTTTTTACTCTCCGCCATATTGCCACGCCCGCGTTTAAATCGCCCGCTGCCGTTATATTATATTTGTTATTTTAATATATTTATATTTATTTATATATTTACTTTTATACTTAGTATTTATATTTAATATTTAAAATGCCCAAAGGTAAAATCTCTGAAATGGTGTTATCTCCAAAGGCCCGAATGTTAGAAGCACGTGTGCAGGCCTTTTTTAATATTTTACAGAAAATATATGACGCATCTTGCAATATATCTTCTCAAGAAACAATAAATAATTTCTTAAAAGTGTCCGCCAATATCCAGCAACTAAGATCTGATTTCACTAATTCGCTCGACGAGCTAAATATCGAGAAAATCCAATTAGATCCCGATTTTATTCCCGATTATAACGCATTTCTATCATTTGAAGAAATATTTTCTTGTATTAAAAATAAACTTAATGATTTAAAAGACCAAAAATTTGAAAATCAGTCGTTATATAACGAAAAACCCAAACTTAAATTACCGCCTATTAATTTACCATCATTTGATGGAAGAATAGAAAATTGGCCTTTGTTTTATGAATCTTTTAAATCAAATATACATAATAATTTACATTTAACTAATTCCCAACGCATTCAATATTTACTCGGAAAACTAACGGGACCCGCATTAAAATTAACTGCTGGTATCATACCCTCTGGGGAAAATTATACCACGTTATGGGAAAGTCTAGTCCAAAAATATCAAGATCTGAGGGTACTAGGCTCCCATTATATAAACAATTTAATAAACATTAAAAACGCGAGTCATAATGCAACCTCATTAAATACTTTCATCGAATGTTTTAATTCATCCGTCGCCTCATTAGAGCAGTTAGATATTTCAGACTTAAAGGATTTTTTACTATTACATTTAGCCCTACGAAAAGTAGATCAAACTACAATTCAAGCCTTTGAGATGTCTATGAGACATAAAGATATTCCATCGTACAAAGACTTTGTCGAATTTATTAAATCTCAAGTAAAAATACTTGAACGTTCCATACCTACCGTCTCATATCGTAATAATACAAATAATTCACCGCTCAATACAAATTCAATTAACCGCCCAATATCTCTTGTTACCCGCAATAATCAAAATAAATGTGTATTTTGTAATAAAATTGAGCATATTCATTTATACAACTGTCCGTCATTCAAAATATTAGACCCTAATTCTCGTTTAAATTTCGTCAAAAACAAACGCGCGTGTTTAAATTGTTTAAGTTTAACTCATTCTACGTTAAACTGTAAGTCGAATTTTGTATGTAAACATTGTAATAAACGTCATCACTCCCTATTGCATTTATTTGAAAATAATAGTAAGGTAGTTTCGGTTGGAATAGAACATTGCGATTCTTATAAGCAACAACAACCCAATCAAGTAATGAGTGCAAGCGAGACCGCTGCATGCGTGTGCGCAACACGCGCAGGTGCGAGCGAGACGTCTACTCTTGCGGCGACGCCGCCCACTCATGATTCACTGAATGTATTATGTGATCGCCCGCGCGTACTCACGAATCGATTGAATTTGCCACAGAATAGCGCAACATACAGAAATAGTTTGTTGTCAACCGCTCAAGTATATACAAAAAATAATTTTAATAAATACGTATCTGTTAGATGTTTAATTGATAACGCTTCACAAAATAATATTATTACAATTTCTTGTTGTAAACAACTAGGTTTGAACATTATACCTCTTTCTAATTCTTATGTTAGAGGGGTCGGTTCCGTAACACAAAGTATTTTAGGATATGTTCAAATAAAAATAACTAATAAAAATAAATCGAATTATTTCGACATCGTTGCACTTGTTGTTCATTGTATCACGGATAAATTACCATCTGAAAATATTGACGTTTCTGTTATGAAACATTTAGTTAATTTACCGCTTGCTGATCCTTTGTGGCATGTGCCTGGTGACATTGAATTACTCCTAGGCGCACAGTTATTCCCTTATCTATTATTAGGAGGAAAAATTATTTCTCCACCCGCTCCCCCCGCGCTTGAAACCGTATTCGGGTATATACTCATGGGAGATATTCCCACAATTTTTAATAAAAATAACGATTTATCCGCAACTATAAATACAAAATCTTTTTGTATCACGCAAAATGATCCCGCTTCATTAAACACCGCTCTTGAAAAATTCTGGATTCTCGAAGAAATCCCCGCACAAAAATTTATAAGCCCCGCCGACTCAGAATGTGAACAGTTATACTGTACTTCTGTATCTCGTGATTCTACGGGCAGATATTGCACCGCTTTGCCGTTCTGTAAAGAACCCTCGAATCTCGGCAACTCTCGGTCTATGGCGCTCCGTCGTTTATTTACCTTAGAAAATAAACTTAAAGATCGAGATCTCCGCGAAAATTATAATAGCATTATCAAAGAATATATTAACAAAAAATATTTGTCCGAGATACCATACACCGACACCGATAGTGACGTAGGATATTACATTCCGCACCATCCGGTTATAAGACGTGACAAAGCAACAACTAAAGTTAGAGTCGTCTTAGACGCCAGTGCAAAGTGTCATAACGGGGTGTCACTTAATGACATTTTACATTCTGGCCCTAATCTTCAGTCGGATATATTTGTTTTATTACTTAATTTTCGCTTATTTCCTATTGCTCTTACCGCTGATATAAAACAAATGTACCTTCAAATCGGAATTAATGAGGAACATAGAAAATATCAAAAGATATTATACCGCTTTAACACCGATGAGCCTGTACGTGAATTTCAATTTAATCGTGTTCCGTTCGGATTAAAATCTAGCCCATATTTGGCAATGCGTACAGTGCGTCAGTTATGCATGGAAGAAAAGCATACCTTTCCCCGCGCCTCCAGTATAGCTTCTCGTGAGTTATATATGGATGATTTAGCGACATCTGTCACATCATTAGAGGAAGCCAAAACTTTATCGCATGAACTCATCGCCTTCTTTAAGGCTGGTGGTTTCGAACTAACAAAGTGGGCAAGTAATTCGAAGCAATTGCTTAACCATTTGCCGCAATCCTATTGCGCGTCAATTGAGTTCTCGAATAAAGATAATTTAAATATTTTAGGTCTAAAATGGATACCTTATGATGATATCTTTACTTTCGCAACTTCTGCAATAGATATAACCTGTACAAAACGTTCCATTCTATCAGCAATTGCCCGCTTATGGGATGTCCTTGGTTTCGTCGCTCCCGTAATATTATTCGCAAAATTATTAATTAAAGAATTGTGGTCACTTCGCATTGGTTGGGATGAAAATCCACCTCAAGATATTGTTCTTCTTTATCAAAAATTTACGCAACAATTATCTCTTCTATCTTCATTAAATATACCGCGACACGTTGCAGTGTCAACCGAGTGCACCGTAAACCTTGTTGGTTTTTCTGACGCCAGTTTAAAGGCATATGGCGCAGTAATTTACTTACATGTTACTGATACTTATAATAATATTTACATTAATTTAGTGTGCGCCAAATCCAAAGTGGCACCTGTAAAGGTGGTATCTCAAAATCACTTGCCATTTTTAAAAACTTGGTTAATGACCATTACCTAAAGTCATAAACTGCATCGTCATGTGTATGCTTCATTGTATTGCTATTGTATGTTAGATTAATTTAGTTTTTTTTTTTTGTATAATATTTACTATCTTGATTTCTATGTCTATTGTGCACCGCCTTGTACTACTACTTTAAATATTTCTGATAGGTTGTCTGGAAGAAATCGCTATTTAGTGATAAGACCGCCGTTTGCTCACTATGTTGTACTATTACCTACTTCTTTTTATGTCTTTTTTTCTGTAAAATTGTGTGGTGAACAATAAAGAATTATCTATCTATCTATCTATCTATCTCTGGCTCGGTTGGAGATATGTACCGCTTTGCTGATGTCCAAACACTTAAAATTGGTATATGATTCGTATAACGCTCGTACAAAAATCAGTAATATATACGCTTTTTCTTATTCAAAAATCGCACTATCCTGGATTAAGTCATCTCCACATAAATGGAGTGTTTTTGTTTGCAATCGTATTGCCAAGTGTCAGCGAAACCTAGATCCTAGATATTTTCATCACGACAGGGGTAAGGAAAACCCTAGCGACTGCCTTTCAAGGGGGATTTTACCCGACAAATCGTCAACTCAAAATCACAACTTATGGTGGCAAGGTAGGGTCCTAGGTGGCTCCGCCATAAAATATCTGAGTGGCCTATTGCTCAATTTCATCCTGAAAACTGTGAAGACTTGCCAGAATATAATAATAAATCTTTAATTTGTATTATGACCGCACCGCTAAATAATAATATAATTTATGACTTTTTTTAAGAATTTCATTTTTTAATAAGTTATTAAATACAATTATATATATTTTACCATTGCAAAAATTTTACCACGATCAGTTAATACAGATGTTACTGTCTTAAATACCGCCCAACAAAATAATAATTTTAGTTCAAATTATTTATTTTTCAAAATACTTTAAGTTTGAAAAATAATACCGCTGCCCGCAAATATGTAACGCCTTAGTCTTTGTAGATAAAAATTAATACGCGTTGGAAGAAGGCTATCCAACTCCGACTTGCCTTTTGAGGCACAACATTTAAGTATTTTACCAAAGAAGGCCCGAGTAGTCGGAAATCAGCTTCTTACATATGAAGAAATGTTAACTGTGCTGACGCAGATAGAATGCATCCTTAATTTCAGACCGCTATGCGTCCTTTCCGAAGACCCTTACCCGGAAGCATTGACTCCAGCGCACTTTCTAATGTCCACTCCACTCCAATTTCTTCCCGCAGTTGATGTCTCTTCCGAGCGTAAATCATTGTTAGATCGGAAACGGATGTTGGATAATTTGGTGCAACACTTTTGGAAAAAGTGGCACGTGGAGTATTTACATAATATGCAAATTAGGCAAAAATGGACAGATTCTTCTGAAAATGTTAAAATTGGGACTGTAGTGCTCATTAATAAAGATAATCTTCCCCCGCTTCATTGGCCATTGGGCATAGTCACTGCTGTATACCCTGGCAAGGATAAAATAATTCGCGTCGCATTAGTAAAAACATGCAATGGGACATTTAAGAGGCCTGTTATAAAGCTATGTCCCTTGCCAACGCAATAATATATAATTAAATATGTAATTTCCGCTTTATTTATATTTATGTAATTTATGTAATTATTTTATGCTATGTATTTATTTATGTGTAATATTTGAGAATACTACGTATTCTCAAGGCGGCGGAGGATGTATGCGCCGGGCGTTGAGCATGCACCGGTCTTTTCCTTTTCCGCTCCTACACCCGCTTCCGTAATCCGCTCCTATACCCGCTTCCGCTATCCGCTCCCGCTCCTACACCCGCTATAAGAGGGACGGATACCATGCTGCTGGCGAGGAGTGCGGCCGAGCTCTCGCGGCGATCGGCCCCCCGCGCCACAGTCCACTTCGAACCGCGCTAAGAGGCAACCGCTGCCCCCGGCCTTGACCAAATAAAAGAAAGGGGAGCAAGATCCCGTAGTGCCCGCTTCCGATACGAACCAGTGCACGGGGTCCCAGTGGCGGGTGAGTAATCCTTTAATTTCCCGCTCATCCACTATTATTAGTAAATACAAATACAAAACAATTTCTGAATATAATGTATACAAATAAATAAATAAATGTCAGCTACCCCCGGCTTCTAAATATGCCGCCATAATAACCCCGTACCGTGCTCCGGCTCACCCGGCTCAGGCTCCAGTTCTCCCATCCGGACGGCAGTGTCTTCGGTGCCCCTGGTAGCAGACATCCACAAGCGTCAGTAACCGCCCACTATTAAGTCAGTTTAAAGACTACAACTACGCGAAAGACTACAAATGTAGTAAAAGCTTGGGAAAAATGGCAAGTGTATTCCAGGCTGAAACATATGCAATAATAACCTGTGCTCAGGAGAACATAGATAGAGGCACCAAAGGCAAATCTATATATATTCTCAGTGACAGTCAAGCTGCAATCAAGGCCATCGCCTCCTTCAAAGTTGACTCCGGACTTGTCCTGGATGCCATTCAAACTCTAAACAGGCTTGGAAGGCATAGCAGGGTCAGACTAATGTGGGTCCCGGGACACGAAGGAATTCATGGCAATGAAATGGCAGATGAACTGGCAAGAGAGGGCTCATCTAATGATTTTATGGCTCCAGAATCATGTGTAGGCATTTTGAAGAGTCTCGTGAAAGCAACATTCAGGGATTTTGCAGATCGCAATCAACAACAACACTGGCTGACTAGAATCGGTCTGGAACACTCCAAAAAATTTTTGGATCCACGTACAAAGCACGAGGATCCATCTAGAACATGAGCAGGGAGCAAATACGCTACTTGCTTGGGGGCCTTTACTGGGCACTTTGGAACCAACAACATGCTCATGAAGATGGGTCTAACCACGACACCTATGTGCAGATTGTGTGGGGAACATACAGAACGCATGGAACACCTACTGTGTACATGCGATGCATTGGCCAGGAGACGAATGAATCTTTTGGGGGTAGGATATCCGACACTGGAAGACTACAGGCTCCTATCTCCATATCACATTGTTAGGCTCATGAAGCAAATCTTCAATGAGATTGGAGAGGAGTGATTAATATCTAGGGGAACACAAAAGATCCCATTGGGTCGAAGTGTCCGAGATAACTCTCGGCCCCGAAATAAGATAAGATAAATCAGTTTATCTCTGTTTGAAAGCAATAATTAAATCGAAGAATCTCAGAGTATTATATCATCCATTTCTTTTATATTACAGATATTTACGTAGTGTATACATTTTCGGAATAACGGTTTATAAAAAAAAATCAATAAGTTACTATTACTAACTTTTTTTAAATATTGATACCAAGATGATTTAGATTATAACATAACAATTATTATTTATATAATATCATGATTGATTCCACTAGTCCCAGAACTAGTTTTAACTGTATCTCTGAAACTTATTTTTCCTCTCTGTTATGTGTGTGGTAAAATAATAGTGGTATTCCAGTTGTCTATTACCCGTAATCCTTGGCTCTTAAATAGGCTTTGTATTACAATAATACAAAGAAAATTCTCCATACGAATTCAGCCACTAAAGAGGGTGCTACACAAATAACATTCCCTTATAATGGCCGCACAAGCGAAGTCTGATTTCATACCTCACTACTCGCTATGAATAGATTTAATTAAGATAAGGACCAAATCACAAACTCGGGGTGTTCAGTGTCATCGGTATACAAAATTGGATAATCCGCCTTTTGTAATAACTCACTTAGAATTTGTCGTCTGAATGGATAATTAGTATAACGGGCAGGCTTCAAAATTAGTTCAGATCTATCTGAATGTACGTGCTTAAAGTCACACTTGAAGACGAACCTTGAAATCACGGTTATAAGTCTCAAATTGGGATGTACCACTTAGGCAGTTTTTATTGCCACTTATAACGGTAGTTCATTAAGTAAGTAATAGGTCCACCCCATAGCAGGTTTCCATCGCCTATAGATGTTTGCAATACCGGATATATTGCGCTGTAAGTGGTAAAGAGAGGAACTGGAATATCTTATACCCAAAATCAACACAGCTATTATGCTGGCATATTGAGAAACTAGATTGTCATCCATACTAACATACACTCCTACTATCTGGGGTTGTTTTGTAGCCTTTTACGACAGACCATCCCAGGCCGCAAATTAACATGCATGTGGCCGTATGTCCATTTTATAACATATCTAGTTTACCCGGCAAACATTTTCTGCCATATAAATTAAAAAAAGCCTAGGCCCTTCTCCAAGGTACAATCTATGACTATACCGAAATTTGTCAAAATTGGTTCAGCTGTTTAGGCGTCAAAGTGTAATAAACGAACAAACTCACTTTCCAATTTATAATATTAATTAGGATTGCCACATGCTGATGTTGAGGCAAATAGTCGCGAGAAAATCTGAGTACTGAGATCAGACTTGATTCGCGTTGGACAAGAATGGCGGACTTTTGACAGTTTTTTCTCAGCAATTAGATTACAAATTCAAAAATTATCAGAATCACAGGTACGCTGTCTGAGTTTCAAATTCAAAAAGACAAACATAATTTTGCTGTGGCTTTTTACGACGCTGTCAAAGCAAGCTAAGGTGTCCATATTTTTCTTGTACACGATTTGAGGAGTTATGGGAAATAGCAAATAAATTAAACTACTATCACTTGTTTGAATGTTTATAATCAGCAAAACGTACAATGTTCGTGTTGTATACATACTGTCACGAGTTTTGAGCGCTGGCCTTGAATGCGCAGTTGTCATTTTTTGGATCTGTTTGGTGGGGGGAACGGGATGCGACGGGTGAGATGGCCAGCGCCGGCGCCGTCTTAGTTGATCAGTTGCCGCTCCCACGCACCGTCCGCACGACTGTGTCGTAATAATATGATTCGTAATAATTATGAGCCTGAGTGTGCACAATCGCAAATCTCCCCACTACTTTCACCGAGCGCTCAAAACTCGTGACGGTATGTATATCTATCGAGCATTACGAATTCTAATACAAAGAACACGTGTTAAAGGGACTGCGTGTGAGTGTCTCGGGACCGATGGTTATAAAAACACTGGCCGTTGGATCGGCGCGCTTTAGTAACAATTCCAGAAATGATCGAAAGTTAATGTAGATTGTCGCCAGATGCTAGCAATCCGTCACAAGGCGGATAAAATCATATACTCCGCTTAAAAACCTTAAATTCAAAAGGTCCCCAAGCGTTAAACATAAAAACCTAACCGCCAGGCATAAAAGGAACAAATAAATTGTTACAAAGAGGTCAGCACAGTGTGGTCTTGTTGGGGATACTTGTTTAAATAACAAAACGCTTGGAAAACAACGTGAACGGAAGTGCAATGTGAAATTTAAAAGAAATTGTGGTTGCTAGTTGAATAAAGAGAAACTTTATATGACAAGCTTCTGGTAAAGGCCTTTCCCGAAATTCCCGTCCAGAGCTGATGTTTATTTATTATATCATCTAAGCGTTAAATCCAAGTTGCAATCTAAACATCCGCTTCCGCTAGGGTTTTTAATATTTATTTATATAATATTTATAAATTTTCATTATATGTATAGTAAACCTGTGTTTTGTTATTTACAAGCAGAACTTGATTAGAGTTATATAGATAACATACATATATTTACAAAAATTGGTACATATATTAGTTGTCTAGTATCCATTACACATGCGCTCTGCTGCCTACTTTAGAGCAAAATGGCGCTGTATTAATTGTCACAATATTTTATATATATATTTTAATTACATTATAACCTAAAAAGAGAAGTTAGTATTATTTTTTACGATAATCTGCTGTTATGGAGGTCTAAGAGATTTTATGTACTAAGTGAATCGCATTTGCCACCTACTCCAGAATCTCTTGGAAGCTCCTTTGGTGTAGCTAGGGTTGTTTTGTCTTCGTTTACGGATAGGCCGATTAACCGCAGGGGTTAGTAATTCTTACTTAAGTCATCATCATCATCATCATCTCAGCGTTCATCCCGGTTGCAACCCAAACTTGCGTTTAGGTGCCCGGGGTCCGCTTTCCGACTTTTTCTACTCCACTTCGCACGGTCTTCAGCATCCCTGGTAGTGAGCCCATTGGCACTTAAGTAATTCTTACTTAAGTGTTTTAAGATTAATTTATATTTTTCAATAAAATATATAAATAGTTTGAAATAGTAACGAAAAGCCATCATAAGTGCCATTTTAAGTGTATTTTCATGTCACAGCTAGGGGCGCCACTTAATATTTTCATACAAATCTTTTACGTGGAAATAATTCAAAGCGAGGTACAGAACTTTATTTTCTTTTTTGTTCTTATGTAGGTTTTTTACCCTTAAGGTGGGAAAAGGGTCGGTTTGGGCGACCCGTCTCTTTATACGCCAACCGTTTGTTTTTTGTGTTTGAATGAGTTTTTCTAAGCCAAATTAAACCTTCGTTGTAAATAAAGTAAGTTAATTAAATAGTAAGGTACGTGGTCGCCAAATGGTCACTCATGAAGACTTAGAAGTAACGGATTCGATTCCCATGGTAGTGCGTGAGGTTTTTTTCCCTAATGTGTATATTTTTATAATTACTTGCGTACCGACGTTGGATATCAACATTTTAGCATATTTTTTTAAACAATTTATATTCTAGTTTCAATGACCGACAATTTCTTAAAAAAAAAAAGTTTTATTGTGAATACTATTTAAAAATTATTAAAACGTGATTTTAATATAAATATTCAAACAGCGTCATCTACAACCAAAGTAAGTAATATACCACTTGTGTTATGGGTACAAGATAACTGATATATTTTTTCTTTTGTAAATAAATACAAAAACCTAAACGCGTGACAGGAATCGAACTCACGATGTCCACATGCGTTTTGACTTGCATTAATCGTTATGCCACGGTTGTCAAATCATTGTTCTGTAAATGAATTAAATTATCTGACTATATTATCCGATTAATTGTTGTTAATGATCAAAAGCTTGATGAACATTTCAGAATTGATTACGCATTTAAATCTACTAATTAATTAAATTAGTAATTATAAATTAAGCACGGCTTAAACTTATTTATATGTTACTAACTAATAATACACTTCAAAGGGTTTAGTTTAATTCCCCATAATGTTTCTAATAACAGAAGCTATCTGATTAATTACCAATTAAAACTCAAACCCGGTTAACTTACCCGTGGCGTAAGTTATGGAATGTTCTGTGACAAGTATTTCCGCAGTCTCGGCGCGTCAGTAGGACTGGAAACACGGAGATGGTTTTTTGTTGCTGGTATACCCAGCGAAGTGCGCCTTCTAATACTTCTTATGGGGTCCTCACTACCCGCAGTGCGTTCCCAAGGTACGTGGTGTGCTTCAGTTTCATAGTTTCGTTAGTTACTGAGTAATTACGGCTTTTGTTTTTAGTTGTTTATTCTATAACTTTAAGAATTCGTATTAATTTTTTTTTTTAATTTATTTATCAAATTCACAGTTATTACATTGGCTTAATAAAATAATAGCACAAAAAACCACTAAGGTTTGTACAATGCCATCGAAACTTAAGTCTACGCACGTTCAAATGACTGAGTAAATTTAGATTACAATTTCTCTAAAAAGTATTTTTTAAGTGAGGCTTTAATATTTTTTTGTGTTATATTATCTCTTATATTTGTTGGTAAATCGTTTAATAATCTTGGAACTAAGTAGGTAGTTGTGCGCTTGCCGTACATATTTTTCGCGCCGCTGGTAGCAAACCGATTTTGAGCAGCGGCCCGAGTATATACAGCGTGCTTCATTTTAGTTTGTATTTTTTTATTAAAAAAGTTTTCCTTGAGTATCATTTTTTTAAATTGAATTTCTACAGGTAAAATCTTGCAGTATTTAAAAAGACTGCTTTCATCATCTGCAAATTTATGTTTGATATTTAGGGAAACAATATTTTTTAATATTTTATGTTGCAGTCTATGTATTTTATTCATGTAAGACTTAAAGGTGCGACCATAACTCGTTAATCCATACTGGATATATGATTCACCTAATGCATTATAAAGCATTAATTTAGTTTTAAAGGGTAAACGTTTTTTTAATATTGTCATATTTGCTAAGAACTGTCTTAGTTTATTACATACATATTCTATATGACTTTCCCAGTTCAGTTTATTGTCGAAAGTAAGGCCAAGATAAGTATGAGTATTGACTACTTCGATTTCTGGGCAATTACAAGTAGGGCGCGCTGTATGGATACAATCATGTACGTGTGCAACTATGTTTTTAAAAGTGCAGCATTTTTTATAAGGTGATTTAATGACAAGTAACTTGGTTTTATTTGAATTTAACACCAGACCAGCATCATGACACCATTTAGTTAAAGTATCAATGTCAGACTGTAAAAGGTCACAAGTTATTTGTAAATTATTCCCTGAAATAACTAAACAAGTGTCGTCAGCAAATTGATAACAGCTTGAGTTTTTTATGCACTTATGCATGTCATTAACGAAGACCAAAAAGTGGAGAGGCCCCATTACTGAACCCTGGGCTGTGCCTACTTTCGTTGGCATGGAATCACTAAAGGAACTATTTACTTTAACTTTAAATTGACGATTAATTAGGTAATTCTGACACATATTTAGTAATTTACCTTGAATACCACACAATTCAAGTTTCTTAATAAGTCTTTGGTGGTCTAGGGTGTCAAAGGCGCGCGAGAAGTCTATGAACAAAGCTAAAACAATTTGTGATTTATTTAAATATGAGTTAATATCGTCGGTAAATTTTGATAAAAGACTATATGTACCTTTACCAGCTTGAAAACCAAACTGATTATAATATATTATATTATTTTTGTTAAAAAATTCTTGCATTTGCCCACATATATATTTTTCCATTATTTTATCTATAGATGAGAGCAAAGTGATAGGACGATAGTTGAGATAATCATCACGTTTCCCTTTTTTAAAAATTGGTCTAACACAGCCTATTTTCAAATCGTCAGGATAAATTCCTGACTCAAACGAACGATTAATGAGATTAGCAATGGCTGTAGATATTTCTTTACCAATACTCTTGATGTCACAAACTCTAATATTGTCCAGACCAGGATTAATTAATATATATATAATATTAATTCATTCATTAATTTAAAAAAAAAATATTTCTTTCAAACTTTATTATTTTTGGATTGTCAAAATGCGTAGTAGCTAAATGGAAACACTGAGAAACCAACGTATAGTTTATGTTCACGACAAACAAAGTTCGTGAGCAAGGTATAAGCTAGTCGAAGGCAACACCGCGCGGCCGCAGCGCGGCTCTAAAATATAAAAAAGTAATTTTGTAAATAATGAAGATATCAAAAATTCAATTATAAATTCGGATCGGACGACCTAAAAATAGCCTAGAATAAGGTTTGAAATGTCAAAATATCTGTAAATAGGACCAATTTATTGCTATTAACGTAATTTTGTAAAAATAAAATTTTGAATTTTTATGTGTTTTATTCGGGGACGTGTAAGACCTACACATGTGCATTATCATGGGTACGTAGAGAAATAAAATGCCTAACACATCCCTTAGGAAATATAATGGTAGGAAATTATATAAGTAGATTTAAGTTAGTAATTTGCATTGTATAAAATTAACTAATAGGAATTGTTCTCTCCTAGCAGTAAGTTCCGGATCGATCCCTGGCTTTTTATGGGTCAGGTAAAGTTCGGCTCGTTTAACAAGGGCACACACCCGCCTACTCTTTCGCTAATAAATGTAGGTATGTGCTCCGCAAGAATGCGGGTGCAAATGATTTCGGTCCTTTTTTTTCTTAAAGCTAAAGCTGTTGTTGTCTCAGACGACTTGACAGCGACTACGGACGTTAAGGCATTCCAACCCCGTGGGAGCGGGGTCGATCAGCCGTGGCAGCGTGCTCGGAGACGTGCCTCCTGTGAGGTGCGTTTCCGGGTCGAACGCTGCATGGGGACAATTGAGAACAGCCACGAATGGCAAGAATATTATTAAATTGGGGACTATCGACTTCACCAGTGAAGCGGATCCTATTCTAATCTACTACCGTTTCGGAGTGCTTATAGCTGGGGGAGAAGAAACGGCGAAAGAAACTCCCCCGCAACACACCTATTCTACGTGTGTTCATGTATTGTGTGGGTTGTGTACGTTTACAGGTTATGGGGGCGGAAGGCGTCGCTAAACCTATTAAGTCGTGCTGGTCCAAGCCGGACTGGGGGGGATAGCGTCCGCAAGAGCTTTCGCTTCAACGTCGATCTGACCCCATCCTGATGGGGTCGGATCTATCCGTGAGCACGTTTCGCGGGTGACGACGCACGTGGGTTGCTTGGCAGTTGGGCGTATAGTTGACCGTCTCCACCACCAGCGGATTAGGGGATTTCAGCCCTTTTTTTTTTTTTTTTTCTTAAAGCTAAGGCTGTCATCGTCTCAGACGACCAACGACAGCGACACCGGGCGGAAAAGGCATTCCGACCCCGTGGGAGCGGGGTCGATCAGCCGTGGCAGCGTGCTCGGTCACGCGCCTCCTGTGAGGCGCGCTCCCAGCTTGAACGCTGCATGGGGATAATTGATAGCAGCCACGAATGGCAAGAATACTATTAATTGGGGACTATCGACTTCACCGGTGAAGCCGATCCTATTCTAATCTACTACCGTTTCGGAGTGCTTATAGCTGGGGGAGAAGAAACGGCGAAAGAAACTCCCCCGCAACACATCTATTCTACGTGTATTTATGTACTGTGTGGGTTGTGTACGTCTACAGGCTATGGGGGGCGGAAGGCATCCCTAAACCTGTTTCGTCGGGCTGGTCCATGCCGGACTGGAGGGGATTGCGTCCGCGAGAGCATTCGCTTTAGCGTCCTAGAAATGGGGTCGCCTCTATCCGTGAGCACGTTACGCGGGCGGCGACGTGCGTGGGGTGCTCGGCGGTTGGGCGTGTAATTGACTGTCTCCACCACCAGTGGATTGGGATGGTGGGGAGCGAGACCGAAGAAGGATCGCGAAAGGGATACCATGTACTCCTTCACGGGAAGGAGCTCCAGGTCGCGGTGAAGGTCCGCGTTGCGCATGTAAAGTGGCGCTTGGACTGCCATGCGCAAGAACTTATTCTGCAGCCGCTGCATCGAGTTGATGTAGCATTTGCCGGCATGGGCGAAGACTACGCTCGAGTACGTCATGATCGGTCGGATGCAGGTTTTGTAAAGTGTCACCTTATTCCTAAGGGACATCTTACTCTTCCCGCATATCATTGGGTAGAGGCGACCGAGCACAAAGTGTGCTCTGTTCCTTACCGTCCTGATGTGTTTGCTGAAGTACAGGCCTCTATCTAAAGTGACTCCTAGGTATTTGACCTCGTCAACCCAAGGGATGACGTGGTCAAATAGCTGTATGGGGACGAGAGACTGCCGCCTCGTGTGAGTCGGCCGACTCTCATTTTGAGTGCGGGGGCCGCGAGCGAACATGATCGCTGCGCTCTTGTCCGGATTCAACTCGATCCGCCAAGTGCGGAACCAGTTGCCCAGCGTCTCAACCGCCGTGTTGAGACGACTGCAGATCCGATATTGACTGATATCGGAAGTGAAGAGGGCGGTATCATCTGCGTATAAGGCGAGATGTACCTGTGGGGTACGGGGCATGTCGCTGGTGTACAGCGTGAAAAGTAGGGGGGACAGAGCCGAGCCCTGGGGGACTCCGGCTCTGATGGGGTGGAGAGATGAGCGCGTGCCCTCCACTCTGAAGCGGAAGCTCCGATCAAGGAGAAAGTCTCGTAAGATGAGCACGAGTCTATCCGGCACTCCTAGTTTGTACAGCTTGTAAATCAAGCCGTTGTGCCAGACCTTGTCGAAGGCTTTCGCCACATCGAAGAAGACAGCACCCGTCTTCCAGGGTTTGGAGGCGCGATTGAAGTTCGCGAGCACGTGCTCCGTGATGCGGAGCACTTGCTGGGGGCACGAGTGTAGGGCTCGAAAGCCGAACTGCTCGTCGGGGATCAGCTTATTTTCATAAGCGAAGTCTCTGAGTCTGCTCAAGAGGAGGCGTTCATACAGCTTGCCCAGCGCGCTGAGCAAGCTGATCGGATGGTAGCTGCAGGGTTTCGCAGCGGGTTTTCCTGGTTTTCGGATGCCGATGACGTCGGCTTCCTTCCAGGCGGAGGGAAAGGAGCAGTTATCCATGGCGGCATTGAAGATGCTCACCAGAATCATCAACAGATGTATAGGGAGTAGCTTGAGCAGCTTGTTGGAGATGCCGTCGGCGCCGGGAGCTTTCCGGGGCCTGAGGCCTTTTATTAGGTCCTGTACCTCTTTTACCGTGACAGGCTCGAGTGAGTCTTCCGCGGGAAGAGAGGATCTCCGTTCGACCTCGGCGTCCACCTCACGCAGGTGGGCCGGGTCGACGTGCGCGGTGTTGGGGGAGCATTGCTCCCTGAGACTCTTGGCGAGACACTCCGCCTTTTCGTCATCGTCAAACGCGACAGTGTTGTCGGGTTTTTCGAGAGGCGGCATGGACGAGAGGGATTCCGCTTTCAGCGATCTCGCCAACCTCCAGTATGCCTGGTGCGTTGGGGAGATCTCCGAGAGCAGGCTCTCCCAGCGTTGGTTCCTGAGCTCCTGAATGCGGGCTTTCACTTCCCGATGAAGTGAACGAAAGGCGACTCGGTTTTCCTCTGATGGGAAGCTGTCATAGGCTCGGGCGGCGGCTCTCTTCCTCCTCAGCAGCTCCCTCGCGTCCCTCGGGAGCGCAAATCGGCCGTCCCCGCACGGGACTTGCCGAGTGGACTCCCGAACGACGTTTTGGAGGTGGCCGGTGAGGGCTTCGATCGCCCCTTCCGTGTCCTGAAGGGTCTTAATGGGGGCTGGGGCCTGCTCAGGGTCAGCGAGTCCTCCGCGTTGGAGTGAGTCCCTGACCCTGGACCAGTCGGTGATTGACTTGGTCTGAGGCGTCTGGTCTGGCGAAGGGCCTAGTTTAAGGACGACCGGGCGGTGATCCGAGTCGATGTCGTCTAGGGATTCGATTGAGCGGAACTGGAGGGACACGCCCTTCAGTAGCGCCAAATCGAGAACGTTGGGCGAGCCTCCGGTGGCCCGATTATACGGGTACCGGGTGGGCGCAATGGGGGCTAGGATGCCGAAAAGCAACTCGTCAGAGTGACGAAGGAGGGTCCTGCCGTTAGGGTTGGAGCTGGAGCAGTTCCAGCTAGTATGTTTACAGTTTAGGTCGCCGGCGATGATAACCGACGGGCCTAGACTGAAGAGGGATGCAAGCTCCGCTTGAAGTAGCGGTCGATTGCAAGAGAGATACGCGCAGACGATGACTATGGGCTGATGGCCTGTCATCGCTAATCTGCAGGCAGAAACTTCGAGATTGTCTAACGGAGGCACATTTACTGGGGAGCAGTGCAGTGACCTCTTGTAGTAGATGAGCGTGCCTCCCCGAGGGGCGGTACGCCTGTCGTTCCTAATGATGTTGTAGTTGGCGATCCTAGGATCGCCAACGCTGGGTTTGAGAAGGGTCTCCTGCACGAGAAGAATGTCTATGTTTTCTTCTTTCAGGAACTCATGAACCAACTCTCGTTGGCCACGTAGGCCGTTGGCGTTGTAAGTCGCCAGAGTCAGAGAGCGAGGTTTTTCCCTACGTGTGCAATCCATTTGTGATTAATGGGTTGCCCTATGGCTCAGGATTTCCAGCAACTCGCCATGTTCCATGGCTAAGATTAGCTGGTCCTTTAGCGACGACGCTTGCCTTAGCTTTTGCGCTAAGGTGCGTACCTCTTGGAGGTCAAATGGGAGGGACGTCGCGAACTTGGTTGCAAGCGCGATGTCCTCCGCTACGGAAGGGGACGTGGTGACCGGTGCTGCGGCGGGTGCAGCTGGGGTCGGTTTGGGAGCAGGCTTCTCTGAGAAGCCTGCGACGGGCTGCCGGGGGTTCCGGAGAGCCGGGAAGCCTGTCCAGGCGTTGAACGCCGGGGCAGGTGCCGGCACATAGACCGGTTTGGGGACGGCCACTTTGACGGCGGCTGGGCGTTTGCCCTTTGGGGTTTTTCCCTTGGGCTTGGATTTGGGGGCGGCCGGGCACCCGCGGTAGTTCGCGGGATGCCCAGTCTTCCCGCAGAGGACGCAGGCCGGTGGGTCAGGGGATTCTCGGGTGCGGTTGCACTCCGTGGTGCTGTGGTCACCGAGGCACTTGACGCACCTCGGCCGGGACTGGCAGTTCCGTGCCGAGTGCCCGTATAGCTGGCAGCGATGACACTGCCTTAGTGAAGACTTATTATGAGGGTTCTCGAAGATAAGCTTCGAGAGCCCGCACACCGATTTAGTGTTGAAAATTTCCTTGCCCTCTTTGGAGAGGTCAAGGACCGCGAGTACCATGTTGTATGGTTCCCTTGTCTTGCCGCGGTGCATTCGGTGCACCTCGTGGATCGGCAGGCCTTGCGCGCGGAGGTCCTCCATGATGTCGGAGGTTTCGACCTCCTTAGGGAGTCCGCGGATGACTACGCGGAGTCTCTTTTCCTCTTCCAGCGCATAGGTATAGTAACCTATGCGATGCTCTAAGAGGTAGCGCGTGAGCGCGCGGTGGTCCTCGGGTGACTGTACGGTCACCCTTATCCCGTGGTTGATATTTCGCGCCTCCAGGAGGCGAATTGAGTTTCGCGGGAGAGCCGCGTGGATGTCCCTCCAGAGATGCTTATCTCTGATTATGAGGGGAGGGGGGATGCGTACGCGACGCGGTAGTGGGGCCGTCGGCTCCGTCTGACGCGGCTCCTTGCTGGCCGGCGCAGCATCGGAGTCAGAGTTTGAGGTGGCGGCCTTGCGCCTCCTCTTGTTTGTATGGACCCGGAATCCTTCCGAGTCCACCTTTGGGTCGACCTCCATGTCGGAGAGCGACTCAGAAGAGTCCGATTCGCTCCCCGACTGGGGTGGTGGTATTTTTAGGGCGCGCGTGGAGGCCTTGGGGCCTTTATCGGTCGCGGTAGGGACGGCTTGGGGTCCCGACGCGGGCGCGAATGGGCTCACGAGAGCCGCAAGAGAGTGGGCCGTTCCATTGAGGGCGGGTGCGGCGGGGGGTGCGGACGCGGTAGGCCTTACCGGGCCACGGGACGCGGACGCGGCGGGTTTTGTCGGCTCTCGGGGTACGGGAGCGGTGGAGGTTGACGGCGCAGGTGTAGCGTGGGTCGCTGGTGCGGGTGCTCTAGCCGTCCCGCGGGGTGCAGGAGTGGCAGGGGTCGACGGCGCGGGAGCAGCGGGATGCGGCGCGGGTGCAGCGGGGGTCGATGACGCGGGTGCGGTGGGGGACGGTTGCGGCTGTTGGTCGTCTCCGAAAAAGGCCCGAAGATCTTCCCTGATCTGGATCAGGTACTCTGGGTTGCCCTTCTTCCTCCCGTTGACGTAACGAATAAAATCGACCAGGATCGAGGGGGAGTCCCTACTCGTGTCCATCCTCGGGTGGGACAGCCCGGGGATGTGTCCGAGTGTGTAAAATAAGTCCCTCTGCCGGGGTAGGCAGGGGGTGCGTCCTATCGTGAGCCCTAAGCTGTGTAGACCTTCGCCAATCTCAATGTGCGAAGGGTCCCTATCTGCTTTGAGGGAAATTCAGCCCCAAAGAATGGAAGGGGGGACGGGAAGGGTGGAAAGTAGGCGATATCTGGGCCCGACTAGGGGGCCCCCCAAGGCCGGGTGGTCCAGACCCGTCCGAGATTGCCTTTCCCTGAAGGGGAACGGCAGGCGCTCGGGGCACGCCTCAGCCAAGTGCGTTAACACCGCTGGGTATCCCTTGGCTGACCACTCGCGTGGATTTACAAACTGTATGACCAAAAGCAACCTTTAAGGCAGATCGCAATTAGGTTGCAATTTAAACTCGCAACGTAATTGTGTCCACCCGTTCGGCGAAACAATGCACTGTAGCGTGGGAACGCGCCGGCACTGTGCGTAACTGAGCAATGAGTCACAATGACTCACTGAACAATAGGCCCAGGTGCGGCGGCTGTCCGTTCGATGCGGCGAGTGCGGCGAGGTGCGGTGTGGGGGGCTCGGTAGCGTGCGTAGCGTGCGCGGGCGTGTACACGTCCGTGCGGTGCGGGCGCTGGAGCCGGAATGGATTTCAGCCCCTACCGCCCACGCGTCTTTTATATGACGGTCGTGAAGGCGAGGTAACGCGAAATTTTGCGCGACGAAAAATAAGGAATTTAATTCGGTCGCACAATTATTATGAGGATAAGCTGCTAGAAGAGTGCAATGTATGAAAATAATGTACAATAATGTAATGGCAATTAGTCATTTTATTGAAAGAATAATAAAATTAGGGGGGTGAGGTTGGGTAACGCGGTGGGAAGTGGGGACGAGTGAGATAGAGTCGGACCGATTTTGAGCAAATTGGTAGTCATTTGCGAGCAACCAACAAAAGGAAACGTCCAAGGAAGAAGAAGGCCTCAGGAAAAAAAACCCCTCTCTGGAACCGCTGCCCGGCATTCGCCTGCAGATTATGAAGTAAACGTCGTTTTATTTCAACGAAGTCTTCCCCAAATATTTAATACAGTCCACTAAGAGCTAGTAATCGCCGTACGAAAAATCCGTTGTAGGTAATCCTTAGGGGTCGTCTACAGAATCTCCGTTAATAGCCACTTATAGACGATAAAGACGAATAAACTGAGGAAAAGACCTCTGTGGCGTAATGGATAATGCACTTCGGTACGCTTGCGGAGGTCACGGGTTCGATTCCCGTCTTGCGTCTGGGTGTTTATGCATAATATGTATTTATTTACGAAAAAAAAAACTATGTAAGTAATATATCAGTTGTCTAGTACCCACAACACGAGTGCTATGCTACTTAGTTTGGGACTAGATGGCGCTTTGTGAATTGTCACAAAATATTTATCCAAAATTACCAAAATCTCTGGTATATCCCAACCATAAATCCATGGACAAGCGTGGGGGATACCATCTGTTTCCTATATGGCAGACCTGAGCTCAGCATAATGGGTGGACTTACGGAAGTAATGGGTACATGTCCCGTCCCGCATCCCGCGTGTTTATGTATAATATTTATTTATAAAAGAAAAATATATATGTAGAATATTAGATGTTTAGTACCCATAATACAAGCGTTATGCTTAAATTGGGATTAAGTGGCGTTGTGTAAATTGTCCCAATATATTTATTTGTTACTAGCAGCCCGTCCCAGCTTCGCATGGGTATTTAACAAAAAATTAAACCCTTCTATTTTTTTTTCGGTCTCGGGGAAAAACCTCTCTTGACGGGTTCCCCGGCCCGGGGGGACCGCGGGATATAAGGGACTCCGTAAAATATGTTCGACCATCCGACTACCCACTAAAAAACCCCGCTGTTCTCCTATCGCCTACGCCCGGGCCCACGGATATATGGCCTGCCGATCTCGTGGCCCGGGCCGGCGCCGGCCCACGCTTTGTCTTAAAGCGGGCCCCTTCTAAAGTGCTGGCGCCAGGGGGTCAGGCTTTCGTCCCCCCGGCGCTCTCATGTAACAACTCTATGAGTTGAGGGGGGCTGCGGAACAGCACGCGGCCTTTTCCCTCACGGCAATAGTGCGGGCGGCGGATCCTCCCCCGAGGGGCCATCCGCGGCCGCTTTCTACGGCGGCCGGAGATCGTTGCCCGCCCGTTCCGCCGCCTCCCTTGCAGACACTACTGCCTCGCAAAAGGAGGCGACGGCCGTCCATCCAGGATCGTCCCTGACCATGGACAGAACCAGGGCCGGGAGCGACAGGTCCGCGGCCAATTCCGGACGGGACTCGCATCCCCGTTGCGTGCTAGTCAGGCGTGTGTACGACTACCAGACGACACTCCAGAAAAAGCAGAGTCGCCTGACGTCGTAGCCGGCCCAGCAAAACCAACCGACAGCGAGGATGCAATTCCCGCCCCGGGAACACTCTCTGTGCACGCGCAGTCGAAATAGGCATGGTTTTGACTACCAAATCAGGTCCCAGGGTAGAACCCGGGACCCCAATCAGTATTCGCAACCATCCCATCGGGGACCATGCCACGAACAGAGAGCTAAGTTGGAAAGGATGTAAGAGGTAGACGGAAAGAAAGGTAGGACTCTGTCGCCTCGAACGGAGAGGGGAGTGAAGCGACGGATGCTTGGGCACCTCGGGTACGCACACCCGTGCACTCCTCGGACAGAGGAGCGCCCCTGGGGGCAAACCCTTCTATTTGCGTCAGGTTACTAAAAAAAATAAAATTATAAAGAAAGTTTGAATATTATTATTTCTATGAGCTTTTATTTTAATGATTTTTTTTGCTATTACTTTTTATTTATTTTCGTTATTTTTAATAAGTATTCTAATTTTTGTAAAAACCCCAGTGACGCACGCCTACATTGCATAAGGTGCTGCCTAGCTAGCCGAACGGGGTGAGCGGCTACCACGCAACATTTTTCTAATACTTACATTTTTAAACTCGTGATATCTTTCGAATGGAATATCCGAATTGAATAATTCAAAAAGTTATATAAAGGTATTGAAACAGTTTTGAATATGAAGTAATTTATTTTGATAAGGATTAATACCAAGATCCAAATAAAGAGCCTTTTCTAGGGGCGGCATTTCAATTAATTTTTTAAAATAAAAGAACACTTATTGTGGCATAACTATAATAGTTAGACATATGCTGTCGCGACACTTTTTGTAAATAATGATGTGTTCTGCAAAGTTGTAGTACATTATTTTATTCTATCATCAATAGTTTTTGCAACGCACGCGATTTAAATAATATTTTAGGTAATTTTTTTACACTTTGGGTTACATTATTAGAGTTTTAGTAAGGATCCCTAATTTTTTTGAAAATATAATATAGCCTATGTCACCCGGGGATAGTGTAGCTTCCCAACAATGAAAGAATTTTTTAAATCGGGTCAGTAGTTTCGGAGCCTATACAAAGCAAACAAACAAACAAACAATCAAATCTTTCCTCTTTATAATAGTAGTATAGATTATGGAAATATTTATCTTATATATAATAGTCCTACACAAAAGCCCACGACATCATATATTTATTTTATGTGTAAGCCATTATCGCCAAAATAGTGAATCATAAATTCAATAAAAATTTATAATTTATTTCTAATGTACATTGGGTAGTAACAATTCTTCTAACTATATCTTTTACTAATCTAAAACTGGAAAACTTACTCTATCCGAGATTGATGAAGTTTACCGGGTCATCTAGTTTATAATCTAGTTTGGTTATGTGATTAACAGTGTGTAGCAAGGTTGCCAAATCAAACTTTAAGGTTTTTAAAGGCTATTTATAATAATAATATCGCGAATAATATTGAGGGCGACAAATTAAACACGAACTTCACTCAGTGTTGGTCGGCTCGAATCCCCAAGGGTGTTTCTTCATAACACAAATAAAAATACATCAAACGTTATTCAAGATATTCCACAGTAAAATGGCAAAGAACGCACAGATACAAACCGCTTTAGAGAATTGCAGGAATAAAATCCTTTTTAAACGGATGACTGCTTTGACCCCGTTTCCGGATTTATGGCTAAATATTACACGGTCCACTGCTGTTTTTGGTTTGGGTCCAAACTTGTGTGTACCTTTGAAACGCTTCTATGGACATGAAACGTATTTTAATAGCGCCAGTTTTATAAGTTAAACGGATTAAGAATTCGAACCCCTGCGGCAGTAGTCGGCCTGTCGTAAAGGACAATTAAACAAACTTAGCTACGTGGTAGGGCCCCAAGCCCGGCTGGATGGCAACCACCCTTGATCCATAAGTATGCCGCCATAATAACCTTGTGTCGTGTTCCGGCATTAGTATCCCTTATGGGGACAGTAACGTGTCTGCAGTACTTCTCTTCGTCTTCTTTTGCGTTACACTCGTGCCTGAGTGGTAGTCGCCGTGGCGTTGAGGTTTTTGTAGCCTGTTTAACAATACTACGCCACTCTTCGCGAATTGCCGCTCTCCTTGTGCATTTGTGCAGAGGACCGTCGACGGCGTATTTTATTTGGTCCGTCCACCTCATCGGTGATCTCTCGCGTGGTCGGGTGCCTTCAATTTTGCCCTGCACTACCAGGCGTTCAATGGATTCGCCTCCACGCCGTAATACGTGTCCAAAGAAAGTGAGGATGCGATGCAAGATGCAACTCCTAGCGACGCCAAAATACATAGGCGATAGTAACTTTGATTACTAGCTGACCAGAAAACGTCGATCTGCCATATAAATAAAAAAAATCGCGGCAAAAAGTACCATATGTCTTTTTCTAAGGTCCAATCTATTTTTCTATCGAAATTCATCAAAATTGGTTCAGCGGTTTAGGCGTGATAACGTAACAGACTGACAGTTACTTTCACATTTATAACATTAGTATGGATGGTCTTCAAATAGCTGGTCTTGCTTCCCTTAGTGCAGGAAACTGTTTTATTGAACTGTCAAACTTAACTTTATCTATATCTATACTACTATTATAAAGAGGAAAGATTTGATTGTATGTTTGTTTGTTTGTTTGTTTGCTTTGAATAGGCTCCGAAACTACTGACCCGATTTAAAAAATTCTTTCACTGTTGGGAAGCTACACTATCCCCGGGTGACATAGGCTATATTATATTTTCAAAAAAATTAGGGATCCTTACTAAAACTCCAATAATGTAACCCAAGTTGTAAAAAAATTACCTAAAATATTATTTAAATCGCGTGCGCTGCGAAAACTATTGATGATAGAATAAAATAATGTACTACGACTTTGCAGAACACATCATTATTTACAAAAAGTGTCGCGACAGCATATGTCTAACTATTATAGTTATGCCACAATAAGTGTTCTTTTATTTTAAAAATTTAATTGAAATGCCGCCCCTAGAAAAAGCTCTTTATTTGTATCTTAGTATTAATCCTTATCAAAATAAATTACTTCATATTCAAAACTGTTTCAATACCTTTATATAACTTTTTGAATTATTCAATTTGGATATTCCATTCGAAAGATATCACGAGTTTAAAAATGTAAGTATTAGAAAAATGTTGCGTGGTAGCCGCTCACCCTGTTCGGCTAGCTAGGCATCACCTTATGCAATGTAGGCGTGCGTCACTGGGGTTTTTACAAAAATTAGAAAAAAAAATACTTATTAAAAAATAACCAAAAATAAATAAAAAATAATAACAAAAAAAATCATTAAAATAAAAGTTCATAGAAATAATAATATTCAAACTTTCTTTATAATTTTATTTTTTTAGTAACCTGACGCAAATAGAAGGGTTTATGTGTGTGTATATGTTACCGGCAATCTGTATAATTCAGGTATTCTATACAATACCTAGGTAATGTATAGAATACCTAAAACGTTAAGGTAATGTATGAAATATTATGAATATTATTTTCCAGTATATACTTTACCTAGCTAATGTATACAATTCCTGCTGGTCCACGGGCAATGTGGAAAATAACTATATTTGGGCCTGTATTTATCAATGTTATGTAAGTAAGTAAGTAGAAGGGTATAAAATGACAGACAAAAATAACACATTAGATTTGCTTAAAATCAATTTAACAATTAGTAAGTTCTGATTAAAAACAATTTTTATTCAAAGGTAGGTAGGTATTTATAGTAAAATCACAATCAAATAACATTGAACTTAAAATTCTTCTGGGTTAACTAACATAATCTAATTTACTCATAAGTAATCAGTTAAAAAACTTAGGCAACCAAACAATTCTGTAAAAATAGGAAGTAGATCTACTGGCTTCTCAGAATACATTAAGTAAAAAAATATTTATTTATTTTTACATGAAGAACTATTGTAGTGCATATGAATTTTGAAGTGCATAAAATCTTACTTTTAAGACATGAACACTTTTTAGTATTACAGAGTTGTTAACGTGTACATTTGACAAATCACTGACCTGTCCCCGTAGATTGCCGATTTGCAACTGTACGAAGCGTCGTTTCTTCATTAGGGACATCTTCTTTCTTAAGTAATTCTTGATGACAAACTGTAAACTGCTGTCTTGAATACAACGTCTTTATAATACCTTGCTTTGTTCCAATTTTGTAAAGTTTGTGATCCGTTTTTTGTAAGATTACAGGCAATATTTTGCCACGACCTCTATCGACTTTCGAAACAGGGATTCTAACAGTAGTACCTATTGGCACATGAGGAAATTTTCTTAAAAATGTATGCGGTTCCCTACAGCTAAGGTGTTTTTTACACATAAAGAACAAAAAACTTTAGAACCATAGCCTTCTGCAATATCTTTCTCCGGAGCAGCACAAAAAGCATGGATGGGTTTATTGCATTTTCTACACGAATGAGCACCCGTAGTCTCCTCTGCTATTGTCTTTTACACACATTGCCGACAGCGCATTCGGTATTGTATAGAATGCCTAGGCAAAGTATAAAATGAAAAATATTTCATACATTACCTTAACGTTTTAAGTATTCTATACATTGCCTAGGTATTGTATAGAATACCGTATTATACAGATTGCCGATAACATATATAATTTTTCATTTTGAAATTTTTGTTAAATACCCGTGCGAAGCTGGGGCGGGCTGCTAGTTAGAAATAAAACGTAATATTTGTAATTTGCCTTAACGGGGAGTGTTCTGAGGAGCTGTTTAGAATGGTGCTCTCTTCATGTTTCTATCACAGCATTGCCCGCCATCGGCTGAGTGTTCAATCCCATTTCTTGGAGCCTCTTCTTTCTTGTATGAAACGGTTCTCAAGAACGTTCATGTTGCATACTCTCAGGATTCGGAATGAACTTCCGGCTGAGCCCAGCGCGGTACGATAGGGTGTTCTTCAAAAAAAGCGTTATAATTTTTTTTCGAAGCCGGCAGTGCGTTGGGTATGCCTCTGATGTTGCAAACGTCTATAGGAGATGGTGACCACTTGCTAGGATTTGCCTGTCTGCTGAATTGCTGATAAAAAATTGCCACAATAAGAAAAATCAACTACTTAGTAGGGACGCGTCGCAGACGGCTGGCGCGCCGTGGCAGTGTGCCACTTTATTATTTTTTTATTGCTGTAGGACAGCAGACAGGCTCACGGCCCACTTAGATTTTAGCAGTTACCGTCGCCTATGGGTGTTTGCAATGTCAGTGGCATCGCGAACACGCTGCTGCCCCATAAGAATACAGGAACTATGGTCACTAATGCCGGAACACAACACAAGGTTATTATGGCGGCATACTTAAGACCAAAGGTGGTCGCCATCCAGACGGACTTGGGCCTTACCACGTAGCTAGGGTGGGTTGTTTCGTCGGTTTTTACGACAGGCCGACGCCGGCCGCAGAGGTTAGTATTCTTTCTCCGCCCTTGCCGCTCGCACCCCTCACCCGCATAGATCATAGGCGAAGTCTTAATAAAAACGCTTTCGCTCGGTCATGAGAGACAGCTTGCTCAGCGCGCTGGGCAAGCTGTACGAACGCCTCCTCTTGAGCAGACTCAGAGACTTCGCTTATGAAAATAAGCTGATCCCCGACGAGCAGTTCGGCTTTCGAGCCCGACACTCGTGCCCCCAGCAAGTGCTCCGCATCACGGAGCACGTGCTCGCGAACTTCAATCGCGCCCCCAAACCCTGGAAGACGGGTGCTGTCTTCTTCGATGTGGCGAAAGCCTTCGACAAGGTCTGGCACAACGGCTTGATTTACAAGCTGTACAAACTGGGAGTGCCAGATAGACTCGTGCTCATCTTACGAGACTTTCTCCTTGATCGGAACTTCCGCTTCAGAGTGGAGGGCACGCGCTCATCTCTCCAGCCCATCAGAGCCGGAGTCCCCCAGGGCTCGGCTCTGTCCCCCCTACTTTTCACGCTGTACACCAGCGACATGCCCCGTACCCCACAGGTACATCTCGCCTTATACGCAGATGATACCGCCCTCTTCACATCCGATATCAATCAATATCGGATCTGCAGTCGTCTCAACACGGCGGTTGAGACGCTGGGCAACTGGTTCCGCACTTGGCGGATCGAGTTGAATCCGGACAAGAGCGCAGCGATCATGTTCGCTCGCGGTCCCCGCACTCAAAATGAGAGTCGGCCGACTCGCACGAGTCGGCACTCTCTTTTCCCCATAAAGCTATTTGACCGCGTCATCCCCTGGGTTGATGAGGTCAAATATCTAGGAGTCACTCTAGATAGAGGCCTGTACTTCAGCAAACACATCAGGACGGTAAGGAACAGAGCACACTTTGTGCTCGGTCGCCTCTACCCAATGATATGCGGGAAGAGTAAGATGTCCCTTAGAAATAAGGTGACACTTTACAAAACCTGCATCCGACCGATCATGACGTACTCGAGCGTAGTCTTCGCCCATGCCGGCAAATGCTACATCAGTTCGATGCAGCGGCTGCAGAATAAGTTCTTGCGCATGGCAGTCCAAGCGCCACGTTACATGCGCAACGCGGACCTACACCGCGACCTGGAGCTCCTTCCCGTGAAGGAGTACATGGTATCCCTCTCGCGATCCTTCTTCGGTCTCGCTCCCCACCATCCCAATCCACTGGTGGTGGAGACAGTCAACTACACGCCCAACCGCCGAGCACCCCCCGCGCGTCGCCGACCGCGAAACGTGCTCACGGATAGACGCGACCCCATCTCTAGGACGCTGAAGCGAATGCTCTCGCGGACGCAATCCCCCCCAGTCCGGCATGGACCAGCCCGACGCAATAGGTTTAGGGACGCCTTCCGCCCCCCATAGCCTGTAACCGTACACAATCACACATTACAGAAATACACGTAGAATAGATGTGTTGCGGGGGAGTTTCTTTCGCCGTTTCTTCTCCCCCAGCTATAAGCACTCCGAAACGGTAGTAGATTAGAATAGGATCGGCTTCACCGGTGGAGCCGATAGTCCCCAATCAATAGTATTCTTGCCATTCGTGGCTGCTATCAATTATCCCCATGCAGCGTTCGAGCCGGGAGCGCGCCTCACAGGAGACGCGCCCCGAGCACGCTGCCGCGGCTGATCGACCCCGCTCCCACGGGGTCGGAATGCCTTTTCCGCCCGGTGTCGCTGTCGTTGGTCGTCTGAGACGATGACAGCCTTAGCTTTAAGAAAAAAAAAACGGTCATGAGAGAAGGTGCCGATCGAGCTGCGACGGAGAGAGCACGTCACTCCATCGCGAAATTCTCGCTACTCGTATTAAGCCTGATTGTAAATTATACGCGAATATACGAATTTAAATTACATAGACTTTTACTGTATTCGACATCATCATAAAGTAGTTAGTGCCGGAAGGCCCTACAACTTCGTACTGGTAGTCGAACTATCTAAAAAGTTACTCGTAAATTGCTTAACTAAGTTAACTTCGCGACTTCAGCAGAACTAAGCACGCTTCCGCAGCATTACACGAATTGAAATCATAGGAAACTTTTACAATATCTGTCAAGGTATGTTTGATTGGGTACAACTATTTCCGATAGTAGTGATGGGATTCGATATTTCAAAATCTTTACGCCTCAGTTAATATTTGCGTTATTTTGCTCTTTCGCGTCAATATTTTTTGTTAGGGCTGCTATTTTTTTATATAACCAGAATCGTCTGTTTGATTATTGTTTTTTCGGGGTGCATTTTTTCCGATTTTTTCTTCTCTCTCTCTCTCTCTCTCTTGCCGTTGTTACCATTTCCCCCTTTCTGTGTTTTCAAACTTTCATTGTTTTTATTTATTGTCTTTCTTTTATTTGAATCTTAGATTTAATTTTGTCGTTTCTGTTTATATACTTTGGGGACATCCATTAATTACGTGAGCGATTTTTCGATCAGATTAGACTCCTCCCGCCCTTAGGTGAGATTTAGTGAGATTTGCCTGGACCCCCCCTCCCCTTACGTGAGATTGGCGCTAAAAATATTTTAAACTAAATTTTTACTATTCGGGAAAATAATAAACCGTTCAGGCATACTATAGTTAATTTATTTAAATTAAATAAAATTCAAAGTAAAAGAACAGATAAAAACATATTTTTTAATATCTGTAATATTTTATATTTTTTGAAGGCGAGGTGAGATTTTCGATTATCCCCCCCTCGGTTTAAATGAGATTTGGTGAGATTTCATTGGACCACTCCCCCCATTCTGAGCTCACATAATTAATGGATGTCCCCTTTACGCTTACATAATATTATATATTTTATATCATTTGTTACACATTACATGTTTTGGTTGAACAATAATCGCAGCCTTTCGCGTCAATATTATAGTTAATATGTATTAATTTTTTTTGTAGCAAATTTTATGGAGGAGGGAGGAGGAGCTAATATCCTCTGGAGTTTGCCTCAAGTCGTATTTTTATCAGTGAAGTTTCATTTATTTTCTTCTACAGCTCAAAAATCCAGGCGGCTAATATAGTGGTTGAGTTTTTTAAGTGATTAGCTTTATGACTCTCTAAGGTATAACCCTGTATTTTTTTATTGCTGTAGGCAGCAGACAGGCTAATGGCTTACTTAGGATTTAGCAGTTACCGTCGCCTATGGGTATTTGCAATGCCAGTGGCATCGCGAACACGCTGCCGTGCCAGAAGGATACAGCAACTTGGGTCACTAATGCCAGAATACAATACAAACGGCATATTTAAGACCAAAGGTGGTCGCCATCCAGACGGGTTTGAGGCCCTACCACGTAGCTAGGGTGGGTTGTTTTGTCGCCTTATACGACAGGCCGACCCCGGCCGCAGAGGTCAGTATTCTTTCTCCGCCCCTGCACGGATAAAAATAAAGCATAAGTGAGCCAGTTTTCAGTATTCTGTGCGGACAGCAGTATGTTTGCGGTGCCCCTAGCGTCACAAACATCCATAGGCGATGGTAATATTGCATTGCACTGCAATTAAAAAAAATGTTTAAACAGAATAACATATCTAAAACAAAGGTTGATAAATAATCAACTAGCAGTAAGAATTATCGATCTATGATTGTTTCACTTTCTAAGGAATAAATATTCTTATTTCCATGACAATCAATGAGGAAGGTCAATGAATGACAAATGAAAATGTTAATCTCTAATATTATTATTCTCTTTTGACGTTTTTTAATGCTTAACATTTTACTTGCTAATAAAATAAGTAACTGCAGCGATCTTTAAGTGCCGCATTTTGCTATTATTTATTACTGAGGATAGGAGACAGGTTGACGGCCCACTTAGTAAGCGCTTACCATCGCCTATGAATGTTAGCGGCACCAGAAGCAACGCTAACACGCTGCCGGACTTGCAATGGAATTAGAAAGAAAAAAAGAAAATAATTTTATATAGGACAGTTAAACTAAACTAATATAAAACTAGGTGTTAATAAAATTAAACTTAAAACAAAACTTGTCCTAAAAGGGGCATCAGTCTCAGCATAATGCTGGTCTGTTGACCAGCGCTGATCTTCCGCTGAGCCCATAAGGTATCGTCACGGCAGACATTACACCTTTATTTAGCATATATAACAAAAATAATATAATCTTATACAACTATATTATATATGTAATAAATATACAAGTGTTACAACTGCGAGAAATAAATAAATAAACATTATATAAACATAAAATAGAGATATTAATGGTATTCTCTTTTAATGGTATTTATATTTTACTAGATTAACCGTATAGTATCTATTAAATGTAATATCATTTGCACATCACCGCTATGTATTTTGTTACAATTTGCATACTTCGGGTTGCCTGGAAGAAATCGCTTTAAGCGATAAGGCCGCCCATTGTCATACAGCATTATATTTTTGTATACATATTTTAAGTTAGTTTTAAGTATCTGTATGCAATAAAGAGTTTTCATTCATTCATTCATTCATATTAAAATTAAATACCACTTGTGTCCTGTATTAGGTCGCGCTGTGAGTGTTGGTGTTTATTTAATATATAATTTGCATCTTCATCTAATATCTTCATCTGAATCCAGAAACAGATTGCTGATTTTTAATGGGCGGTGGAATATTATTCCAGCACCTTGAGGCTGCGTAACGAAAATTCCCCCGAAAGCCAGCAGTATTATGGCGCTCGGAAGCGAGTTGTATCGTACATGTTCGAGAAGCGACCATTCTACGGCTTGATACAGAGGAGAGCTTATCATATAAGTAGCCTGGGGTTTGAATCTTATGACTCCACTTAGAACCTGGTCACTTATGCCGGAACACAACACAAGGTTATTATGGTGGTATATTTAGAAACCACGGATGGCAGCTATCAATATGGGTTCAATCCTATCACCTCACTCCCGGCCCCCACCGACCGCAGTAGTTAATATTAGTCTTTATTCTTGTTAACGCCATCTATTCCCACCTCTATAATCGATACGAATCGACTACCTATTTCCCTTCACTACTCGCATCCCTCTCCTCACTCTCTTCTACTCTAACCATCGCGCCGCTAAAAAATGCTCTCTAACTAAATCATTTTAAACGTTAAATTGTTATAAAAAATACGGTGATATTAAGTGTTGTGATATAACCGAATCAACGACCTCAAGACGCAATCTCATCGAAGGACTAAACACGCAAGGTTAGAATTCCTATCTTTCCTTTACAAAATATATCCTACAATTCTTAACCTTAGTCCGCCCTACACGCTGTCGAGTATTGCCTTAAGGCGTGCTTTTGTCATTGCTTCGTGTAAGTTTATTTATTTGTCAGTATGAGGAACCAGGTGCTTATTATAAGCTTTTTGAAATGGATTGCTTTATGAAGAGCTGAAATTGAAAACCACTTAAAAAAAGTTTGACAATGTGCTAGTAAAAGGAGTTATAGATTTCATGATTTTTGTGTCTTTTGTGTACATGTCTTAGGTCAAATAATAAATGAAAATCCCATTTTCTTTCATAGGCCCTTTTTTATTCAGGGCTTTGATTAGCATTTTACCTGCTCATGAAACTGGTAACTCGAGCCTTTCTTATTTGTTTTTATTACACAATTCAGGAAACACTTTGTCTAAAAGGGTCTCGAGGTTAGTAAAGGTCTCATTATATCACATCTATGTATATCCTCATTTAAAGTGTGAAACGCAATTTAGTTGCAATCAGCGTCGGTTTATAAAGTTATCTGAGTTCGGGTTTCGTCAAAAGGACCTTTCACTTCGTCAGGTTCTGGGAACTCAAAGTTTTCCATAAATTGAAGTTAATTTGGCGAAGTTGGCTGTTAAGTAATTGTTAAATATTATTTCTACGTCAGCCTTAGTAATTGTTTTTTGAGAATTTGAAATATTCTCATCATTTTGCTTGTTTGAAGCTTTTACTCCTAAAACTCAGGTAAATTATTTTGTAAGAGAAATTGTGCCTCAGTATAATTTCGTCGACGTCGGCTAAATGTCTGTCGGGTTTCCTTGTATAATAATAATTTATCAGTTCATTACGTCGCATTGCAGCGGTGGGCTTAAAGATAATGAGCACTACACCTACCACACGTGTCTAAGGTGAACTGGAGAGTTACGTATATTTGTAATCTTGGCTAGCAAGGTTCCTCACAAAGGTTTTATTCAGCGTTGATGCGCCAGAATTATGTTATATGAGTAATATGCACATTAAGTGAATAAAATAAATTCGAACCCGTGACCTGTAGTGTTAGTCTCCACTTACCACTTTGCTACCACATATATACATAAGACAGAAGGTGTATTATCCGTGCAGAGGCGGAGAGAGAATACTAACCTCTGCGGCCGGGGTCAGGCTGTTGTAGAAGGCGACAAAACAACCCACCCTAGCTACGTGGTAAGGCCTCAAGCCCGTCTGGATGGTGACCAACTTTGGTCTTAAGTATGCCGCAATAATAACTTTGTGGTAATCGCTAAATTCTAAGCGGGCCATCGGCCTGTCTGCTGTCGTACAGCATTAAAAAAGGTAAAATATATATATGTATACTAAATATATATATATATATATATATATATATATATATATATATATATATATATATATATATATATATATATATATATATATATATATATATATATATATATATATATATATATATATATATATATATATATATATATGTATGTTATGCATACATTACAGAGCATTTGTATGTTATGAATATCGAACTCAAAATTATCTTATTGGCAACATTGACTAATATTTAAAACAACCAAAGAGAATTACTTCCGGAGTATAAACGTCCAATGAGAGTCTAATGTTTGGACAACCAATGAGAATCACACTTCCGGAGCGTAACACTTCCGGAATAATAAGCGACCAATGAGACTCTAATGTTTGGACAGTGAGAGACAGTCCGACCGCTTTTATATAAAGCGCTGCAAGCAGGTGCCAGGCATTTCGGAGAAAACTATTTACCGCACTGGAATTCGAGAGGAAAATCAGCTATATCGACAGATTATATTGAGTTTAAAATTCCAGTTTATGTCCATATTATGGCCACTTAGCTATCACCTCTACATCACCCAGAGCATTTGTATTTGAAGGGTCTACTTTTAATCATTAACCAATTTGAACCGATTTTACTGTTAACCAGTAACAGATAGCGGCAAAGCACTTTTACATCCTCCAATTATATTTTTATCCTCCACGGGTAGCTCTGTTTAATCCAGTATGTTTAGAAGATTACTTGTATTTTTTACTTGACCGGTTGTTTTTTTTTACTTTTTTCGTCCTGACGGTTATTTCTTCCGGCTTACCCTTTTATCTTTTAATTTAACATTTTCCTTATTCTATTACGTTATATTTTTTATCCATTAACATTTTTCTATATATTTTCTACAATGTTTAGTCTTTATTGTTACATTTCTTATTTTACTATATTTTACTTATTTACTTACATCCTCCTAGCATATTGTCCTACTCATTATTTTTAGGGTGATCTACTGATTTTAAGTGAGCAGTGATTTGGCCTCACGCCAACATCCAGTGATTTATGGTTAAACATAAAAATGTACCAGTTACACCCAAATTATCGATAGTTGCTTAGGTCTTAGCTATTACGTCTGCTCTTTTTTTAGACACCACTAGAGGGTTCCCTTTTAGGTTTGGGAGGTTCCCCGTAAGTTATCAATGTAGAAATATTGCTAGCTGGCAAGACTCCAAACCTAGCTAGATGAAGACCAGTCTTGGTTTGTATATCTGTACAACTGGGAGTGCTCTGAAGAACTATTCAGAATGGTGCCCTCGTCGTCTTTCTATCACCGCACTGTCCGCCATCGGCTGGGTGTTCATCCCCATTTCTTGGAGCCTCTTCTTTCTTGTACGAAACAGTTCTTTAGAACGTTCATGCTGCGAACTCTCAGGATTTGGAATGAGCTTCCGGCTAAGGTTTACTCATCGCGTTACGATATGAGGTTCTTCAAATTTCTTCGAGGCCGGCAGCGCGTTGGTAATGAATGCCTCTGGTACTGCAAACGTCCATAGGCGACAGTAACCACCTGCGAGGGTGGGCCGTCTGCCTGTCTGCTGAACTGTAGCTATCAAAAATAACTTTGTATTGTGTTCTGGCATAACTTACGCAGGTACCAGTTTCCCTACGCGGCAGTATGTTGGAGGTGCCCCTGGCGTCGCAAACATCCTTAGGCGAAATTAACTGCTTACTAACTGGGCTATAGGCCTGTCTGCTGTTCCACAGCAATAAAACATCTAAAAGTGCGGGTCACGGGTTTGTTTTCCGTGCTGAGTTTGCGTGTTCGTATTGATTTAAAAAAGTATATAAGTAGTATATCAGTGGTCAAGTACCCATAATATAAGCGATCTGCTGCATACTCTGGGACTAGATGGCGCTGTGTATTTTGTTTCTGTATATTCGTTTAAATTTCGAAATATCTCTTCTTCCTGTCCTTATTGTTAGAGTTTTTATGTATAGTTCTAATATTAAAAGTGTGATGTATTAATATATTATTATATGTAGGTAGGCAGTTTTTATAATAAAACAATATGCGCGAGACACGTTGTTTACTTGCTCCCGTGTTAAATACATTATACTGGCGACGAATTGGAAAATAACGGATAATAGTGCGTGTAATCATCATGTCGATCGGGAAAATAAATGAGTTCGACGTAAAAATGGGAGTGTGGACGTTGTACGCGGATCGACTTGAAATGTATTTCAAGGTCAACGGCATCAAAGATGATTTAAAATTGCCTACAATGATCGCCGTCATGGGGGATGAAGCGTACGAACTTCTGGTAAACCTCGCCAGCCCTCGGAAGCCATCGGAGTTGAGCTACAATGAGGCATCGGAGCTCCTACGTAATCATCTGCAACCGAGTCCGTCGGTACTCGCTGAGAGGTTCCGTTTTCGACAGCGGCGACAAACTACCCACGAATGTGTAAATAACTATGTTGCAGAGCTGAAGAAACTGGCGCGAAACTGTAATTTTAAGGAGGGACTAACTGAAAACCTTCGGGACCAGTTTGTTTGTGGGTTGAGGAATGACGTCATTCGCCAACGGTTATTCGCGGAAGATGAAAATTTGAATTTCACAAAAGCCGTTAAGATAGCTATGTCCTTGGAAGCTGCGGAACGAGATGCAGCAGCTGTGGTGGTGAAGAATGTGTTCGAGAGTACAGAACTTCACGCAGTTAGGGAGGTGCGAGGTCGTCGCACGTTCCAGCAACGAGGCGGTAGCCGTGGCCCGAGCAGCACACGACAGGCGGCGGAACAAGCCACATCGAAGTCAGCATTCGGCAGCTGTGAAGGCTGCGGATCGACGAGGCACAACTACGGGAGCTGTAGGTACCGTGACTTCGTTTGTAGCCGTTGCAAACGACAAGGTCATCTCCGTCGGGTATGTCCAGGTCCGGGGCTAAAGGGAACCATGCGGAAGCACTCGGACAGGAGTTTTAATTTTGGTTCGCTCGAGGAGCCTTATGAATGTGAACAGCACTCAGATGACAGTATAATCGAGTTGCACCAACTTTGTCTTGGTGATTACAAGGCGGTGAGTTTACCTATATCTATTGATGGTAGAATTATACCCATGGAGATAGACACTGGTACGCCTATATCTTGCATCAGTAAAATAACTTACAATAAATATTTTAAAAATAAGAAAATAATTCCCCATAAGCTTAGTTTAAGATTTTATGACGGTTCTGTCATTAGACCCCTAGGATATATAAAATGTTCTGTCTCGTATCAGGGAAATGTCAAAAATTTAGAGTTATTTGTAATAAATGGCGGAACTACTTCTTTGATTGGGAGACAGTGGCTCTCTAAATTGTGTATACCTTTATATAACTTGTATAATAGTAATTCTGTATCGCCTGTGAATAAGTTTGTTAATGGCTCGGTTGATTGTAATTTATATAAATTGTTAATTAGTTATAAGCAGCTGTTCGACGGTGGCTTGGGGAGGTTCACGGGGGGCAAGGCGACGTTACGGGTGCGCGGGGACGCGACGCCCGTGTTCAGCCGTGCGCGGCCCCTGCCATTTGCATTGCGCGCGCGCGTCGACGCGGAGTTAGATGCGATGCTGCGCGCCGGCGTCATCGAGCCAGTTGAGTGCTCCGACTGGGCCTCACCGTTGGTTCCCGTGAATAAGACGGACGGTACTCTCAGACTTTGTGTAGACTACAAGTCAACTCTGAACCCAGCCTTAATTGTTGACAGATACCCACTGCCTAGGTTTGAGGATGCGTTAATTACTTTACAAGGGGCTCAATTCTTTAGCAAAATTGACTTGTCGCAGTCTTATAATCAAATAGAGCTTGATGAATCCAAACAATTCACTACTATTAACACGCATCGAGGTCTTTTTCGTTATAATCGCTTAGTGTTCGGTCTCTCATCGAGCCCGGGAATTTTCCAAAGAATTATGACTAAACTTTTAGGCGATATTCCTTGTGTTGCTGTTTTTAGTGATGACGTAATAATCGGAACTAAAACGGAAGCTGATCATTTCAGGACCTTAGAGGTCGTTTTCCGGCGTTTATTAGAGAACGGGCTTAAACTAAAAAAATCTAAATGTGTCTTTTTTGTAGAGGAAGTTAAGTACTTAGGACACATTGTATCTAGGAAGGGTGTGAAGGCGGACCCCGAGAAAGTTGAAGCGGTTAAAAATATGCCTAGGCCACAAAACATTTCGGAGTTGCGCTCCTTCCTAGGGTTAGTTAATTTCTTTTCTAAATTCACAGATAAGTTTTCCCAACGTTTATTGCCTTTATATGCACTTTTAAAAAAACATGTTAAATGGAATTGGACGTCGGCTTGCGAGCATGCCTTCAGAGAAATAAAAAAATCGCTACTGGGCTCGGAGGTGCTGGCGCATTACGATCCTGACAAGCCATTGGTAGTAACATGCGACGCGAGTGCGGCCGGCGTCGGCGGGGTGCTGTCACAGCCGGCGGGGCGCGCGGGGGCGGGCGAGCGGCCCATTGCGTTTATCTCTCGTACGCTAACAGCGGCCGAGAAAAACTATTCCCAAATTCATAGGGAGGCTTTAGCAATAATTTTTTGTATGAAAAAGTTTCATCAGTACATCTATGGCAGACGTTTTATTCTACGAACTGATCATAAGCCTCTCGTATCGATTTTCGGTCCGTATAAGGAGATACCGACTATGACTGCGAGTCGTATGCAAAGGTGGGCGATTATTCTTTCCGCGTATACGTACGATATAGAATATGTGCACACGGATCGCAACAGTGCAGATAGTTTATCGCGTATGCCGCTAAGAAAATCAGTGTTATGCAATAATCCTGAACAAACGCACCTGCATTTTGCTCAAGAGGCATTATTATTAGATTATAACGAAATTAAAAGCGAAACTCAAAGGGATCCGATCTTGAGTAGGGTGTTGTCTTATATCAGAGACGGGTGGCCGGAGGATTGTCAACTGGATACAATCAGACCTTATCAAAACAGGAAAACTGAATTATACGAAGAGTTAGGGTGTATCATGTGGGGTCACAGGGTCGTGATACCTGAAAAATGTAGGGAACGCGTTTTAAGGCTAATACACGAACCTCATATGGGCATAGTTAAGTCCAAGGCATTGGCCAGAAGTTACGCATGGTGGCCCGGGATCGATGAGGCCATAGAGAATATGTGTAGGTCGTGTACGGTGTGTGTGTCGCAAGCAGATGCGCCTCCGCGACAGGCGCCGTGTCCATGGCCGTGGCCTTCCAGGCCTTGGACTCGTCTCCATCTGGACTTTTTGGGTCCTGTTTTTGGGAAAACATACTTAGTAGTCGTAGATGCCACGTCCAAGTGGCTAGAAATTTTTTGCGTGCCTAGTACGGCGGCAACGAGTACAATAGATAAATTAGATGAACTGTGGAGCAGGTGGGGTTTGCCACGACAAATAGTCACAGACAACGGTCCTCCCTTCACCAGCCAGGAATTTCAGGTGTTTGTGAGCAAAAACGGAATACAACACATTTTCACGGCACCTTATCATCCCTCGTCTAACGGTGCTGCGGAAAATGCGGTCAAGACGTTAAAACGTGTGATTAAAAAGGCTAACTTTGAAAAGGCGAATGTGAGTAGGGCACTGAATACGTTTTTGTTACACTATAGAAGTACGCCACATGCGTCTACTGGGGAAAGCCCGGCGGTCTTAATGTTAGGAAGACGTTTGAGAACTCGATTAGACGCCTTGAAGCCCGATAGGGAAAATCGAATGAGTCAAATACAACAACGCCAGGTTGACTATGCTGGAGGTGCGTCTAGACAATTCGAGAAGGGTGAGTCAGTGTGGTATCGGCAATATTTGAAAGGAGAGAAGTGGCTCCCAGGGACAGTCGGGGAAGCAATGGGTCCCTCGAACTTCCAAGTAATTGGAGATGGGGGTAAGCCGGTCCATAGGCATGTCGATCAATTAAAGCGTAGATCTAGGGTTTCGTCTGCTCTTACTGGTCCAGAGTCTGAGGGTAATATAGTGTCAGTAGACAGCAATGACAGGGAAACATCTCAGGTTAAGATTCTGCCCGACCAGTCACAGGCAGAGCCACCTAAGGAATCTTCTACTGCAGATTCTGAGTCGGAGTCTGAACCCTGTGAACTTTCTCCACAGCCATCAACACCGCGCCCGGGGTCTCGGCCGATTAGGAAATGTAGGCTACAAAATCCAATTTATAAGTATTGAGATAATGTTTGTGTGTTATTTTAATTATTATTTATTAATGTGATTTAGTTAAGTTTAGTATTAAGTTATTAGAATGTAAGTATATATTTATGTATGTGTTAAAATAAGTTTGGAGGATTGTGATGTATTAATATATTATTATATGTAGGTAGGCAGTTTTTATAATAAAACAATATGCGCGAGACACGTTGTTTACTTGCTCCCGTGTTAAATACATTATAAAAAGAATAAAGATTGAATTGTAATTGACAAGGAATGACATTTAGGGATGTAAATATGGTCTCGCTCTGCTAATATATTCATTTGTTATCATATATTATACATTATACTATATAGAGAAGTCGTTTTTATTGCTTCCACTGCGTCCCTTCTTCTTCACCTTCTAACACTTATTGCATATTATGTGGGTTGAAATAATATTTCCGCTACTTCTTAGCAATCATCTCAACATTCTCACTTTTTTCTACCATATCTTTTACGCAATCATACATCTTTTATTTGCTCTAACTCTTCTTTTGTATACAATTTTATTTCCTTGTATTTTGCCTTCTAGAAAGGCAATATACTCAAGCAAGAGCCCTAGGCTTCAAACTACAAGCTTTTACCAAACAAAAATACACTTGGTTTTTAGCCTTATTCACATTATATTATTTTTAATATATTTCCATTTATTTAAACAATTTATTCAAATGAAAAATGTATAAATTATTCTTATTGAGTGAAATAAATTTCAATATAAAAATCCATTTCATTTTTCAAAGAGTGGCGTCAAGGGCATTTGGAGGGTACTTCAAATTTTTGCGCCAATCTCTTGGCTTCTATCCAAGCAGTGAGATATGTCCAATATTAACGTTGACTTCAAAAAATTGTTATACTAAGGTTCGTTTTCATTATATATCCGTGCATATATTTTTATCCGTGCAGGGGCGGAGAAAGAATTCTACCCTCTGCGGCCGGGGTAGGCCTGTTGTAAAAGCCGACAAAACAACCCACCCTAGCTACATGGTAGGGCCCAAGCCCGTCTGGATGGCGACCACCTTTGGTCTTAAGTATGCCGTCATAATAACCTTGTGTTGTGTTCTGGCATTAGTGACCAAGTTCCTGTACCCTTATGGGACAGCAACGTGTTCGCAATGCCACTGGTGTTGCAAGCACCCATAGATGATGGTAACTGCTAAATTCTAAGCGGACCGTGCGGGTTTAACTAAGACTCGACGGTACGTGTCATCGGCGCAGGCGCTCTCCAAGCAGGGAGAGGGCGGCACGGCGGTGATCGAATAGTTTTATCGAAAACCACCGTCAGGCGTCGCAGCATCTAAACTAACATGCGGGTAGGTAGGGAAAAATTATAGGATGAGGCGCCTAACTACTACTATTTATCTTATTCCTGTTGGAAGATAATTCTAACTACCCACCTGAGAACGTTTTTCTCCAAGCTGGGGGGTATATATACCCCAGATGTCAAGGACGGCCTGTAGCAAAAGTCTAAAAAAAACTAGGAGGTAAAACTCCAAGCCAGTCTAGATAACAATCACTCCTGTCTCTAAATATGACGTCATAATATTAACTTGTTACATCATAATGACTTGTGTTCCGGCATAAGTGACTATCCAATTCTCCTACGTAGCAAGAAGCTATTGGGCGTTCCTGTGGCCTCAAAAACATCCATAAGCTATGGTAACTGCCTGTCTGCTGTTATACAGCAATAAAAAAGTGTATTCGCATCTCATTTATCCGTGTAGGGGCGGAGAAAGAATACTAACCTCTACGGCCGGGGTCAGCCTGTCGTAAAAGGCGACAAAACAATCCACCCTAGATACGTGGTAGGGCCTCAAGCCTGTCTGCGACCACCTTTTATCTTAAGTGTGCCGCGATAATAACCTTGTGTTGTATTCCGGTATTAGTGACCCCAGTTCCTGTAACCTTATGGGATAGCAGTGTGTTCGCGATGCCACTGGCGTTGCAAACATCCATAGTCGACGGTAACTGCTAAATTCTAAGCGGGCCGTCAGCCTTTCCGTTGTCCTACAGCAATTAAAAAAAATCTCAGTAATAATACAAACACTGAACTATTCAGAAGAACTTGTTATGTAAAACACCTCTCCTATCAGTCGTATTATGCGATAATATACGACAATAGGAATATATTTGTCAATGTCAAGTCTCTAGCACTTGAATAATGAACAAAGACAAGTTACAAGAAGCTGTATTGTCGCGCGAATGTGATATGGACGGACGGCACCATACTTTATGGGTTCCGTCGTAATTTTTATAATAATAATCTAATGACCGTCACGGCGCTATAGCCTTTTTTATTGCTTAGGAAAAGCAGATAGGCTGACGGCCCACTTAATAGCAGCAGCACTTAATAAGCAGTTACCGTCGCCTATAGATGTTTACGACGCCAGGGGACACCGCGAACATGCTGCTGTCCCATAAGGATACTGGAACCTCGGTCACTAATGTCGAACTACAAGGTATTATAGCAGCATACATATAGACCAAGGGTGGTTACTATCCAGACTGGCTTGGGGCCTTAGTAGCAGCTGTTCTGAGCCTGGGTATTTATGTATAATATGTATTTATTTATTTACCCATAACACACGAACTCTGTTACTTATTTGGGAACTAGATGGCGCTTTTTAATAGCTGGAATTCAGCCGATGAATGGCCTGCCAGAAAGAAAGTGGTTATTGTCGCCCCTGGACGTTTGCAATACCACAGGTTTTGCCAACGCGTTGTAGCCCTCGAAGAATAACTCTATGTTTTTAAATTGTGTATGCCTCCTTATATATACAAATGATTTGTTGTTGGTAACAATTATTTCCTTTTAGTATAGCGCTCTGACTGTTCATGTGTCATCAGCTGATTTAAATTCAATTGATTTCACTAGGGTTCACTCACTTTGTACTCAACAATCATTTAGTATGGCATATTCATACGATCTGCATGTATTTAGTTTAGATAAGGTAATACGTACTTGTTAATTGTATATTTATAAACAAACCTGATAGATAAATTTTTACATGTAGGACTTAAACACTACCAACTCAGCCTTTGAATTATTCTCTCTTCTATAAGCTTTTCTTATCGTACCAACTAACGGTATTTGCATATAGGGTTGGGTTAGGAACGTTTGGGACATCCTCACAAGTGTATGCATAAGGCGGAAATGTTGCAGAGCAACATCTAAATAATCTAGATGATAGAGGCTATTCTTTGCTAGCCAGAAGAAAGGTCACAGAGATTTTTTATTTTTATTGCTGTGGGATAGCAGACTGACGGTCCACTAAATAATAAGCAGTTACCATCGCCAATGTTTGCGACTCTAGGGGCAGTGACGTCACCAAAACAAGGTTATTATGGTGGTATATTTAGAAACCAGGTTGCCATCCAAACGAGCTTGGAGCCCTACCATCTAGTAAGGGTTATTATGATGTCTATTATGACTGGATGCCTTCGGCCGCAGGGTTCAGTATTCTAAATGCAATGGGGTAGATAATCCTACATACGCAGGACGTCTTCCCTTAGAATTTCAACGTGGCATTGAATATGTCCAGTTTTACCGGGCGAAAATCCATACACGAGTGATATCAGTGATGAATGTATATTTACTATTGCCCTTTTCACATTTATTAAATCTCTTTATTTTCTAGAGAAAGTCGTCAGATATAGTTCAAATAATATAGCGTTTAAGAAATGTTAAAAGATAGAAGAAGTAAAACATTTAACCAAGTTTTTGAGCCAGTAAATTCATTGACGAAATAAAAAATACATAGCCGACACTCGCAAATAATAAGCCAGTTAAACAAGCTGTTTTGTAATTATGAACAAAGCACCACCACGCAATCATATTAACGCCCTTTGGATCCCTAAACCCGACAAAACAATGCTTTAACAAAAAATAGTCTACCATTTTTCTTAAAAGAAATCAACGGCCAGATGTAATCTTGACTTACGACGGAAATGAATGGTTCAGTCTCCAAAACAGCTGTTTTTTTAATATTTTTATACTTCGCCTTTTGTTCGTTTGTATCATGAAATGAAATAGCCATTTTAGGTATCGCGTAGATCGAAATGATAAATTTTTATTATTGTAATCATCATAATCCAAATAAATATGCCGTAATAATTCAGACAACGCCATCTAGTCTCAAAGTAAATGAAAGAGCGCTTGTGTCACGGATACTACATAACTGATAAGCTATAAGATTTTCTCTTCGTGCAGGGACGGATTAAGAATATTGACTTCTGCGGCCGGGATCGGCCTATCATAAATCGCGACAAAACAACCCACCCTAGCTACGTGGTAGGTCCCCAAGCCCGTCTGGATGGCGACCACCTTTGGTCTTAAGTATGCCGCCATAATAACCTTGTGTTGTGTTCCGGCATTAGTGACCCAAGTTGCTGTACCCTTATGGGACAGCAGCGTGTTCGCGATGCCACTGAGTTTGCAAACACCCATAGGCGACGGTAAATGCTAAATTCTAAGCGGGCCGTCAGACTGTCTGCTATCCTAAAGCAAGAAAAAAAATAAGTGACCAAGGTTCCAGTTTCCTTACTCGGACGGCATTATGTTAACGATGCCATTGGCATCGTATGGTATCCATTAGGCATGAGTAAATCTGTTGTTTCGTAGCGATAAAAAAAATCTTATTTTATAAATATATACTTATTATTATTATACTATACAATGAATGAATAATAAGTATTTACTTACAAAATAAGCATTCACTTTCTGCATTTATCAATTCGCTTGCAGTATCGGGAGTTCTACTGGATGAGGCTCCATTGCATCTTATTGTGCTCTGCGAAGGATGCAGCAGAAAGGACGCGGAAGTGAGCCAGCCTCTTGTCAGTCTCACATAAGATTAGTCGTCTCATGAGATTGACAACTGATCTCCTACTTTTCAAATACGCGGTCTGTAGACTGTCCATGGAGAGGATGTATGTTCCACGTCCTCTCCCCATCTTATGTGAGGGTGATTACGTTCCGAGGCTTCAGTGCTCCAAGTGTATTAATATGGTAATTATCGGGGTGATTCAAGTTGTTATCTTAGATTATATACCACTCTAATCAAAGGTTGGTATAGCTGTAACAGTGTAAAAGTATTTATTACGAAAAGCAACGAAGTGAGTTCAATTACTAAGATTAAATCAAAACCATTTATTTCTGTATAAGATCTTACATATGACTTATTAAATGTCAATCTACTACCGTTTGCAATACAAAACGCTGGCCAGAGAAGAAATTGCGAAACAAACTCCCCAGCGAATGTTTTTTAGTTTTATTTTATATTTGTCTTTTATTGTGTACAAATTTAATTACAAAATGAAATTGGAGGAAAACACACGAGTTAACATAATGACAATACAATTATTTTTATTCCCAATCTATGCGGTTGTCAATATAATATAATCTTTAATGGTGTTATATTTGTTGAAAGTATCTGAATTCTCTCTAGGATTTTATTGTAAAAAGTTTACTTTGCCCAATAAAACTTTTGTATACGTTCCGGAGTCTTTTATCCGTGCAGGGGCGGAGAAAGAATACTAACCTCTACGGCCGGGGTCGGCCTGTCGTAAAAGGTGACAAAACAACCCACCCCAGCTAAGTGGTAAGGCATCAAGCCCGTCTGGATGACGACCACCTTTGGTCTTCAGTATGCCGCCATAATAACCTTGTCTTGTGTTCCGGCATTAGTGACCCAAGTTCCTGTACCCTTATGGTTATGGCGTTGTAAACACCCATAGGCGACGGTAACTGCTAAATTCCAAGCGGGCCGTCAGCCTGTCTGCTGACCTATAAAATTAAAAAAAAGTCTACATGAAGATGTAATCAATCAATCATAAGAACCCTTGAGACTCTTGGGAAGTACCTGCTGGTCTGGTCGGTGCATATCTTTGATACTTCTATTTATTGTGCAGTGTAAGACATAGGCAGTAGAAATCAGTTGTGGCTAAATGGAGAACTGTTATAGCTTGATCAATTCTATATCGAAGATTACTATGCTATGCGAAGGTGCATGAAAATCGGGGTTAGGAAATCGCGTAGTAAATGATAGCCATTCATGATATGTGGCTTTGTAGTAAAGCTGTAATTTAGGTTCAATTAAGACGAGGAAGTGCACTTTTTAGGTTTATATCAAACATATAATATATAACACTCTTTTTGACAACCTCTTACGGAGATCCGGGTTGAATTTCCATCGTATGTGTGGGTGTTTATGGGTAATATGTATTTATTTACAAAACAAATAATAAGTATTATAACAGTTGTCTAGTACCCATAAAACAAGTGCTATGCTACTTAATTCGGGAATACATGGCGCTGTGTGAATTGTGCCGGTATTATTATTTATTATAAGCAACTTTTTACTGTCCGGAGACATCTTACTTCTATATATAGACATTTTTATCCGTGCAGGGGCGGAGAAAGAATACTAACCTCTGTGGCCGGGGTCGGCCTGTCGTAAAAGGCGACAAAACAACCCACCTTAGCTACGTGGTAGGGCCTCAAGCCCGTCTGAATGGCGACCACCTTTGGTCTTAAGTATGCCGCCATAATAACCTTGTGTTGTGTTCCGGCATTAGTGACCAAAGTTCCTGTACCCTTATGGGACAGCAGCGTGTTCGCGATGCCACTGGTGTTGCTAACACCTATAGGCGACGGTAGCTGCTAAATTCTAAGCGGGTTGTCAGCCTGTCTGCTGTCCTACGCAATAAAAAAAAACATAGATAAAATCATAGATCGTTTTTTAAAGTATATATGTTGATTTATTGATTTATATTCTAACAAAGATAACTTTATTCGTTAGTATCAAAAATATTGATACTAGAAGTGGTTTTCAAATTTACAGGAAAAAGGATTTCATTATAAGAAAACTGATTTTATCACTGACGTCATTCAGTTCAGTAGAACTTAAGGAATCTATTTACAAAGTTCCAGAGATCGTCACGTACTCTAAACGCTTTAGATCCCGATACTCAGAATGCTCCCTAGTGGTGATAATTGACGACCTCCGTTGCGCAATGCCTTTTACACGTCGGTATGCCAGTTGGGGGGGCATTAGTTTGATTCACGTCCAGAATCCGTATGTTTATGTATAATATCTTTTCACATAAACAAGGATGTAGGTCCTTTTTAACCGACGAAAAATGCAGGAGGTTCTCAATTCGACGCGTATGTTTTTTTTTTCTTTTATTTTATGTATGACCACGCATAAGTTTTTACAGAGTAGTCCGATTTTTAAAATTCTTTTTTATTGGAAAGGGTATACCCCGAAATTGGTCTCATATAAATTTGGGAAAAATCCAACCCTAAGGGTACGAAAACAGAGAATGATCGATTGTTCACTCACTAATTATATATGTATATGACCACGCACAACTTTTGACAGAATTGATTTAGTTAAGCATGTAGTAATTAGTAGATTACACAAAAAATTATAAAATAAAAACTTTTTAACAAAAAAAAATAAAACCGCCAAAAAAACTGAAAAGCTAAAAATAATAAACCTTCTTTTTATTAACCTTAATATCTAAGTTCTTAAACGAATGTAAGTGTACCTAAGTAATTTTGAGTCGGCGCCAAATAAGCAAATTAATTAATTACGTAAAGCGTGATGCATGGCGGCGGCGCAGCGTGACATGCCCCACCGTCGGAAAATGCCGACCGTTTACGAAGTTAATGTCAGCGACACAGCAACCCGAACGGGCACACATTGGGGCACTGGCGGCGATTCAAAATTACTTATGTATACTTACATTAGTTTAAGAACTTAGTTATTAAGGTTAAAAAAAAGGTTTATTATTTTTATCTTTTCAGTTTTCTCGGCGGCTTAATTTTTTTGTTAAAATTTTTTTTATATTTTATTTGTCGGGGAAAATCTCTTCTCTGAGTCCCCTGACCACATGTGTGTCGGAGGGTATGTGGGATTCCATAAGACTTCCCAATGAAAACCCTGCTGTTCTCCTATTGTCTAATGCAGGGGTCGACAACCTGCGGTTCTTGGGGTGTGAAGCTGCGGCCGGCTCTTTAGTTCCATACGCAAATTATATTTATTTATAAAAAAAACATTTAAAAATTGTTTTGAATCGTTTAACGAATATAAAAATGAATTATTTTTGCATAAGATATTCAGAGCGGTACATCACTTCATTTTCAATTTCTAAAGCATTATCGCGATAAAACCAGTGCAACTGTTGACACGAATTTCTTCAGCACAGTTTTGAAAAAAATTTAAAAATGAATTTGCTAACAGATTTCAGCGATTCAAAACTAATTCCACTCTAGCGTTCATAGTAAATCGTCTCAACACAAATATAACGAAATCCACATTTAGCCAGTTGATACTGCATCTCTATAAATGCAATTGATTGATATATAAAGTAAAGTTTTGTGGAGTGGAAAATTTACAGAGTTGAAAAGCAAGTTGGAAGAGTTGGAGGTCCTGAAATGTATGTACGTAATGCAACAAAAGTGGACAGCTTTGAAAGAAATGCCGCGAGTTGAGGCACTTATATTCGACGCATGTCTTTCTGATTACTAGTTACTATATTGAGATGGAGAAGTTGGAATTTGAAGTGCTGACTATTTTCGGATCGACATTCGTGCGATCAAGCGTAAAAGTAAAATAAGAAGTCAACTAACAAATTAAAATTTAGTCGTGTTGGAAACTTAAAACAACAAATAATGAGCTAAATTTATTGAAACTTTTTAAAACCATGCAAAGCCAAAGCTTCCATTGAATTTGTTGCTCAAATGTATGTTTTTGATTTTTAAAATTTTTAGTACAAGTTACATTATTTCGTAAATTTTAAATTTCCTACTTAAATAACCATGCAAAGCCATCGCTCCCATTAAATTGTTTGCTCAATTATTTGTTATTGAAGTACGAGTTAGTGTTGGATGGTGGATGAGCTGCTGTATGGATAAACTTCCTGAATGCACCTGAGTCTTTCAGTATTAACGGTACACTCTCATCTTTTTTGTATCAGGCCTAAGCCCGAATCGCGACTCATCGGAAAACATAATTTTATCCCATTGTTCCTGGGTCCATGTTCTGCGTTCTCTACACCATTCATTTCGACGAGCGCGATTCCCGTGACGTATCGGTGGGCACCTAATTGGGCGTCGAGCTCGTAGGCCGTACTCATGCAGTCGATTTCGCACAGTTTGGAGACTTACATCAACACCACTTGAATTTTGTAGCCTCATACTTATCTCTCGAGTGGTTAACATCGGCTGGCATCTTGCAGTCAGTTGTATGTACCGGTCTTGCCGAGTGGTTGTACTCCTTTTACGGCCTGGATGCTGTTCAGCGGGTTCCCTTGTATTATTGTAGCGCTGCCAAAGACGACAAATAACACTTCTATGAATGCCAAAATGCCGAGATACCTGAGATTGAATACTTCCCGCTTGCAACATCCCTACAGCTCTTTGCATTTCATTTCCCGTCAAATGACGGCGATCCATGACGTAAAAAATATCTAACAATTCAACTTTGTCGCTAATTTTATTTAAATGGTTGGTAAAATTATAAAATCAAGACTAAACGTAGCAATAAAAACGCACTTAAATTAAAACAAATTCCCTTTCATTTAATTTTATTAAAAAACAAAACATAATCGAAATTTTTTTTTTTACATCCAGCCAGTATGTCATCAATAACAAAAAAGTTTACATAAATACGCACTTTGAGTGAGTAAAGACTTAGAAATTAATTAGTATAAATGGTAAATTTGTAATATCATGCATGTTGCTTAGACTTTTTTGATGTGTACATATTAAAATAACACTACTTATGCATATGAACAAATATATATTTTTATTATGAATAAATAAATAAATAAATTTTTATCAAATATCTTTATTTATGCAAGTACTATTTACTATTGGCAAGCAAATTTTTTGTGGCTCTCTAAAAACTTTGAAATAGTGTAAATTGTAATTTTTGGCTCTTTCAACTCGAAAGATTGCCGACCCTTGGTCTAGTAACAGGCCGCCAGGCAAATGTCTTGTTTATAGCCTAGCCGTCGCCGCCAGGGGTACCGAAAACACGCCGTCCGCATAGGCGTACTGGAATCTGGGTTACTAATGATGGAACACAATCCAAGTTATGGTGTATATGTTATGGTGGCAAACTTATATACCAAGGATGATTGCCATCTAAATGGGTTTGGAGCCCTATTTTGTCGCCTTTTAGTACAAGGCAACCTTGACCGCAGGGTTCAGTAATCTCATCCCGCCCCTGTACGGAGAATTTCGGTCCAACGCCACAAATTTCCCTTCACAACAAATAAAAAAAAAACGCTAAACGCTTTGTTAAAAAGCGCCGCCTTACAGACCTTTAATTAAGAATCCCTCGGAATCTCGGCCCAATTAATGCGGAACGCAAAAAGGACTTTTTCAATTTATAATTGACTTAACTTTTTTATATTCTTCCTGAGTTTTTCTCGCTTTTGGAGTAATTATTGTGTGACTGGATTGCCCAAAAAGTTTTTTAATTGTTTGACCTCCATTCTGTCCTAATTACAAATGACTCCTATAAACTGAGTTTATAACTATATTGACTGAGTTAATTATTAATATACGACGTTGAGAGAAATAAGAATGGGGTTTAATTATCATACCTTAGGATGTAGTAAAATAAAGTAGACGATCCTTGAGATTGAATGATTTATCCGTGAGAAAAGATGATTTATCCGTGCAGGGGCGGAGAAAAAGTACTAACCTCTGTGGCCGGGGTTAGCCTGTTGTAAAAGGCGACAAAACAACCCACCCTAACTACGTGGTAGGGCCTCAAGCCCGTCTGGATGGCGACCACCTTTGGTCTTAACTATGCCACCATAACCTTGTGTTGTGTTCCGGCATTGGTGACCCAAGTTCCTGTACTATTATGGGACAGCAGCGTGTTCGCGATGCCACTGGCGTTGCAAACACCTATAGGCGACGGTAACTGCTAAATTCTAAACGGGCCGTCAGCCTGCCTGCTGTAATACAGCAATAATCAAAAAGATGAATACCTTTTTTATTCTCCTTTTTCCCGGGGTTTGATTTGAAAAGTGGTCTCTCCTGTAAAAATTAAATTTAAGTCTAGTGAGAAAAGGCAGGTCTTTGGACATGTGAAGCGACGCGGGGGGGACTCCGTGAAGCGGCTCGTTGTGCAGGGCCGTTGCGATGGACGGATCAAATTAAGTCGATGACACACACATCCCTAAACGACTGCGCAAGACAGGCTTCAGCTAGGAACAGATGGCGCGCGGTGGTGAAGCGCTGCCGGGCGTCTTACGTGACCGCGACTGCTCTGTCAAGAGTATCCGACAGAGAAGAGAAGAGAAAAAAAGGCAGAATCTGGTAGTCAACATATCATCTCTTTCAACAATTCTCTGTTAGCCGTTATCTTTACATTCACACCATTTCAATTCATCTTTTCTAGAATCTACTCATCCCGTATCCGCTCATTTTTAATAACATGTCCTAACCATGGTAATATATCGCATCATGGACGTTATTTTCAACTCCTCGCAAAAGCAAACAAAATTTTGAACGAAAAAGTATTTGTTAAAAAGTATATTAAAAGTGGCTTAAGGAGTAATTAATAAGTGAGTATTATATTTAAATACAGCCTCCACGGTATTTTAAGTTTAGCAAGATGCACTTTGAATCACGGCCGCTAATTTTTTATTTTTTTTATTATCTATGTTAGCCGGATTAGTAGGATAAATATATCCTAGTGATACAAAGCCTACGGCGCTTATGTAGCAATTTTTTGACAAGATTATTTGGTTGCAGTATGCTTTCTGAGTATTATATGGTGAACAAATGTCTGGCTATGGCGCCTTCGCCTGGCCCCGGCACGAGGGGTAGACAGTGCAGGTCTGACGTCGTAAAAAATAATAAGCGTGCGTGCTAATGGACTTACTACCAAAGACGCTGAAGACCGTGCAAAGTGGATAAAAAGTCAGCAGAAGTTAAGGTTGCAAGCGGAATTTAACAAGATTACGTTTATACATCAAAAAGGGCAATAACGCAATATATTTTGATTTTTTGAATCTTATTCAGATCAAAGTTACATAAAAAAATCTATGCAATATTTTTCAGAGAACATTATTTTATAGATAAAATATGGAGTGTTATAATTGACATGAAATACTAAATTCATTCGATCGTATCCCAAAAACATAACTCATATAAAAGACATATATTTCATATACACATTGATACCCTTTCTGCGTTATAATATTTTTCCGGGTACTATAAAGCGTTTTCCATATATCCGAATACCCTCAAACTATGACCTATTGCTTTTCTATCCAATCTGTTCGATAGAGATCGAAATTGGTCTCTTCCCGAGCGTAAAGCGATGCAATCGCGGAATCGTGTCTGAGATTGTGGTAGATATTTTTTGAATAATCTCGGAAATATTTTTTAAGAATTTATAGCTGGAAATACCAGATCTTATATTTTCTTTACGTTTTCTAAATATTTTGTACTAGCAGCCCGTCCCAGCTTCGCATGGGTATTTACCAAAAAATTAAAAATTAAACCCTTCCATTTTTTTTTCGGTCTCGGGGAAAAAGCTCTCTTGACGGGTTCCCCCGGCACGGGGGGACCGAGGGGTATAAGGGATTCCGGAAATGATGTTCGACCATCCGACTACCCACTAAAAAACCCCGCTGTTCTATCGCCTACGCCCGGGCCCACGGATATATGGCCTGCCGATCTCGTGGCCCGGGCCGGCGCCGGCCCACGCTTTGTCTTAAAGCGGGCCCCTTCTAAAGTGCTGGCGCCAGGGGGTCAGGGTTTCGTCCCCCCGGCGTTCTCTTGTAACAACTCTAGGAGTTGAGGGGGGCTGCGGAACAGCACGCGGCTTCTCCCTCGCGGCAATAGTGCGAGCGGCGGATCCTCCCCTGAGGGGCCGCCTGCGGCCGCTTTCTACAGCGGCCGGAGATCGTTGCCCGCCCTCCGGCGCCGACGACGCGGCCTACGTTGGCGGGAGGGGAGTGCGGTGGCGGAGTCCCGCTCCCGTTCCGCCGCCTCCCTTGCAGACACTACTGCCTCGCAAAAGGAGGCGACGGTCGTCCATCCAGGATCACCCCCGACCATGGACAGAACCAGGGCCGGGAGCGACAGGTCCGCGGCCAATTCTGGACGGGACTTGCATCCCTGTCGCGTGCTAGTCAGGCGTGGGTACGACTACCAGACGACACTCCAGAAAAAGCAGAGTCGCCTGACGTCGTAGCCGGCCCAGCAAGACCAACCGACAGCGAGGATGCAATTCCCGCCCCGGGAACACTCTCTGTGCAGGCGCAGTCGAAATAGGCATGGTTTCGACTACCAAATCAGGTCCCAGGATAGAACCCGGGACCCCAATCAGTATTCGCAACCATCCCACCGGGGACCACGCCACGAACAGAGAGCTAAGTTGGAAAGGATGTAAGAGGTAGACGGAAAGAAAGGTAGGATGTCGCCTCGAACGGAGAGGGGAGTGAAGCGACGGATGCTCGGGCACCTCGGGTACGCACACCCGTGCACTCCTCGGACAGAGGCAAACGCTTCTATTTGCGTCAGGTTACCAAAAAAATAAAATTATAAAGAAAGTTTGAATATTATTATTTCTATGAGCTTTTATTTTAATGATTTTTTTTTGTTATTACTTTTTATTTATTTTTCGTTATTTTTTAATAAGTATTCTAATTTTTGTAAAAACCCCAGTGACGCACGCCTACATTGCATAAGGTGCTGCCTAGCTAGCCGAACAGGGTGAGCGGCTACCACGCAACATTTTTCTAATACTTACATTTTTAAACTCGTGATATCTTTCGAATGGAATATCCGAATTGAATAATTCAAAAAGTTATACCTAGTCAGGTCATAAATTCTGTCACATGTTTAATGTAAAATAATTGTAACAAGTTTATTCATTATGTAACCATTCATATACCAAAATGAACTTAACAAAACATAGATTCTTATGACATTAAAGTTTATTCAAAATGACCTCCGTGATTTTGAATACAAGCCTTCAATCTGCGCGGCCAGTCGTCTATCGCAGCACGAACGAGGTCCATGTCAATATCGGCGGCTGCCTTAATCAAGGATGTCTTGAGTGACTCCAAATTGGGCTGAGGCTTTGAGCACGCCTTTTCCTCCAAGTGTTGCCATATCTTGTAATCTAACGGATTCAAATCTGGACTGGAGGAGGGCCAGTCTTTGTGCCGGATGAAGTCGATTTCACGCGCCGCCAGCCAGTCTTGTGTGCTCTTCGCTCTATGAGCTGGCGCCGAATCTTGTTGGAATACCCAGTGCCTGTTATTGAACATGGTATGAGAAACAGGTTCCACAAGGTTCGTCAGGACTGTATTTTGATACACAACAGCATTCGTTTTTACACCTTTCTCACAAAAATGTACCTCTGTTAAGCCCCAATAAGAAACTCCCAACCATACCATGAGCGAGGATGGAAAATGACCTCGTTGGACACGCGGAATACGGTTGCTCGCTTCTTCACTACTGTGTGCGTACACCTTATCATTTTGTTTGTTGTAGCTTTCTTCTACGGTAAACATTTTTTCATCCGAAAAAAGAATTTCCCGATATTTTTTTCCCGCGTACCGCTTCAACAAAGCGCGGCATCTCTTCAGTCTCAGGTCCATTAGACGAGCATTCAAACGATGTCCTGTTTTTCTTCGATATGCCCGAAGCCCTAAGTCTTCATTTAACACCCTTTTCACCGTGGTTCTGCTTAACCCCATCTGAAAGGCTAACAGTTTCTGCTTACGTTTGGGATTTCTTTGAATTCGTGCCTTCACAGCTTTTATTACTGCTGGAGTCCTAACAGGCCGAGGGCGACCACTTCTTGACCTGTCATCTACACTAGAGTCTTCATTGTATCGTTTGATGGTACGATAAATTAATCTTTTGGTTATATTCAAATTTTTCAATATGTTAAAAATTTGAATTGGCGCGTAACCGCAACGATGCAACGCAATAACTGCAACACGGTCTTCTTTAAGCGTCCACTCCATATTTAAAAAATGAGTAAAATTCTAAAAGTATACATTTTTATTTTCATGAACAATTCGAGATTCGAATTCAATAACTTTTTTTGTGGCCAGCATTCTAAAAGAAAAGTTTTTACTGTGTGACAATACTTATGACCTGACTAGGTATAAAGGTATTGAAACAGTTTTCAATATGAAGTAATTTATTTTGATAAGGATTAATACCAAGATCCAAATAAAGAGCCTTTTCTAGGGGCGGCATTTAAATTAAATTTTTAAAATAAAAGAACACTTATTGTGGCATAACTATAATAGTTAGACATATGCTGTCGCGACACTTTTTGTAAATAATGATGTGTTCTGCAAAGTTGTAGTACATTATTTTATTCTATCATCAATAGTTTTCGCAACGCACGCGATTTAAATAATATTTTAGGTAATTTTTTTACACTTTGGGTTACATCATTGGAGTTTTAGTAAGGATCCCTAATTTTTTTGAAAATATAATATAGCCTATGTCACCCGGGGATAGTGTAGCTTCCCAACAATGAAAGAGTTTTTTAAATTGGGTCAGTAGTTTCGGAGCCTATTCAAAGCAAACAAACAAACAAACAAACAATCAAATCTTTCCTCTTTATAATAGTAGTATAGATATAGACTACATCGAAATTCAGCAGTTGAAAGTCAGCAGCGACACGGACATATTCTGTACTTCATCACCTACGAAAATCAAACTGTCCGGCCGATAGGAGTTACTGCGCCTCTAAAAATTTTGCGTCTTTTGTTAACTAATTTTCCTAATCTATACTACTATTATAAAGAGGAAAGATTTGATTGTTTGTTTGTTTGTTTGTTTGTTTGCTTTGAATAGGCTCCGAAACTACTGACTCGATTTAAAAAATTCTTTCATTGTTGGGAAGCTACACTATCCCCGGGTGACATAGGCTATATTATATTTTCAAAAAAATTAGGGTTCCTTACTAAAACTCTAATAATGTAACCCAAAGTGTAAAAAATTACCTAAAATATTATTTAAATCGCGTGCGTTGCGAAAACTATTGATGATAAAATAAAATAATGTACTACAACTTTGCAGAACACATCATTATTTACAAAAAGTGTCGCGACAGCATATGTCTAACTATTATAATTATGCCACAATAAGTGTTCTTTTATTTTAAAAAAATAATTAAAATGCCGCCCCTAGAAAAGGCTCTTTATTTGGATCTTGGTATTAATCCTTATCAAAATAAATTACTTCATATTCAAAACTGTTTCAATACCTTTATATAACTTTTTGAATTATTCAATTCGGATATTCCATTCGAAAGATATCACGAGTTTAAAAATGTAAGTATTAGAAAAATGTTGCGTGGTAGCCGCTCACCCTGTTCGGCTAGCTAGGCAGCACCTTATGCAATGTAGGCGTGCGTCACTGGGGTTTTTACAAAAATTAGAATACTTATTAAAAAATAACGAAAAATAAATAAAAAATAATAGCAAAAAAAATCATTAAAATAAAAGCTCATAGAAATAATAATATTCAAACTTTCTTTGTAATTTTATTTTTTTAGTAACCTGACGCAAATAGAAGGGTTTGCCCCCAGGGGCGCTCGCTCCTCTGTCCGAGGAGTGCACGGGTGTGCGTACCCGAGGTGCCCGAGCATCCGTCGCTTCACTCCCCTCTCCGTTCGAGGCGACAGAGTCCTACCTTTCTTTCCGTCTATCTCTTACATCCTTTCCAACTTAGCTCTCTGTTCGTGGCGTGGTCCCCGGTGGGATGGTTGCAAATACTGATTGGGGTCCCGGGTTCTACCCTGGGACCTGATTTGGTAGTCGAAACCATGCCTATTTCGACTGCGCCTGCACATAGAGTGTTCCCGGGGCGGGAATTGCATCCTCGCTGTCGGTTGATCTTGGTGGGCCGGCTCCGACGTCAGGCGACTCTGATTTTTCTGGAGTGTCGTCTGGTAGTCGTACCCACGCCTGACTAGCACGCGACGGGGATGCGAGTCCCGTCCGGAATTGGCCGCGGACCTGTCGCTCCCAGCCCTGGTTCTGTCCATGGTCGAGGGCGATCCTGGATGGACTGCCGTCGCCTCCTTTTGCGAGGCAGTAGCGTCTGCAAGGGAGGCGGCGGAACGGGAGCGGGAGTCCGCCACCGCACTCCCCTCCCGCCAACGTAGGCCGCGTCGTCGGCGCCGGAGGGCGGGCAACGATCTCCGGCCGCCGTAGAAAGCGGCCGCGGGCGGCCCCTCGGGGGAGGATTCGCCGCCCGCACTATTGCCGTGAGGGAAAAGGCCGCGTGCTGTTCCGCAGCCCCCCTCAATTCATAGAGTTGTTACAAGAGAGCGCCGGGGGGACGAAAGCCTGACCCCCTGGCGCCAGCACTTTAGAAGGGGCCCGCTTTAAGACAAAGCGTGGGCCGGCGCCGGCCCGGGCCACGAGATCGGCAGGCCATATATCCGTGGGCCCGGGCGTAGGCGATAGGAGAACAGCGGGGTTTTTTAGTGGGTAGTCGGATGGTCGAACATCTTTTCCGGAGTCCCTTATATCCCTCGGTCCCCCCGGGCCGGGGGAACCCGTCAAGAGAGGTTTTTCCCAGAGACCGAAAAAAAATAGAAAGGTTTAATTTTTTGTTAAATACCCATGCGAAGCTGGGACGGGCTGCTAGTCTAATATATAAAATTCTCGTGTCACAGTTTTCGTTGCCATACTCCTCCGAAACGGCTTGACCGATTTTGATGAAATTTTTTGTGCTTATCCGGTATCTATGAGGATCGGCCAACATCTATTTTTCATCCCCCTAAATGTTAGGGGTAGTCCACCCCTAAATTTTTATTTTTTATTTTTTGACATTTTATTATTTTATGACAGAACAACGTTTGCCGGGTCAGCTAGTAATATTGTAAAAATAATTAAGAATGAAATGGGACTGTAATTTTTGAGAAGTCGTTCAGATCCATTTTTATGTATCGGTATCACAGTAACCAACATTCATGCTCTGGGGCAGATACCACTGGAAAGGCTTAAGCAATATACATGTGCCAGTGGTGGTGCAATAGTATCCTTAATATTTTTTATTAACAGATTATTTAAATTATCAATTCTTGGTGATTTATCATTTTTAAGACTAGTGATTAAGCTCATAACTTCTATATGATAAGTAGGGCTCATTTTTCATGCATGCAGGGGCGGGGAAAGAATACTAACCTCTGCGGCCGGGGTCGGCCTGTCGTAAAAGGTGACAAAACAACCCACCCCAGCTACGTGGTAAGGCCTCAAGCCCGTCTGGATGGCGACCACCTTTGGTCTTAAGTCTGCCGCCATAATAACCTTGTGTTGTGTTCCGGCATTAGTGACCCAAGTTCCTGTACCTTTAAGGCGACGGTAACTGCTAAATTCTGGATGGGCCGTCGGCTTGCCTGCTGTCCTACAGCAATAAAAAAAGAGCTAGCATTTCCCTGTACTTTAACTTCCGTAGCAAAATTAGATTGCAATTTGCAAAGTCTAGACAATGTTTTATCAGCAAGCTTCAATCTGACCTTTGTGAAATACTCTTTGCAATGATCTACGAGATTACAATCATTTATATTATCGTTTACGTCTAATAATATTATTATACACACAAACACACACACACACACACACACACACGTGCACGCACAAACACTTCCTCACACTCGCGCATAATAACTAACGTTGTAAAATATATAATATTCATTTATGCAGAATCATTTAATTAAAAATGGGAGAGGAAACTGGCCCCAGAGATACAGATAGATCTAGTTCTGGAGCAAGTGGAATCAATTATTTTATTTCATCCACTTTTAGTCATTTTATATAAGTTTGTAGTATTTAAGTTTCACCGTCATAATGTTTAATTTAATTTTAATTAATTTAATTTAAAGTACAATAATCTATTGCTATTTTTATCTTAATTAATTGTAACTTGTAATTGATGTTGTATTTTATATTGTCAATATTTTGTTGTTGAATAAATTATTATTATTATTATTAAAAAAAAATTGTGTATTCGCAGCTTTTTTATCCGGTAGAGAGCAAACATTCCCGATTGATTTCCACATTTTTGTAGGATTATCTTTGCACTGTAACATTTTTTTCTCTATGTACTGAAGTTTTATTTTTCGCAAAAGACTTATAAATAAATTATGATACCTCTTATATGAGACTTGCAGCACAGCATTATTGACTGAAATTTAATTATTGACGACCTCGGTGGCGTAACGGATAACGCACGTCGGTACGCTCGCGGAGGTCACGGGTTCGATTCCCGTCTCGCGTCTGGGTGTTTCTGTATAATATGTATTTATTTACAAAAAAAAAGTATATAAGTAGTATATCAGTTGTCTAGGGCCCATAACACAAGTGCTACTTAGTTTGGGACTAGATGACGCTGTGTGAATTGTCACAAAATATTTATTATTATTTATTATTATTATCAGACTCCCGCTTTGCTCGGATGTGTAGTTTGTTCCTATGCTTCATGCACCTGATAAGCGCAGGAGTTATCCAGGGTTTTAGATTACGTTGCGTTCTGTTAATACATTTCTCTTTTGTGTTTCTCGCTACGACAGATTCTATAATATTTGCAAAAGTTTCAGTTACGACATCTACATTAGAGCAATTGTAAATATGATTCCAGTCCATATCTGAGAGCTCCACTCTAATTCCATCAATGCTTCTTATTGTGACAGAACTTGTAATTTTAGGCAAGGTCTTATTGTTTATATTAATGCCAATCATAACAGGACAGGGTAGTTGTCAACTGACCATGTGATATAACTATATATATCACATGAACAGACGATGCCTATAGGGGTCTTCGCTAAAGAATGAGACACATATACATGACCTATACAAGAAGTGCCTCTAGTAGGTTCTGTGATTGCTGAAATCAATCCAAACTCAGCCATTAAATATTGATACTGTTGAGAATTAATATCGCTTTGGTTTAAAATGTTAATATTTAAATCGCTCGACACAATATGTGGCACTCCTCCGTTTGTGCTATCCAAGTAATGCTCCAGATCAGTCAAAAAATTATGAACATTCCTGGCAGACGGGGAGCGATAAATCGCCATAACATGAACCACATTATGAATCTCGATTTTTACATAATTTGCGGTACCACAACCACGTGCACAGGTTACCGTCGCCTATGGGAATTTGCAACGCCAGTGGCATCGCGAATACACTGCTGTCCCACAGGGGTACAGGAACTTCGGTCATAAATTATTATTGTGGTGTATGGTTCCGGGTTTGCGTATGTTATACGACAGGTGCATTTTAAAATGATTTATTTGAAAATATCGATGAAACGTTTACAACAATAAAAGGACATTTTATTATATTAATTTACGTTCTCGATCGCGTGCGGTCATAAAGCGACTGCCTACTGCCAACGGCAGAGTAATATGACTGGAGGAGAGTCCCGGGTGGCGAGTATCGCAAGGGCGGCCTGCCACGCGTGGCGCGCTTCGGGTATCTCCCGGCCGCTATATCCTCCCCCTCGAGGGCAGGAGAGAAACACCTCTCCTGCGCTCGAACAGGACTCCCTTTCACTTTAGGCGGACGGCCTCTATTTCTCTTTGGTACGACGGGACGAAGAGGCATGTCGTTGTCATTACGAAGGTAGAGTCGCGTTAGTTGTGAAACGTGAAATTTTCCCAAAACATTTTCTGGAGAATCTAAACTGGACTCGCAGTAAGTAGTTGGATCTCCCCCTGGTGCAAAGATATCTTCATATTCATTAATGACCTTAGAAATTTCCGTACGTTGACGCGGATTTAAAGACGTTGCCTCGTCATCCCGCAGTACACCAAGGGACGCACACGGTAGCCCAGGTGACTTGTTTTCAAAACGTAAAGGAAATACACGCGACTTCTTTTCCGAAAAGGTCCACGTAGAATGGCCAAAATCAATATTTATATTAAATGACTTAAGGAAATCGATACCCAGCAACGTTTCATTACTTGTTGCATTAGGGAAAACAAAAAATCGTACTACTTTAGTTTTATGTTCGAGAGTCACCTCAACTTCTGTGGCTAGTAAGTCCATAGTCTTACTAAGGCCGTCGGCTAACTTGACAATTTTTGTTACAGCATAAAATGGCTGGGCTTTCTGTTTAAGAAGTTTGTATAAAGTATGCCCAGCAATGCTACTTTTAGCCGCAGAGTCAGCTAACCCCACTCCATGTTCACCTAGTATGGATATATTAAGAATCGGCCGTAATGGCTGTTCATTTTTATTAAAACAAACGGGGTTAAAATGCAAAGGTTGACAATCACTGGCTTCTTTGAAAAAAGTTTGAGAACTACTGTCCCTAACCACATTACTGTTAACAGAAAATGACTGGGTACTACGGACTTTGTTGCTACAAGTTTGAAAACCACTTAAATCAACATTACGATTACAAACTTTACAAGCTAAACATGTACAAAGGTCATTATTAACAGTAGGACAAATTGAAAGAGGTATAAAATTACTTACATTATTACATTTCTTACTTCTACAAAAGTACCCTAAGTCGGTGCAAACGCTTCGCGGCGGCGAGTTACAAAGGTTTGTCGGCGGCGGCGCCACAAAGGATCGCGGCGGCCGCGGCGGCGTGTTAGAAACGTTTGTCGGCGATGTCGGCGGCGGCCGCGGCGCTTGGCGAATATGCGGGAAAGTCCTCAAACTTCCGGCGTCGCGCTCGCGCGGCTCGCATGACGTGATCGCGCCGGTTTCGACGGAGTAAAACGCACTCGTACCTGGGTTTTTGGTTTCTTTCGGGTTACACTTTACGCACTTAGACCTAACTGTGCCCGTTGCACCGCACCCGTAACACTTTATTGAAACTTTTTCCCTTTTATCACTTTGAACACTTAACAGCTTTTCGCACGTGTCTTTTAAATGTCCGCGATGCTTGCAATAGACACAAAACAAACGATTTTGCTTGCTGTTGACGTACGCACTGTCTGTCTTAATGTCGGTCTCCACTGGAACACTGCGTGAGCTGCTCGGACGCGCTTCGGCGTGAAGAGGCGGTCTCGACGATACCGTGGGGACTACACTGGTCTCTCGAGCTTCAGCTAATGAATCTTCAATGCTGCGAGCCTTCCGAAGTAGTTCCTCAAAGGTGAATATGCTCTCGCGATCGACCCGCTTTTTTATACGACGATCCAAAAGTCCAAAGGTCATGTCTAATTCCACTCGCTCACATAAATCTCCAACAGGGAGCTTAGCCAGCAACGCTCTCACCTTGGCTATAAACAAGTCCGTAGGTTCGCTTCCTTGAGACAATGTGAAGAGTTCAAAATATATCCTATGAGGCGGTCGACGTATCCCATATGCCGAACGAAGCCTCGTAATTGCTTCCGCCCAAGAGGTTGTGGTAGACTTGACGCCCTGCCACCAAACTGCTGCAGAACCAATGAGAAGCATGGACAAGCCCTTCAAGGCGTCCTCATCACTGACCCTGAGACATGACTTATATACACTTACTGCGTCTATAAAGTTATCTACGGACTCATCGGGACTTCCCGAGAAACGTGCCGTACATTGTGTGAAATTGCCGCACTTCTGAACAGCAACGTCCGAAAAGATAGCGGACGGATCTGGAGTTGACGCTCGTACTTCCCTAAGTACCTGAGAGCAAAACTCCTGCTGTGACTTATGCAACGACGTGATAAGGTTGGAGAACATCTCTTGTGACATCGTCACTCTCTGATTTCCCTCTTCTTCACCATCCGACGACGCAGCAGCACCTTGACGAGTACGCGGCATTTTGTTTTCACTACAACACTACACAAACACGGTTTTAACACTGGTTATTTTTTATTTACGTTGGGCGCCAGATGTGGTGTATGGTTCCGGGTTTGCGTATGTTATACGACAGGTGCATTTTAAAATGATTTATTTGAAAATATCGATGAAACGTTTACAACAATAAAAGGACATTTTATTATATTAATTTACGTTCTCGATCGCGTGCGGTCATAAAGCGACTGCCTACTGTCAACGGCAGAGTAATATGACTGGAGGAGAGTCCCGGGTGGCGAGTATCGCAAGGGCGGCCTGCCACGCGTGGCGCGCTTCGGGTATCTCCCGGCCGCTATATTATTATTATGTTACTAATGCTGAAACACAACATAAAGTTATTATGGCGGCATACTTAAGACCAAAGGTGGTCACCATCCAGACCGGCTTGGGGCCTTCCACGTAGCTAGGGTGGGTTGTTTTGTCGCCTTTTACGGCAGGCCGACCCCGTATCACAATTGCCATAAAATATTCACGAAGGAAGATAACTTTGTGAGGATATCTTTACTCTGAGATTACTGTTTAAGCCACCAATCCGCTTTAGGTAAACTTTAGGAAATTAATATTATCGATGTTAGAAAGATAAGTTTTTTTTGGGATATGTCAAGTCATTTCTCTCCTTGCAGGAGTGGAGTAAGAATACTAACCCCTGCAGCCGGAGTTGGTCTATAGTAAAAGGCGACAAAAGAATCCTAGCTAGGTGATAGGGCCCCGAGTCCGTCTGGCAACCATCATTGGTCTATAAGTATGCCGACATAATAACATTGTGTTGTGTTCCAGCGATTAGAATCGATTAGAACCGATTAGAATCCGTAACAAGGGCACGTGGAGGTAATACACCTTATTAAAACATAAATAAACCCTTGCATAAAGTTTGTGTCTATTGTTAAAACCAATTTTTTAATTAAACCTATTTTCCTTAAATTTCTGTTTTTTCTTCAAAAAAGTCTTAAGGTCCTTTCCAGTACACAAACTTAAACTTAAGGATATGACCCTACGCTGTTTTAAAGTTCACGAACCAATCTAGAGGTTTCAATTTAAATCTGTATAGAAAGTTTGCATACTTATTAAAAAAAATAATTTCACAGTAATCCTGAACTTTGATGCAGTTTATGAGTCCGTCAGTTTATATATTTACATTTATTAGCTGCGACAAAGGAACTGATCTACAATTTATGAATTGGAGTTCTAAATTTGAAATTAGTCATAAAAATGGCCGTACTTCCGAAAGTGTTTTACCATACATAACTTTTTTATTCATAATTGAGGGAACTTTTTAAATTCCAATTTCTATAAAGTTTCCTTTTTTAGGTCGTAGACAAAGTCAGCTGTTACAGGCCTGTAATATTAATTTAATGGTGTTATTTTTCGAAAGAAAATGTTATTAAAAAGTTGGAAATTCTTTTTTAATATTCATTTGTAATGCCAATTGGTGGGAACAATTTTAAGTTCCTATTTGTCTGAAAGCTTCTTTGTTAAAAATATTAGGAAAGAGGCTTGAATCTTTTTTTTATTGCTGTAGGACAGCAGCTGACAAGCTTAGAATTTAGCAGTTACCGTCGCCTATGGTTGTTTGCAACGCCAATGGCATCGCGAACACGCTGGTGTCCCATAAGGGTACAGGAACTTGGGTCCCTAATGCCGGAACACAACACAAGGTTGTAGCGGCATACTTAAGACCAAAGGTGGTCGCCACCCAGACAGACTTGAGGCCCTACCACGTAGCTAGGGTGGGTTGTTTTGTCGCCTTTTACGACAGGCCGACCCAAGCCGCAGGGGTTAGTATTCTTACTCCGCCCCTGCACGGAAAATAGTAATAATCGTACTTTGAAGTTAATAAAAAGTTTCACATTCATCTTTTAATTTTATTTGACACACTCACACAAACAGATTAATTGAAGTTTGATATTTGTATTTTTTTGTCAATTGCTTGTTTGTTTTTGTTCCAATAAGCCTTTAACTCAAAATACAGGCCGATTCCTAGTTTGAGATTCACGGCTCAATCTTACCTTTGGACTCCCTTACAGCCAGACGCATATTCAAAGTTATATTAGTTTATATATATATATATATATATATATATATATATATATATATATATATATATATATATATATATATATATATATATATATATATATATATATATATATATATATATACAGGGTGGCCAAAAAGTCGTGGATCAAACGAAATGACGGGATAGCGGAGATCATTTCTGAAAAAAAAGTGTTCTACAGGGGGTGCCTATGGTCAATTTCTGGGAAGTTACGACTTATTTGTGATGTTTTATGAAAATACCAGTTTTCCACCAAAAAATTGAAAAATTTTAAAAATGTGACAGCCTGTACATTTTTTTTCATTTCCATCTCATTGCTAGCAATCAAAACTTGCACTAGGTATTCTTTTTGTGATCGAGAATGATGTATGTTTAAGAAAAATCTTATTTTAAGAAGTTTCCTTTTTTTCTCCATACAATTTTATTTTACTTTGGACCGCCACTGTGTAAAAAAAATGTTCTACCAAAAAGTCACCCTCTATCACAAAAATTAGCGCAATTAATAAGGATTCTAAAAAGGTATAACACATGATATTTGCAACGTACTTCACGTCCTAGAATGTGAATTTCCAAACAAATTGATCGGTAGACGCGTTACTATTGAATGGCCACCTAGATCGCCAGACTTGAATCCTATCGATTTCTTTCTTTGGGGTTACTACAAGGAAGTGGTTTACCAAAATGAAAATAATACCGAACGAGAACTACGCCAGTAACTCAAATTGGCTAAAAATCAAATAATTATCAACATGACTGCTTTTAGTAGATTACGAATAAATTTTATTAGGAGATGCAGAGCTTGTGTTAAGGCTAGAGGCAGGCATTTTGTACAATTTTTGTAAAAGTGTAAAAATTTAATTAATAATTCATGGTCTTTTTATTTCTGTTTAATTTATTTATTGCTGTCTTTTCAAGTTAAACACTGCTACTTTTTAGTTTACAATATTCTGTAATACCTTCATTACAACTGAAACTTGATGAATTTTAAGAAGGCAGCAATCCAAAATGCTCCTTAAATACTTAAATAGGTACTCAAAAGTCAAGTTGATTTGAGTAAGTATCCCAACCGGTTTACACAATAGTTTCAACAAAATTGAACCCATATTATAACAATCACTCTGTATAGTGAAGCAGTTGCAAAAATAGTCATGTGTTATACTTTTTTAGAATCCTTATTAATTGCGCTAATTTTTATGATAGAGGGTGACTTTTTGGTAGAACATTTTTTTTTCACAGTGGCGGTCCAAAGTAAAATAAAATTGTATGGAGAAAAAAAGGAAATTTCTTAAAATAAAATTTTTCTTAAACATACATCATTCTCGATCACAAAAAGAATACCTAGTGCAAGTTTTTATTGCTAGCAATGAGATGGCAATGAAAAAAAATGTACAGGCTGTCACATTTTTTAAATTTTTAAATTTTTTGATGGAATACTGGAATTTTCATAAAATATCATAAATAAGTCCTAACTTCCCAGAAATTGACCATAGGCACCCCTTGTAGAACACTTTTTTTTCAGAAATGATCTCCGCTATCACGTCATTTTGTTTGATCCACGACTTTTTGGCCACCCTGTATATATCTATATATATATATATATATATATATATATATATATATATATATATATATATATATATATATATATATATATATATATATATATATATATATATGACGGATGCTCGTTGTGGATGTTGTTTTTAAAATGCGTGGCGCCAGCAGAGCTGACACCACTATCTTCGACTACATCGTTGGTATTCATTGTGATTGAGGCAAAACACTAACTTGATTGCTGGTAGATAGTTTATTCACAATATTTACAAGAGTTAATTCTTAAAGGCGCGCACAGGTGACGATTCGTATCGTGGTTAGTACTTGACTGCCTTGTGTACTGCCAGAGACCTCGTATTTATATGAAATTCTGAGGTAAACAATATGTGCTCGGGATTTTCCAGTCGGTATTCTCAAAGATGGGCTTATTCCCCTAAATAATATTTATGTAAACATGTTTTTGTGTTTGTTAAATAATTATACTATTTGATCTTGGTGCCGCCGTATTTCGCTATTACGCCGACAAAGAGTTGTTTACGTTTCGTGAGACTTTATTTCGATACCGGTGTCCTGTGATAACGCGCCGACATGTCAGCCAACAAAGGGATTTTTAACGTAAACATATTTTTTTGCTAACAGCTGCTTTGTTTTCGTGTTTGGTTTGTTTACATTTCGCGCGTCTCTATTTTGATACCGGCCTCCCTTGGTTTGGCGCCGACACGGCCATACTGACAGGCGGTGCGTGCTCTGCACCAGCCTCGTTGTGTTTGTCTGAAATGAAAGTTATTTGCCCTGAGTTTGGTATATGTAAGCAATAGATATTGCTTGATAATAATTAGAAAATAGACACATCTCACATGTGTGGTTTATTGAGATGTTAACATCTCGCTTGTTGATAAAATTGAAGCTTAACAAAAGCTCAATTATTTTGTAGTAAGAAGTTTTTGATTTTCTCGAAGGATCTCGGAGTATCTCGGAGGTTCTCGAAGGATCTCGGGGATTCTCGAAGGATCTCGGAGTATCTCGGGGATTCTCGAAGGATCTCGGAGTTTCTCGAAGGATTCTCGGAGGTTCTCGAAGGATCTCGGAGATTCTCGGCGAATGATTATTTTGTGTGTTATGTGTTTTTGTTGCGTGATATTTGTTATAAATATGTTTATTAATTAAGATACTCACATTTTAATTAATTGCATTATCATTCGATGGTGTTGGCTCTGTAGATGGTGTAGACGGTTTGGAACAGGATGGTATTGCAGTGATTTCTTGTGGAGTTGGTGAGCAATCTCGCGCCGACTCGGTTTCCTGATCACCGGGTTGTGGGGCACGACGGAGTTGATCGTGAGCAACTTTTCTAGGACGTCCTCTGCCAACGACTCTCTTTACCAAATAGCGGTCATTTTCCAATATTTTTGAAACCTCATAAGGTTCGCTGAACTTCAGATCTAAAGTAGTTTGATTACGTGGATTATTTTTAATTAAAACATAGTCTCCTTTCTCAAAAGGACGTATCTTGGCTTTTCGTAAGTTAAAGCGTAGTCTATCCTGTTCATTAGCTTGAGACATCTTCTGTTGTACATGCTGAGTGAGTGCTTCCATGTTGATACTTTGGCTGTCAACATTTACTAGATTCAGAAGTTCAGGGGGTGCGCAATGTTTTCTCTGAGTGATGAGTGTGAGCGGAGCTATTCCGGTAATGCGATGAGGTGTACAATTCATAGCTAACTGGAGTTCTTCGAGAGTAGTGTACCATGGTTCTGCCTCGTAATTCTTGATCATAGTCAATGCGTTCTTCAGGGTTGCCACCACTCTTTCCACTTGTCCGTTCGCTCGGCTAATTCCTGGTGCTATTGCGTGAATATTTATTCCAGTATATTCACAATAATCCTTAAACTCACCAAGAAATTCTCTTCCTCCGTCAACAATGATTTGTGTTGGAGTCCCAAACAGGTACACTGTGCGTTTTAAAGCGGCAAGTGTGCTGTGTGGATTTTTGTTGGTGGCGAAATAAAATAAAACATATTTTGTGAAGGCGTCAATAGTAACGATGACATATTGTTGATCGTTAAGAGTTCCCAGTTTTCCTGTTATATCCATATGAATCACTTGGAAAGCGGCAGATGGTTTCTGTATTGGATGTAGTTGTGCTTGAACTGCTCCTGACGTTCCTTTTGATGTCCTGCATATCACACAGTTGTCAACAAATCTTCGGACTGTAGAACTCATTTTATTGAACCAGTAGGTATCTTTGATTTTTTGCAGTGTTTTCTCCCAACCAGGGTGTTTCAATGCAGTGTGAAAAGAATTAATGATGCTCCATTGAAAGCTTTTTGGTACCACTGTGCAGAGCTGAAGTCCAGTGATGGGGTCGTTAACTTTTTTCTTTAGGACGTCTTTTTCTAAGGTGTAGCCTTCAACTAGGTTGTTTTCTTTTAAGGTGTCCATTATTGGTCGTAGTTCTTCGTCCCTTCGTTGTTCAACTTTGAGCCAGTTAAAATCCTTTGTCATGACGTTAACGGCTAGCTCACTTGGGTTTCGACTGAAGAAATCAGCATGTTGTAGCCGCTCGCCCTTACGGTATTCTACTTCGAAATCATAGTTTTGTAAGAATGCCCACCAGCGGTGAATCCTTGGTAGTAGATCCTTTTTATGTTTTGATGCCTTAAGTGCGTTACAGTCAGTTATCACGGTGAATTTACGACCATAAAGATATTGACGAAAGTGCTTTATAGCGCGTACTACTGCTAAGGTCTCCAGTTCATATGAATGATAACGGCTTTCCGCTTCAGTGGTCCTCATGCTCATAAATGCCACTGCGTGTTGACGTCCATTAATTAACTGAACTAGCACTGCGCCAAATCCAAGGCTACTTGCGTCAGTATATAGTTGTATAGGTGCAGTTTCTTGAAACAAAGTTAGTACTGGAGTAGATGTTAGACATTCTATGATCATGTTTCGTGCTTTGTCGTGCTTGTCTTCCCATTTCCATTTTACACCTTGCTTTGTTAACTCATATAAAGGCGCCATAATTCTGGAGAAGTCTGGAATGTATTTTCTAAAATATCCAGCCAAACCATTGAACTGTCGTACTTGTTTGACGGTTTTAGGTAATGGTGCCTTGACGAGAGCTTCGACTTTTCGCGGACTTGGTCTTACTTGTCCATCAGATATTACGTTTCCCAAATATTCGATGAATCGTTTAAAAAAACTACATTTCTCAGCATTGATTGAAAAACCAGAATCTTGTAGAGCTATGAGAATTTGCTCAAGATTTGACAATCCTTGGTGAAAATCCTCACATTTGCTTAGTACGTCATCAACATATTGTAGTGTGTAAGTCGATTTAGTGAGTATAATTAAAGTCGTCGTACAGACAATACGTGTTTCAATTAACGACCTATACCCCCCACACCTCATGGCGACCCTGCCTTGCGCTATCGCCTAGGTATCGGGTTTCGCCCAGGTGCCGGGCGACGCGACGGCGCGACGGATAAATAAGCGAGATCAGCGAATTCCTGTGTGCCTCAGTGCACGAAGTTAAGACTTTTGAATTATAAAAATTAAAAAACATGATATAATGACGCCAACCACTGAACTGACAACGTCGTTTGAAGACAGAAAAATTATATATTATAAAAATTACAATGGGCAACGGAAACAATAAACAAGAAATAAAGGAGGTGATTATTGGAGAGAATACTATTATAGAAACTCATATCCAAAGAAACAACATCCTACTGCTGTCGGCCTTGGGATTAATCATACTTTTCATTTTGGTTGTACTTATTAAAAAAGTACTGGACAGACAGAAGAAATGGATAGATAAGAGAATTAATGCTGAGTTTGTCAGAAGAATGCGTATGCGGCTGTCCAAAAGGATCTACGGCGAAGGAGAAGGAGTTGAGGATGTGTAGTGCTTTTATTATTTTTTTAATTCTTTTTCTGTGAGCTATAAAACTAAGAGTGCTATGTTTGTGTTTTTGTGCGCTACTTATTCCAGAACAAGGTGCCGTTACTGATTTTCTATTGAACTTTAAATTTAGTTAATAATTAGTGAGTATATTTTAACGTCATTAAAAAGTCTATGGAAGAAAATGTAGAACAAATTTTATGTGAGTTAACTGACATACAAATATATTTAAGGAAATTGGGCTCTAAAAGAAAACAATATAAAATTATTGTAGACGAAAAAATATTAAAGGCTAAAAAGCTATATTCTTCTTATGAAAATATTATAAGTATTATTCCCGAGCATAAAATTTCTTTAGAATTAGATGAACTTATACTTGAAGTATTAGGAGAAAAAATTGAATTAGCTTACTCAAAAATTCTTACTTATAGTACTGAATCTAGCTTAAAATATAATAATTTTTGCAAAATGGAAAACTTTGAGATAAGAACGGCAACATCATTAATTCCTATAATGGATGGTTCTGAGGAAACAACAGAAAAAATTATTGACACTGTAGAATTGTATAGTGATTGTTTAAAAAATAAAGATCAGATAAAGTTACTAATATCTTTCGTATTAAAAACTAGGCTTACTAAATCTGCTAAGTTAAAATTAAAAGGTGAATATAATGATATAGAAAGTCTCGTAAAAGACATGAAATCTTATTTGCTTACAAAAAAATCTGCAAATTCTATTCTTTCTCAAATAAATAACTTGAGTCAAAATAATATGTCTATCAGTGAATATGGAAATAAATTATCAGAATTATTCGTAGGCCTGACTATCGCACAAGCTGACGGTAACGAAAAAGCATGTGAAATACTAAGACCTATAAATGAAAAACTTGCAATTAAAAGATTTTCTGATGGGTTAAGAAATAGGCGATTAAGTACCATTATTTCAGCACGTAACTATTTGGACCTCAAAGATGCGGTGCGAGCAGCTGAAGACGAAGAGTTGGCTCAACCTTCTTCAGCCAGCAATATTTTCAACATGAGAGGTAGGTCAAATAACAGATATAATAACACAGGAGGTCGAAATAATTATTATAAGAATGGTTTTAATTCCCTAAAACCATTTGGATATGCTAATTATGACACAGTTAATAAATATAATAATTTTAAACAACAACATTTCAATAATAATTCCCGTGGTGGATATTACCGTGGAACAAGTAATATCAGGGGAAATAATTATAATTATTCTTCGACAAGATCTTATCGTGGTAGAGGAAATCGTGGTAGAAGTTCACAACATAAGATGTTCCCTGTTCAATTATGTGACAATACGGAAAAACAAAAAGAAAAATTGGAAAATGAAAATCGGTTTTTTCGGGGTTAAATATTTTAATATTATGACTTGTAATGAAAATGTTAGATATGCTCATTTTAATGTAAATAATAACAAATGTTCATGGCTAGTAGATACCGGAGCATCAATTTCAGCAGTTACCAAGAAAGTATTAACGGAACAAATTCCACTATTTAGAGACAACATCGAAATAAATGGTATTGGGGGAAAAACTCAATCTGAAGGTTTTGTTTATCTATCTTTATATGATCAAAATGGAACTTGCTTTAATCATAAATTTTATTTGTTTGATAAATTACCCTGTAAATCAGATGGAATACTTGGGCTAGACTTTTTATCAAATTATGATTCACATATTGACTTAGAAAATAATATATTAAAATTACGTAATGTGCACGAGTGTACCATACCACTTTATACGACACCAACTATTTCTTATAGCTGTCTGACTGTACCTGCTAGAAGTGAATCAATCCATTATATACAATTACAGAATAATAAATTGAACCATGATATTGTTGTTTTACCAAAACAGTTAAATGAAAATTTGTATTTAGCAGCCTTAATAGTTAAACCTGTTAACAATGTTATACCGATTAAAATATTGAATACCGGTGAGGAGTTAGTTACTATACCAACTTTTCAGCCAGAAGTACATTCGTTAAATGAATACCAAATCTGTCAATTTACTGCATGTAAGTCGAATGCAGAACGAGCTAGTACTTTGTTATCAACCTTGAATATAGACCATTTACACCCTACGGAACGGACGACTATAGAAGCTATTTGTTCCAAGTATAGCGATATATTTTATCTCCCAGGAGATAAACTTACTACTACCAATATATACGAACATAACATTTATTTAAAACCAAATACGAATCCTATTTATACGAAACCGTATAGACTACCAAATAGTCAAAAACCAGAAATAGATAAACAAATTAAGCAAATGCTAAAAGACGATATTATAGAAGAAACTCAAAGTGAATGGTCAAGTCCTATTTTACTTGTACCAAAAAAGTCCGACGATGTTAATAAAAAGTGGAGATTAGTTATTGATTACCGTAAATTAAATGAAATTATTCAAGACGATAAATTCCCATTGCCTAATATAACGGATATTTTAGAATCTCTTTCCGGTGCAGTTTATTTTAGTCATTTAGACCTTAGCCAGTCATATTACCAAGTAACCTTGAATCCAGAGTCTAGGAAACTTACGGCATTTACAACTAATACGGGACAGTACCAGATGAAAAGAATGCCAATGGGTCTTAAAACCAGCCCTAGTTCTTTTTCAAGAGCTATGACTATAGCTATGTCAGGATTAAACTATGAGAAATGTTTTATCTACCTTGATGACCTTGTAATTTTTGGACGTAATTTAGAAAGTCACAATAAAAATTTAACTGATGTTTTTGAAAGACTTAGAAAAGTAAATTTAAAATTAAATCCCAATAAATGTAATTTTTTAAAACAAGAATTATTATATTTAGGTCATACAGTATCAGCAAAAGGAATCTTGCCTGATAAAAACAAAATTAAAATAGTTGAGAATTACCCTAAGCCTAAAAATACAGATGAAGTAAAACGCTTTGTTGCATTTTGTAACTACTATAGAAAGTTTATTCAAAATTTTGCTGAGATAACTATCCCATTAAATAACTTGTGTCGTAAAAATGTACCTTTTGTTTGGTCCAACGAGTGTGAAAATTCATTTCAAATTTTAAAAAAAAAGTTGATATCACCACCCGTTTTACAGTACCCAGATTTTTCGAACAAAAATGAGTTCATTTTGCAAACTGACGCTTCAGGTATTGCCGTTGGAGCAGTACTTTGCAATAAAGATATGCGACCGATTGCTTATGCAAGTCGACCTTTAAACAAAGCCGAACGAAATTATCAAACAATTGAAAAAGAATTAGTTGCAATCGTGTGGGGAGTAAAGTATTTTAGGCCATATCTTTTAGGTAAAAAATTTACAATTATGACTGACCATAAACCGTTAATATATTTGTTTGGAATGAAAGATCCGTCAAGTAGATTACTAAAACATAGATTAACATTAGAACAATACGATTTTAATATCACTTATATTAAAGGAAAAGATAATTGCGTAGCTGACGCATTATCTAGGTTACCAACAAACTCGGACGAATTAAAGTGTATGAACTCAATATTATTAACAGTAATGACTAGAGCACAAAAGAAAAAAATAAGCAACGTGGAAGATAATACAGAAACTCATATCAATAGCAATGACACGGACAATCGGACTGATCACCCGAAAGTTGTGGAATTGTTACGGATACCGAGTGACGCTGTAGAGATGGTTTTAATAGAAGGAAAGGAGATAAATAAACTTAAGAAACAAAATAAGATAAATGTAGAAACCGAGTGTTTTGCATTTTCTCAAAGTAAGAAAACGTTATACATTAACCTTAATTTCAAAGCGCAATACACGCGAGCCGTTTTTGTGAAGAAATTAAGTCAGTTTTGTAAAAACATAAACGTTGATAAAGTATGTATAATAAAAGGAAATAATAACGCGTTATTTATTAAAGATTTAGTAGACGAAATTAAAAATGACGAAATGTGGACCGGTCCACGCATTTGTATTTTGCGAGGTGTTGAAAGAATTAATGACGACAATGATAAAAGATTTATTATTAATGACTATCATTTACTGCCCACAAGTGGTCATGCTGGTGTGCGCAGAATGATTAATAACATAAAAAGAAAGTATTACTGGCCAGAAATGGAGAAAGATGTTAGAGAATTTGTAAGTAAATGCGATAAATGTCAATTTTCAAAGTATTCAAGAAATACTAAGGAGCCTATGGTAATAACAACCACAGCTTCGTATGCTTTTGAAAAAGTTTTCTTAGATTTAGTTGGTCCACTGGACAAAGATATAGATAATAATAGTTATATACTTACATTACAATGCGAATTAACTAAATTCGTAGAGGCGTATCCACTTCAAAATAAGGAAGCTGTAACCGTAGCTAAAGCATTTGTTAACAATTTTATTTTAAGGTTCGGAATACCGAAACAGATAGCTACAGATAAAGGAACAGAGTTCATGTCATCTACAATGACAGAAGTCTGTACTCTTTTGGGAATTGAAAAATTAAATTCAACTTCATACCACCATGAATCAATAGGATCTCTTGAGAATGCACACAAACATTTAGGTGCATATCTGAGAATACAATGTGACCAATTTTCTGAAACTTGGAGCCACTGGCTTCCATTCTGGTGTTTTACTTTTAATAACACTGTACATTCTTCTACAAAATACGCTCCATATGAGTTAGTTTTTGGGAAACCTTGTGAAATCCCGAGTAGAATAAGTAAAAACATTGAACCTTTGTATAATCCAGATAATTATAGTTTAGAATTAAGGTATCGTTTGCAAGTTGCACACAAAGATGCTAGAAATAATTTGTTACAAAATAAACAAATAAGAAAATGTACTTATGATAAAAATAAAAAACAGGTATTATATAAGAAAAATGATTTAATATTGTTAAAAAATGAACCTGCAACAAAATTAGATAAATTATATATTGGCCCATATACTGTAATTGAAGATTTAGAACCTAATGTAAAAATTATGAAAAACAATAAGATAGAAATTGTGCATAAAAATAGAACTAAGTTGTTTAAAAATAATGTTTAATATGCTTAGCATTAATTGAATTCTAGTATTAAGTCACTATGTACATACTAATATAATACCAATTTTATTATAATAACTGTTAAAAAAAAAAAAAAAAATGTTTAGGTTACATTTTTTTTTTCTTGTACCCCGGTGGTGTAGTGTGTAAGTCGATTTAGTGAGTATAATTAAAGTCGTCGTACAGACAATACGTGTTTCAATTAACGACCTATACCCCCCACACCTCAATATACCTGCGCCACGGTTCCAAGGAGTGGTGATAGTGCCCGGTTGATGCATCGTTGATAAACAGAGCATGCATTGCTTAAACCAAACGGCATTGTTAAATATTCATATAGACCATCTGGTGTGACGAAAGCAGTCTTCTCTATTGAAGTTTCAGAGATTGGTATTTGATGAAAGCCAGCTGCCATATCTAGGCTTGTGTAGAAACGACCGCCAGCTAGTTGATCAATTTGGTCGGAGATTAGCGGGAGCGGATAATGGTCTCGCAAGGTGTTAGCATTAAGTTCTCGAAAATCTACGCAAAGACGGTCATCACCGTTCTTCTTCTTGACCAAAATGACAGGGCTTGAGTAGGGGGATTTACTTTCACGAATGATGTTATTGTCTAGTAGTTCTTTGATAATATTGCGAACTTTCTCCCTTTCTACGGGGCTAAGTCGGTATGGTCTGCGTTCCACGTATTTGTCGGGATTTTTAAGCCTGATGTCCAGCTTGCCTGTGTTAACTCTCTCTTTTGGGTACCCGTGTATAAATAGGTGTTCATATTTATTCAAGAGTGTACGTAGTTGTGTCATATCGTCATTGTTTGTTAGATCAGTATCTAAATTATTGAACATTGGATTGTTGTTACTCACATGATTTACTGGTTTCTGATGGATAAGTTTTGTTCCACTCGATGTAATAATCATACTGAGGTTTGTTTCATGGATCAAATCCATACCTACTAATACGTCAGTGGACATTTCATTATCTGGCAATATACAAAACTGTAGTTCTACTCGGATAGCGTCGATGATGCAAATAGCTATAAGCTTGGTCAAAGATAATGCAGGAAATTGACCGATTCCCTTCAAGTAGTTAACAGTTTGTACTCTTTTTCCAGGTAAAGCAACTGCAACAGATTCTCGCATAATAGAGCATTCTGCTCCACTGTCGAAAACCGCTTGTATAGTTTTATCGCCTATCATTATGATAAAAGGCGCCAAATTTGTTCCAGCCACGTAGTTTACGTTTGATGTCAACGAGCGTTCCCTTTTGTAGCATACGTCATAAGTATGACCAGGTTTTTTGCAGTACGTGCAAGATTGTTGCCGTGAAGACTCTGATAAGCCAGGTACTTTAGCTTGATTGCTGTTCGATTCAGACCTGGTTACTGATGATTTAAACCTGCAGTTTTCTGCACAGTGATTTGTTCTTTTACAGATAGTACAGTTTGATGTTGATCGCGCATTTTCGAACCACCGTGGATGCTTATTTGGAATTGCTGTGTTCATAGTTGAATGAGGACGCTTTTTCCGGATGGAAGATGCAATTGAAATTAGTTCAGGCACTGAAGTTGCTCTGGCGTTCAGTAGTTCTATGCGTAACCGTTCGTCGTTTACACACCCGATCACTGCTTCGACAGCAAGAGCGTTATCAAGTTTGTCTTTAGTTAACCTTTTCCACAATATCCAAGCATGAGACAGGAATTCAGTGACATCTTTCGATGAGTCGTATACATGTTCACGAAAGCGGACGATATCACGGGAATACCTGTTCTCAGGTTCGAAGGTAGTGACCAGGTTTTCACGCAGTTCTTCCCATGAAGTGGTGGTCACCATCCAGTTATCGACCCACATTTTTGCTCGTCCTTTTAATAAACTACATACCTTCATTCGAACATCGAAGTCGTTAAGGTCATATGCTTTTATTGCTTCGTCTATATGCTTGCACCACTCACGTATTCCAATGTTGGTGTCCGGGTCGAATGATGGAAGGAAAACGTCTTTGATCTTCACCTCGGATTCGATAGTCGGAGTATATAATCGTTCTGACATTTTCTGCATTAATTCCATCATTTGCAACATAAAATGTGGTTGTACCATACTCACAGTTGAATTAGGTACCGGCATGCTAGATTGCATATTGGGAACTGTGTTTGGTTGTGCTGCCGGTCCCGCCGTCGAGGAACTTGATGACGCGTCTAGCGATATTTTTCCAGTCAGTTGTATTTGCTGATCCCCAGAAGGTGGATGAACCGATGAGGCAGTGGTTGGGATTGGGGGTTGTCCCAATCCCACTTCTGATGACGGATGCTCGTTGTGGATGTTGTTTTTAAAATGCGTGGCGCCAGCAGAGCTGACACCACTATCTTCGACTACATCGTTGGTATTCATTGTGATTGAGGCAAAACACTAACTTGATTGCTGGTAGATAGTTTATTCACAATATTTACAAGAGTTAATTCTTAAAGGCGCGCACAGGTGACGATTCGTATCGTGGTTAGTACTTGACTGCCTTGTGTACTGCCAGAGACCTCGTATTTATATGAAATTCTGAGGTAAACAATATGTGCTCGGGATTTTCCAGTCGGTATTCTCAAAGATGGGCTTATTCCCCTAAATAATATTTATGTAAACATGTTTTTGTGTTTGTTAAATAATTATACTATTTGATCTTGGTGCCGCCGTATTTCGCTATTACGCCGACAAAGAGTTGTTTACGTTTCGTGAGACTTTATTTCGATACCGGTGTCCTGTGATAACGCGCCGACATGTCAGCCAACAAAGGGATTTTTAACGTAAACATATTTTTTTGCTAACAGCTGCTTTGTTTTCGTGTTTGGTTTGTTTACATTTCGCGCGTCTCTATTTTGATACCGGCCTCCCTTGGTTTGGCGCCGACATATATATCTATATATATATAATTCTATCTCTGCTTTATAGTATTTTATTCCTTCCCAATACACCTTTCTATCTTAAGGAACGTTTTCAGTTTCTTCATCATCTAAATGACTTTAATTTGCGCTCCTCTAATAATCTTAAACTAACAGTACCTGTACACTCTTCATCCTTTTACAATCATTCCTTCCCTGTACAGGCTGTCCGACTATGGAACTCCTTGCCTATTGCAATCACACAAGCGAAATCACTACCAATTTTTAAAAAACTAGTTCGAAATTATTATCTGGATGAAGCCTATAAAGACTGATTAAAACAATTCATTTGTGTAATATTTTATTTTACTTACACTATTTGCTTTTATGTTATATTTTGTATTTTATGTTATATTGTTTATGTTATTATTATATCTTATTTGTATTATATTATTATATTACTTTTAGCGCGCCACCTATAACAAAAGGTTTTTTTATTGTATTCGGACCTAAAGTTGTCTGCAATAAATCGCTTCTTAGCGATAAGGCTGCCTATTGTGCACTAGTTATATAAGTTTAATATTAAGTTACTTTGCATGTATATAATTTTTGGTGGACAATAACATATATATATATATATATATATATATATATATATATATATATATATATATATATATATATATATATATATATATATATATATATATATATATATATATATATATATATATATATATATATATATATATATATATATATAATGTGTATGTATTTATGTATGTAAGTATGTGTAGTATATAGCTTTTAATGTGTAATCTTGTTTGCTTAACGAACTCCAATTCAATTGTGCACCTAATAAGAAACTATCTCTGCATCACCCCAAGGTAGACTGGTAGAGAATGCCTCTAGGCATTATGTTTTATGTCCGCCTTGTACATTATGTGCTAAAGGTTATAAAATAAATAAATAATAATATTATATTTATTATACTTCGTAAGTATTTGTATTTGTTCAAATAGTTTCCAGCACATAAATTCATACTCATTCAAATGGCGCACAATTCTTCGATCTTTCCAACTATATCAGTCGCTTAACCTCGTTTGACGTTGAAAGGAATCCTCAATTGCATCGAGAGCGCATTCTGAATGAGTCGAGGTATCTAGAGCTCTTTTATGCGCTGCTTTTATTGAGATGGCGTTTTTAGTGGGGTAGTTGAGACGTGTTTTGTGTCGTACAATGCCGTGCATCGGGTTTCAATAAAAGAGACTTTTTTAAATTTTTGATAAAATATATATATTTATTGAAGGTTTAAAAATAATATTGGAGTTATTGCGCAAGATCTAAATAATACAACAACCAACAAGCCAACATCATCAGACAAACTACCAGATGACCACGCTATTTGGTTATTGACCCCCAGAGATTTAAGAGTACGTTTGTTGGACTTGAGAGATGAGCAACTGAGATCGCAAAATCAACAAGCCACAGATAGTCCAATAGAATTCATTGATGGCCAACAATAAAGCTTGGTCCATCAAGCCAAAATGGGCCAATGTAGAAAGGCGGCGAAGTCATGCTAATCCCGCAAGCACGCTCGGTGCGCTCCCGCTGCTAGATCCACATCACCGGGGGGTCCTTGCTAACTTTATGCTTAGGTAAAGGTTACCACCTCGAGGATCCAAGCCTTCCCAAGAATACGTTGTGGCGAAGAAGAATTAAAATCTCATCAGATGGTGTTAAAAGTAACACAGAATAATACTCGAAAAATTATTAAATTTTTAGCTTTAACTCAAGTTTGGCCAGAAATATGAATGTGTACATCACTTTGCTAGGGTGTTGTAGAAGGCGTTGAACGGATTTCTCTTTTTGATAGTTCAGTGATAGGAAAAGGATTCTTTAATCGATATTTTCTTTTAAGATCAAACATATAACATAAAAATCAAAGGCATCTCTGGCCTATAAATATGTCAGCATAATAATCTTGCGTTTTGTTTTGACCTAGGTTGCAGTTCCTCCACGCGAACGGCAGTTAGCGACGCATGCGACCCCTGGTGCCACAACCATTCATAAGCGACGGTAACTGCTAAATACTAGAACCTCTTTAAACCGGACCTCGATAACTCGAAATCTGAACCCATCTATCAATCTAATAATCTATAAGCGGAAATAATAAGGGTATTTCTATAAGCTAATTCAGTACTTATGTTTTCCTCTATAAATCGAAAAAATAAATAGGACCTCTATGTTTCAAACATAGCAATGTTTGATTTACTTAACAACTTCATACTTCAGTTTTAAGAAACAATATACAACTTCAATATATTGTTTCATATAACTGGGATTTTTATATATTTTACCTAACACAATTAGTTGAAGTAAATCTTAATCTCTATACAAGTCGAATATTTTCTTACGAAATTCGCTTACGTTGAAATCTCTCGTGCGTCGAATACTCTATAACGCGAATTTTCCCCTACAAAGGTTACTTACATAAGTTCTACTGCATTAAGTGAACAGTCAGTTTATCTGCGGTTTCTAAGGTATAAAAAAACCGATATATGATGAAAATCTACAACTATTTATATCCTAACTAATATTATAAATGCGAAAGTGAGTTTGTTTGTTTGTTACGCTTTCACGCCTAAACCGCGGAACCAATTTTGATGAATTTCGTTCTGTATAGCCACAGATCGGACTTTAGGGAACGAATAGGTTACTTTTTTTTTAATTCATATGGCAGTACAACTAATAATTTATATATTGGATTCTGATTGCTTGCAAACAGTTCCTAGGAATTGCCAGTTACGCTTAGTTTCTAACGCTACACTGAAACTATTTCCCATTGAGGCAATGGCTTTAAAAGCCAAAGTCAATATGTTATACTATCTACACAAACGATGAAAAGCGACTTACTCGTTGGATTCCCAGTGTTTGCTAACAATCCCTTGGGATTGTCAGTTATAGTTAGCCTTTGACGCTGAAGCCACTTCCGGTTAGGTAATAATAAGGAAGTTAACTGTTTACACGGTGATAGTTTCTATTGAGTTAGAGGGAATTGACCACGGGTTTTTTTTGGCGTATAATTGCCAATCAAAGAATCGATTTCCTTTCAGCCTTGACGGTTAGTCTTTAATATTCCATGCTGCCACGCGTCACATGACACCACTGTGTGTCTGGATGTTCAAAGTGGCATTACTGCTATATTTATATATATTTATCAATTATGTTAGTCTTTCATAAATTAATTCATTCTTTCAAAAATTTCTCTCGTCTGACATGATCAGTCTCAAACGAAGGAGAAGGAGAAGCCAAGGTCCGGTTGAAGAAAGAGGCGAGTAACTTTTTCTCTATACAGAGTCGGGGTAGAAATCTTAGCCCCTGTAGCTGGATTGGTATTGTAAAAGGTGTCGGTCAGGCGCACGGAACAGGTGAAATACCTGACGCGTCTGGTGACATTGATTGCTACGTTAAGGCACGCATTGCTGCTGCGTGGGCCTGATGGCGTGAGGTGACTGTTGTCATTTGTGACCCCAAAATAAGCGGTTAAATTGACAGGACAGATCTATAAGACCATCATTAGGTCTGTCCTTTTATACGGATGTGAAGCGTGGCCGGTGCTGGAGCGACACAAGCAAGAACTGCGTGTCACGGTGATGAATAAGCTGCGGTGGATGTGTGGAGTGACGTGAAAAGACCGCGTTATGTGAACGAGGAAACAAGAAATGAATGAGGAAACAAGTGATCTGTAAACTTCGAATGTAGTATAGAATTAGAACAGCCCTAAATTAAGACCTCTTTTGTCGTACGAAAACGTCCCGTAGACTCAATTTCGAGAAAATTTACTTGTTTGACGCGCCTTGCTTAATTTTCGACGAAAAAAGCCACGTAACGGTTAAAGAACAATTTGAAATTTCAAATTTAAAAAGTTCTTTTGATTACAGTTGAAGTTCTTTGTTGTCTATGGTTAACGGTTTTTTCCATTCGCGACTTGAATTTGGAATGTTGACAGTTTTATTTTAGAAAAACTTTATTTGACTTGCAGTAAGTTTTAAGAACTCGATACATTTGTTAACGTGAATTAATAGCAATTTATTTAAGTATATTTTAACAGACGATATAAATAATTTATTATGATGATTAATAATAAGTATGTGGTTGCTAAGTAACACATTTGAGTTGGAGGAACCCTGTGACTTCGATTCTCATTATAATATATGTACATCTATTAAGCAATACTTCTCACTTGTAATGTATATAATAAGCTTAGTGGTGTAACTCATGCGACGGTTAAACGTAAGTATAAGTGCTGCCTATTCAGGGTATATTATAGTGTGATTGCTGTATAATAATAGAAAATATTTGAAAACAGTCTTAAAAGCTGTATGAATTGTCTATTTTACTATATAAAGTGAAGAAATTGGTAATCAAGATCACAAATCCCTTCTTTAATGTTGTTAAATTTCTTTTTAAAGTGATTAAATCCTAAAGGAAATCCCTGTGTCCTTACTGTGTAATAGCGATTTGTAATTTTTATGAGTATCTAAGTCCTTTTTTAATTCTAACTATACAACTATACAAAAAAATAAAATTGGAGTGTCTGTTTATAATATTAAAATAACCGCTTTTTACTAAGTGCATTCGGACGTATACACGGTACATATACCAAAACAACATTTTTTACAATTTTTGTCTATCTGTCTGTCCGTCTGTCTGTTTGTTCCGGATAATCTCTGAAATGGCTGGACCGATTTTGACGGGACTTTCACTGGCAGATAGCTGATGTAACAAGGAGTAACTTAGGCTAGTTTTATTTTAGAAAAAAAAGTTATAGTTAAAAATGATCAGTTTCGGATTTTTTTTAATATCCAATTTAAGTTGACCTCAGATTTATAACATCAATCATATGAAATAGGGTTTAGCTTAGACTGGACTATGTAAGTTCGAACGCACGTATTCCGGAGGCGCATGGCGTAGTTGCATTCGATAACACTGACTGTTTGCATATTTCATTTATTAATATTTTAGGGTTTAGAGGGTTTGTAATCCAAAATAAACCATAAGATATATCCACCAAAAATGCTGCCCAAAGTCACTATTCCACGCGGACGGAGTCGCGGGCACAGTTAGTATATAATATATTCATAACCAAAAATATGTTTCAATACGATATGCTGTGACAATTCTCATAGTATAGTCTAGTTTCGGAGTAAGGTGCTTTTGTTATGGATACTAGACAACTGAGATACTTGAGATACTTTTTTGTTAATGAATACATGTAGTATACTAATACCTATTCTTGGAACGGTAATCAAACTCATGTCACTCTCAGGCGTTTTGATGTACAAAAGAAACGCAATGGAGGTCATTAATATAAATTCCTTGGCCGTTAAAATGGCCTTAATTAGTGACTAGCAATTAGTTTAAGAAGCTATTAAAAATTTTGCGGCCAATAAAGCAAGAGGTTTTGGCCATTTGAATGGTGTTGGCCGGATTGAGGAAGTAATTAAATTGTGTAATAATGTTCTTTCTTCTGCTGGCGCTGTAAGCGTTCCAAGTGCATTAGCTGCTGCGCCACCGAAGTCGTCTAATTAAAAGTGAAACTGCCTATAAGAGGGTGTGGGGAACCTTACCACTATATTTGTTTGCATAACTGTACAATGTTGTTTACAATAACACAGGGTTCCACACATCTAATCAGGAAGCTATTGTTTACTATTTGAGATTTATATATCACGAGATTAAGTTGCACGGTCAATGAGTTACGCGTGACTGACTTTTCTGCGAAGGTAGATCGTTCGGCATGCGAGTGCCGGTCCAATTCGGTGAGCGCTAAAATGATGCGCTCGGGATATTTATTTATGAATATCCCACAAGGGTATTCCCTGGCCAGGGGTTCAGACAGTTATCTCCGTGCAGGAGTGAGAACACTGGCCCCTGTAGCCGGGATTGGCCTATCGTAAAAACAACCCTAGCTAGGTGATAGAGCTCCAAGCTCGTCTGGCTGGCAACTGCTCCTGATTTCTACCACCATAATATCTCTATGTTGTGTTTTAGTATTAGTGATCCAGGTCCCAGTATCCCTACGCGGACAGCAGCGTGCTAACGGTGCCCCTACGTGGCTAACATTATGGATGTTAACTTACTATTAAGTGGACCGTCAGCCTGTTTCCTCTTCGCCAGCAATAAAAAAATGAAGAGGTGCATACCATATTAATGTTTAAGCCCCTGACTTTAGAGTTACATCACGAGTGCATCATCAGCTGCCACGTACTTTACTATATACCTCTATTGTATAAAGAAAACATGCGGGGCAGTCTTTGGAGAATACCGATAGAAGTGAAAACTAACTAACTCGTGAATTGTATCGTCGAGCTATTAGATTATTATTTTTGGTTTATAAAGAAGTGTTTATGATCAAGGATTAAACTTTAAATTGGTCATTAACACTTCTTTACAAACCAAAAATTGTTCACCCAAAAAGTGCTCAACGCGCCTAAAGAAGCTTTCACTTCAAAACTCAACTGTATTTCATTGTAATAAAGTCGCAATTCGAATAGATATGTATAAATAATGCAATGTTAAAGTTACATTATAAAATAAACCTTAAGTCACTATTAATAAGGTTGGTATTATTGGAGCAAAACTCTGTCTTACGACTTACGAATTCTTGCGATCAGGACACGTAACCTGACGGGAGTTTAACATTTTTACCCATCACAAAAAAAGTGCACAACGCCACTAAAGAAGATTTCACTTCAAAAATATGTAAATATTTTGTATTTTATTATTCCATTTATTCTAGTCACGTATTTACCAAATGGATTTTCATATTTCATTCACGGGATGTATTTCACACTAAACTAAAGCACAAAGCTAGTGTTTTATGCAAAATATTTTAATTAAAATTTAAAAGGAATTTTATGTTAGCTTTCAAAACTTAAATAATTCAATTCTAAATATATTAGTTTTTTTCAATTTATTCGTGGCGAAGAATCCGTATCTTTCGTTTTCATTAGGGTATTAATTGAACACATCCCCTGCTAGGGGATGATTGCTTCCTAAAGGAAATGGACTTAACTATCTCTTGTCAAAGGCACATCGACGTAGTACGCAGACCGCTAATCTCAGTAGGCAGGTTTCCTCATGATTTACCCTCCACCGTCAGTACGTAGGGCACTACCAGGGAGCTAGGGGCACCGCGAACATACTGCCGTCCACATAGGAGTACTGAAACCTGAGTCACTAATGCCGGAACACAATACAAGGTTATCATAGTGGCATACTTATATACCAGGGGTGGTTGCCATCAAGACGGGCCTGGAATCATACCACCTACCTAAGGTTGTTTTGTTGCCTTTTACGATAAGCTGACCCCGGCCACAGGGGTCAGTATTCTCTACAGATTTATGCTAGTTAGTAGATTAATTCAGAGCCTGAAGTGTGCCTGTTCAGATGACTTGAATGTTCTTTATTTTTATTAGAGAGACATGTGGATAAATATAAAACAGATGTGGCTAAATTTGGTTTTATAAAGATGAAAAGAAGAAGAGATAAAAATTGACGTATGAAATGGCAGCAGGTTTCATGATCAATCCTTTTTTGGCCTGGTGGCTTTTCACAAAATGGAGGCTCTTCTATGAGCCCGTTAAGAGGCCACCACCGAGACTGTGTGTCATAGGGATCTTGATGTGGGGAGTCACCCACATCAAGGTCGGGCTGTGTATGAAGCACCTGAGACTTAATAGTCGACGGGATTTTGCGCACTTTGAGCGCTTGGCCCTAAAACTCGTTCATAACGGCCAGAGCCACAGTATCGGTCATTTTTCCATTGGCCTAAATACTAAGACATAGAACAACGTGGTTTTTAGTGCATAATAAGGAAAGGATGTTACACAAATGCAAATGCTGACATGGACGTGTGGAATTCCTAAAAAAGATAAGGCACGAATTAGTATTAAGACACGTTTGAAAGAAGCGCCAGACATACACAAACCAAAAATTGTATAGAATTAACAAATATAAGAATGCTATCTGATAAGGAAAATTCTAGGAAGGAATGTAAATTTATACGAAAGTGTCTTTTTATCAGTGCAGGGGCGGAGAAAGAATACTAACCTCTGCGGCCGTGGTCGGCCTGTCGTAAAAGGCAACAAAACAACCCACCCCAGCTACGTGGTAGGGCCTCAAGCCCGTCTGGATGGTGACCACCTTTGGTCTTAAGTATGCCGCCATAATAACCTTGTGTTGTGTTCCGGCATTAGTGACCCAAGTTCCTGTACCCTTACGGGACAGCAGCGTGTTCGCGATGCCACTGGCTTTGCAAACACCCATAGGCGACGGTAACTGCTAAATTCTAAGCGGGCCGTCAGCCTGTCTGCTGTACTACAGCATTAAAAAAAAAGATGGATAGTGTAGTAGCATAGTAGTGTGCTTCATCAAAAAAAAAACTCAATTAAGAACAAGAAAAATAAGGAGTTTTTGTATCAAGAATTTCTAGTCTAATAAGAAAAAATAAAACTTTAAAGACGATGCTATCTTTAAATACTTGCTTACTTCGAAATACATTTCTGAATTAAAAGTAATTTTATTCCCAACTTCTAGGTCACCTGTATAATACGTATATTTTATACGTATAATGCAACGCAACTAGCATTCAGCGTTATTTGGGTCAACTGAGGTCCTATGTTAGGGACTTTGCACATTTATACGCAAATGGTATTTTAAATGATTTTGATTCTTCATCGTCTGCCATTCGTTTGCACCACAAATCCCGGTCCCTTAATTTTCGCATCCAGGCCCAACCGGGAATCTTGCGCAGGCCATCACCCCATCAGGCTTTATAGCTTTATGCCTTAGCTTGTTTACTTTAGCGCCCATCGGTCTTGTAACACACGTGAACGGCCTATTGCCACTTCCGCTTGCATATTTTGCTACACTGGTTTTCCTACATATATCCTCATTTCGGGTTTTGTCTACAAGAAAAACACCTAACATAGTCACGTCATAACCCGCCGTCAATGCAGATGTCTCGGCTCCGATATTGAGGTAATGATGATAAAACTTGATGCTAAGCTATAGATTACTCTAACGACTCTAAGAAGTTGCTCAAAGCTCAAAGTAACGAAGATGATCAAGGTTTTAGTTGGTATATCTCTGCGATCTGTTACGACATTAACATCCAGTTGTCATCCACACACTCATTAAAAGTCTTTTTCATCCTGCCCTTATCCCAGCTATGTGCGGTCGGCACAACATGTCCTCTTCTTGCACTCTCCTCTATTAATCATCATCTGAACATTCACACCTGTTTTGTGTCATCACCATATCATCTTTTACACAAACCATCCATCTTTTTTTGGTCTACCTCTCCTTTTGCATCCATCCACTTTAATTTCTAGTATTTTCCTTATTATATGACAACACCAGGCCACACCAGGCTAGCCTATTACTTTTCAGCTTCTCAATCACTGGCGCTACTTTCACACTTCCACTGATATATTCCTTATGCCTTTATGACAATCAAACCTCTATTTTTAGAGTCTTCAGAGTCATTAGTTTCACACTACTTCGCTATCCAATAACTTATACCAATAAAAAAATGTATACTCAGATAATTGACTAAAATCAGACAGCGTCATTTAATTCCAAAGTAAGCAGCAGAGCTCTTACGTTTTGAGTACTAGATAATAGATCTTATATACTTTTTTTCTGCAAATAAAAACAAATCATACACACAGCCAGAGACGAGAATGGAAAACCCGCAAGCGTTTGACGTGCAAAAGCCATTGCTCAATGTAAGTGTTCCTTAATAGGGGTCACTCTTGAGACTGTAAACAGCGATGCAATACCACAGCCGGCTTAGCACTAACAATGGCCAAAGCCGCAACTTGGGCCCATAAATTTGGATTGTTACTAACTCCTCAAGATTTAGTACGTATGAAAAAATGACCTATATTTATACCTAATTCAAAAGACACAGCATTACGTCATTATTGCACTTCCATACACTTCCGCTTCTGGACTTTTTCGTCTTCAACGTCTAAATGCGTTCGGTCATCTATCATGTCATCATGGTGACGGTTTTTCAGTTGACTCTTCTGGTTAAGACCAGTAATGCTAATTAAAGCCGGGTCCAGACGAGTGTGACGCGTAATGTAAGATTACGTGTAATTTAGCGTCAACAGTGTGGACGGCACACGAACTCAAAGTGAATTGTGTACGAGAATCTATTTCAAGAGCTGTTTCCATTCAGTTGCTACGAACATGCTGGATAGGAAGGTCGTGATAGCTGGTGCTGCTTTTATTTCTATGAATTTACTAACTGAAGACCGGAAACGTTTGAAGCGTCGATGGTGGAAAACTAATTTGTAAAATTAGTTTTCCACCATCTTCTTTACTTGTAGAACTAATATCTCAGCAAATAAGTGTTCGTCACTCTACATCATGAACGAACACACGACACAACCGTCACGAACGCCGTCCAAACGATCACTGCGAGCGCCTTTGCATTCGGGCAAAACTTGATTAATTTAGAATTACCTACTAACAATTCTAACTTATTGTTAAGAATTTTATTATTATATATAACAAACCCACTAATAACTTATGGATAAAAATAATGTCTGAAATAAATTATTATTATTATATGTTTTAATTTGTTTTCTCTCTTACGAGGTATTTTTTTAGCCGCGGGTTTTTAACCAAACGACTAAAGGAACCTAATCTAAGGATAAAAATTTCCTAACTAACCGGCAGGTATTCAAAATAACGGCTTTTTGGAGCTGGATCACAATTGTATATGGGATGTAACTCTTCAAGACTATTGCGCAATATTTTAGGAATAATGCCTGTGGATGAAAGTATTATAGGGACAGTTCTAACTGCGTCTACTTGCCATTGTGCCTTTATTTCTGTACATAGGTCAGTGTATTTAGCTAGTTTTTCTGAATAAGTATTTGATAAGTTGTGTGTGTTTGGTATAGCAATGTCTATGATATATAATTTTTTGTTAAGTTTATCGAGAAGGGTAATATCGGGTCTATTGTAATGTATGGTTTTGTCAGTGATAATGGTTCTATCCCAGTATAGTTTATAAGAAGATGATTCCAAAACAGTTGCAGGTTTGTATTTATAGTATGCTATCCGATTTTGTATTAGAGAACACCTGTAAGCTAAGTATTGGTGGATGATGGCACCAACTTGGTCGTGACGGTGTTTGTAGTCAGTCTGTGCAATTGATGAGCAGGCACCGGTTATATGTTGTATGGTTTCCGAGTTTCGGAAGCAATGTCGGCAGATGTCGGTTTGGAGGTTGTTGCTATGTATAATATATTTTTGATAATTTCGCGTGTCTATAACTTGATCTTGAATAGCGAGTATGAAACCTTCAGTTTCTGGGAACAATACACCATGCTTGAGAAAGGCATTGGACGCGAGTTTGTCAATGTCTGAATGAATTAAGTCCCGGTGATGACGGCTTGTAACGTTCACCCCCTACGTCACTTAATATATAATCCGAATATGTACCGATGTACATATATTTACGAGGAGATTCGATTAGTACCGACGAATCGAACTAATAATTTTAGTTAAGAATTACGTATTTAATAGTTTCAATAGAAGTGTGATAAAATGAGTAGTCACAGATATAAAATCCTGTTTGATGAGAACTATTAATTATTAATTACACATTTGTGTATAAAATAGAAATAATAAATTAATTTCTATCACTCACCGAACACGACGGTTTCTGGTGATGCTCTGGCCGGAGATCGCCTTTACGGCTAAGACACCTACGTTGTGTTTTCCCAAAGTAGTAAACCTAGATTCTTTTATTAACCGGTGATTTGAGATATCGGAAGCTGTATATGTTGGAATACATCTATGTACTTATTTCTATGGGGCTTAACGGAAAATGGAATAATAATAAACATACTTATAATATTCATATAGGTCGATAAATATTAAAGAATATATAAGGTGAGTAAAATGTAATTATTGTAAGGTGTTATGTAACGAGTATAGTGTGAGTAAGTTATTAGTCAGTTACTTATAATAAACCTTAGCCTAAAGTAACTCTAGTAGCTTTACAAATAGTGCTAACCTAACCACGACCGCGAATCGGGAATATTTCATTGTAAAACCGAAGCTCTACAACAAAATATGTTGCCCGGTGAAGTCACCCACCACCTCAAAGCCCCGCGAAAATACGACACTAACCTTCTACATTTAGTGTCCCACAATACAACTTCTCAGTATAATTTCTTGGGGAAAAGAGGAATAAGTGAATTATATAATAATAATAATAATCATTTATTTCAGACATTTTTTTTTTATCCATAAGTTATTAGTGGGTTAGTTATTTAATAAAATTCTTAACAGTAAGTTAGAATTGTTAGTAGGCGATTCTAAATTAATCAACACTATATTTTCCCCGTTACAATAGCTATCCAATGCTTCTGAATAGCACAATCGTAGCGGGCTGAAATCATTTTAAGAATGCTGTTGGCGCTGCCACGCAATCGCAGTAGCATTGAGGCCGCTTTTTTCCTGATTAATGCCTTAAAACCATCAACCCGGGCATTTACAAACATGGCCGATGCACTGCAATGGCGTGGCAACCCCATAAGCACTCTAAATGCATTGTTGTACTGAACACGCAGGACATTGTAAGCACGACGCGTATAATTGACCCATAAACTACTCGAGTAAAATGTCTGACAAAAAGCTTTGAAAAGAACGATTTTAACTTCTGTAGAGCTGCGAGAAAATCTACGGGCCAGCATATTGCATCGCACCGTCAATGCCCTGCGTTCCCGTTCCATATCAAAATTGTCCTTAAGGTCGTCTGTGATCATATGTCCCAAGTACTTGAATGAGGTGACAACTTTAAGCTGTTTCCCCTCTAGATACGTAGGTGGTATTATGCGAGGCTTATAGCTTCCCGACCCAAAAACCATCACTTCACTTTTCCGCGCATTATAACTGAGACCATGTTTCTTAGCGTATTTCTCACAAATTGATATTAAAATTCTCAAACCATTAATCGAGGGAGCCAGCAGCACCATGTCATCTGCGTAGCTAAGATTGTTAACACATGTATCATCTATGTGGCATCCTACATGTGTGCTGCTGAGTTCCTCGATCAGCCCATTAATGTACAGGTTGAACAGGCCAGGCGAAGTTACCCCCCCCTGCCTCACCCCACATTCCAATCGATATTCATCAGAAAACACATTGCACCACCTCACTTGGTTTATCTGATTACTATACCAGTGTTTTAGAAGTAAAGTACACATGGCTGGCACACCTGTTTCCTCGAGCTTTTTCCATAGCATATCATAACTGACTAAATCAAAAGCTTTTGACAAGTCAAGGAAACAGGCGTAAATAGGTGTTTTTCTATCGGTATAATAACTTATAGTATGCTTAAGGCTTAGAATCGCACTTTCCGTGGACACACCTGACCGAAAACCAAATTGAGCGTCGTGAAGATCTAAGTGCTGCTGGATGTGCCCATTCAATAGATGATCTAGTACTTTAGCAGTTATTGTAGCAAGTGAGATGGGCCTGTAATTAGACTTACTAGATACATCTCCCGTTTTATTCTTTAAAATTGGAACGACAACTGTTTTCATTAGATCCCTAGGTAGGTAACAGTGGTTTATACATAAAGTAAAGAACGTAGCCAGCAATTGCGGTAAGTACTTTCCGCCGTACTTAAAGTGCTCAATGCTAAGGCCATCATGCCCAGGCGATTTACCTCTCCGCATTCGCTTAATTACTGAACTGACATCTTTTGCTGTGAAATGTAATCTTTCGCCGGACATGATAGTCTTATCATCGGCGTCCCCTCTCATGGGCAATATTAGAGGAGACCGCACAATGAAGTGGTTTTTAAAGCTTTTTGCTATATCTTCTACCACACTAATGCCCTCCACGCTAACAGGAATGGTCAACTTAGGACTTATTTTATTTACATTTTTCCAAAAGGATTTAAAATCTTTAGCTTTCCCCTTTAATGCCAAGATATCCATTTTAATTTGATCCTGTCTGTCTTGGCACCACTTCAGCTTAACCTTAAAAACTTTCCTACTTTCGTACATGTTTGTATATATTATGCCACTATTTGGTTTACCGGCCATTGACCACACTTTAAACTTCAGCCTTGCATCTCTGTGTGCCTCTGCTACATATTTATTCCACCCTATTATGTATCCACCTTTTCTACAACACTTATATTTTGAGGACGCCACAGAAGCATATGTCAGCGTGTTTATTATATCTTTATACATTTCATCCACTAAAAGATGATGGTCAGCGCTTAAACAAGGAGTATCGGCGCATGAGGTCATATAATCATCATCATCATCATCTTTGCGTTCTATCCCGGTTGCAGCCCAAACTCTCGCTTCGGCGCCCGGGGTCCGCTTTCCGACTTTTTCTTCTCCACTTCGCACGGTCTTCAGCATCCCTGGTAGTGAGCCCATTGGCACGCATATCACCCTTTACGACGTCAAGCCAGCACTTTTTGGGTCTACCCCTCCTGCCGGGGCCCGGCGGAGGCGGCATGGCCAGACATTTGTTACCCACGTAAGCATCCGGTTGCCGTAAAACGTGGCCGTACCAACGGAGCCGACACTCTTGTAATTTGTCCGCAATGTCACGGACATGAAGACTGCCGCGAATGCGGGAGTTCCTAACGCGGTCCTTCCGCGTCACTCCACACATCCACCGCAGCATATTCATCTCCGTGACACGCAGCTCTTGCTTGTGTCGCTCTAACACCGGCCACGCTTCACAGCCGTATAAAAGGACAGGCCTAATGATGGTCTTATAGACCTGTCCCTTCAACTTTACCGGCATCTTGGGGTCACAAATGACACCAGTTACCTCACGCCATTTGGCCCACGCGGCAGCAATGCGTGCCTTGACGTCGCAATCGATGTCACCAGAAGCATGGAACACAGATCCCAGGTATTTCACTTGTTCCGTGCGCTCGATCGTGTCGCTACCTATGCGTACGGGTGTGGGATCTGTGGAGTTACAGGCCAAGTACTCGGTCTTCGCCACATTGATCTTCAGACCACCGTTCTCAAGCGACTCCTTCCACGCCTTCACACGTCGCACCAACCTACCCCTGTCCGAATCTGCCAGCGCGATATCGTCAGCATACATGAGCAGCCACGGGGGCTGCTCATGTGAGTTTCTGATGCTGTTTGACAATACGTCTAATACCACGCTAAACAGAAACGGACTAAGGACGGATCCCTGGTGTACTCCGACGGTGATGGGGAAAGGTTTTGTGTCGCCAACTGCGGTCCGAACTACGGAATCGGAGTCACGGTACATGTCTCGGATGATGTCAATATAGGCCTCTGGAATCCCTTTGGACCGCAATGCCCACCAGATTATCGCGCGAGGAATACAGTCGAAGGCCTTCTGCAAGTCGAGAAACAGGCAATGCAGAGGCGTATTCTTCGCCCTGTATTTCTCCGCGACAGTCCTTAGGGCAAAAACAGGGTCCATTGTCCCGTGACCAGGGCGAAACCCATATTGACATTCCGAGATAGTGCACTCCTGTCGAATCCGAGAGTCGATAACCCTCTCGAAGAGCTTCATGGTGTGGGACATGACCTTAACCCCTCGGTAACTACCGCACTCCTGGACCGACCCCTTGCCCTTGAAGACTGGAGTAATGATACTCAGTCTCCATTGGCTCGGGATCGTACTGGTGAGGAGTATCTGGTTGAAGAGGTCGGTTAAGACGCCCACACCACGAGAGCCCATAGCCTTCCAGGCTTCGATGGGGACTCCATCGGATCCAACAGCTTTCCGATTCTTCATGCGGCGAAGACAATTCTGGACCTCTGCAGGCGTTACCAGTGGCACTAGTCCTTGATTCGGAGGAAGATCTGGCGGCTGCACCCCTTTATGCTGCATGTTCAGCAGCTCGTGGAAATACGAGCGCCATCTCTCCTTCACCGCGAGGTCCTCGCATAGCAGGTTGCCCACAGGGTCCTTTACACAGCGGCACTTGGAAATGTCCTGTGCCGCTTTGACCCTGGAGCGCGCCAACTTATAGATGAGCTTCTGCCCCTCAGACGATTCCAACTTGTCGTAAAGTGGTTGTAAGTTGTCTCGTCTGGCTCTGGCAACAGCTCTCTTAGTGGCGCGCTTTGCCACCCGGTATGCGTCGCGATCTTCAGGAGATCTGGACGCTTGCCACTTCTTAAAGAGGGCTTTCTTCGCTCTAGTCTCCCTCTGGACTGTGTCGTTCCACCACCATGTCTCCTTGTCACACTTGCGACCGCCCTTAGACACCCCAAGCACCTCCTTCGCCGACCCAAGGATAGCCGCCTGAATCTTGTCCCAGTAAGCCTGAACTGGTTCGCCCATACCACCGGCGCACTTGTCACCGACGGCTAAGGCGAACTCCTGGGACGTGACTTCATCGAGCAGCCACCACCTGATTCGGCGCTGAACGCGCTCAGTATGCGAGTCTTTAGGCTTAGCGCAGAGGTCCATGACAAGAAGGCGATGTTGTGCAGTGAGACTCTCACCGGGTATGACCTTGCAGTTGGCCACTTTGCTGATGTGGTGTCTCCTAGTGAGTAGGAAGTCGATTTGGGTAGCATTCCTCCCGCTTTTGTAGGTGATGAGATGCTCGGGTCTCTTTTTGAAATACGTGTTCACGATGGCGAGGTCGGCAGCCGCACACGTATTGAGGATGTCCTCCCCTTCCGCGTTGCGGCTACCGTACCCAAATCCCCCGTGAACACGCTCAAATTCCCCACATTCATCACCCACATGACCGTTCAGATCACCACCCAAAACGATCCCCTGTGATAATGGGATTCCACGGAGCACTTCTCCGAGTAAATTCCAAAACGCTATTTTATCGGCGTCGTCACAACCGGCCTGTGGCGCATAGGCACTTATCAAGTGGGTAACTACCCCATCGATAAGTACCCTAACGACCATAAGCCGATCGCTATGACGTTTCACTTCCAAAATGTCGTTCTGGAACTCCTCCGAGAGCACTATGGCAACCCCATTCTCCCCACCAGGTGCACCTGTGTAGATCAGCTTGTAGCCATTCCCAATGAACCGGGATCTGCTGGCCTTCCACCGAGTCTCCTGCAGGAACGCCACGGCCACCCTCCGCCTGGAGAGCACATCGGCCAACTCTCTCGCGCGTCCGGTTAGCGTGCCTATGTTCCATGTTGCGAAGCGGATCTTTCGAGATGTTTGGGCTGCGTGAGTTGGGGCTAACGTCGTTAGCCGTGCCCGCCCATGACACGGTAGCCCTTGTCCATTTCTCACAAGAGCCGGGCGAAGCTCCTGCGCGCCGTTATGCGGCGGCGCCCTAGCCCTTACACAATCCCGTAACCTCATACTTTCCATCGATTTGGCAGGTTTTGGCTTTTACGGGGGCGACTGCCGTCTGACCCCCCAACCCCAAAAGGAAAGCCGTCGTCAGAGCCTCGTCCGTTATTCAGCAGGGTGCGCCGACTTGCAGGTGAGGTTGACTTGGGCCCCGAAGATGTTGGTAGGGCCCCTTACACCCCGCATGAGGTCATATAATGTGGCGCGAGAAATTGCCGAAGCTGTGAGCAGCGCTTATACGTTGGAGATTGAAGACCACATTTACCATGGGCGATACGCCTATGCCTATCGAATGGCGAGCAAAAGGACCTGGCCAACTCATTAAAGTATAGCAAGGAAAAGCATCTTGCATCATGTCGAAGAGAAGACACAGGTCGGCTCAAGCACTTACATCGAGTCAGCACATTGATGGCATTGTGGATAGTATAGTATGTTCGGCCTTATAGGCCACGTACTCACACTTCTCACAGATCTAGCAATCCCTTTTATCGATGTAATAATTCTAGTTATAGGTATGTAGTTATATAACAGGCAGAACCGCCTTATCCATAATAATGATCGTCAATGCAATATCGTTATGATAATTAAGATTTGAGTGATAAATTTAATTCCTCTATTCTCACTTTATAAACTTATACCAGAAGAATAATTGTGCAACCCAAGTGGCAACAGCAGCCGGCAAATCAAAGCTACTTTCTTTTATTACTTCACTAGGGTAAAACGTGCACTAACTTCAGTACAGTTTTACGGAGATAGGAGAGGAATAGGATTATAGGATTGACACTTAAAATAGCGAGTAAATGCTGCATTAGTTAAATGAGTTGAAGAATATCACGCACGAAGCGATTCTATATTATTATGCATGCTTATCGGTATAAAATTTGTACCCATTTGTGCACTCGTATTAGAATATAGCCAAGTATGCAGACCACAGACATTGAGATTGCTGAACCATGGTTATGGTTCAGCAATCTCAATGTCTATATGCGGTTGCACTCGTCCGTTCATCGTCAGCATAGTAATACTCTAACGCTAAGACGAAGAGTGGGGAGTCAACGTTTGGTTTGGAACGTCTCAGTCTCGTAGTCTACACCTCCTGGTTACATTCCAGACAAGCATAACGCACTGTTAAGTGATAGACGAGATATACCAGTCGGTCCTCAACGTGGTACCATTCGGTCTTCAACTTGAAAGCCAACTACTCCTTAATTAGTTCTGGTTCAACCACAAGTGTTCAAGAAACCTTACAAGTTTCTAAATTCCATAAAATAACATCATCACATTCTTAGCGTTAAATCCCGGTTGCAACCCAAACTCTCGTTCCGGAGTTCAGGGTCCACTTTCCAACCTTTCTTCTCCACTTCGCTCGATCCCCAACATCCCAGACGGCAATCCCGTAGGCTCGCACATCACCTTTTACGACTACTAAGATCAGCGTTTAGTGCCCAGGGTCCACTTTCCAACCTTTCTTTTCCCCTTCGCATGATCCCTGACATCCCTGACGGCAAGTCCATAGGCTCGTAGTGCCCTTTACGACTACTAAGGTCAGCATTTACTCGATGTCTAAGCCTGGGTTCTTATGTATCAATATAATGAAGCCTTCTCCCCTTCGCAATCCCGCGACATCCCTGACGGCAAGTCCATAGGCACGTAGAGCCCTTTACGACTACTAAGGTCAGCCTTTACTCAATGTCTAAGCCTGGGTTCTTATGTATCAATATAATGAAGCCTTCTCCCCTTCGCAACTCCGTGACATCCCTGACGGCAAGTCCATAGGCACGTAGAGCCCTTTACGACTACTAAAGATAGCATTTACTCAATGTCTAAGCCTGGGTTCTTATGTATAAATATAACGAAGCCAATCAGGTAGCGCATACCCCATGCAAATATAATTAGGTCAGTTGATTTTCCTTATGTTCTAAATTAATATCTTAACCTAATTTAGTGTCGAAACTGATATATATTCTGTGTGTGATAAGTGATTGTGTGATGTGTAATGATTTATAATTATATTGAATATAATATAATATATATAGTACATAAAAATAGTTAAACGGGATATATTATTTGCGACTTACACTTGTATAATGTTGAAATTTCATTATATGTAATTATAAAAATTTGATAAATTGTTAAACCTATACGACTTACTTGGCAGACCAAAAGCTCCGTTTTGGACTGAGCCTCATTCACTGACTCTAAGCTAAACCCTATTACGGAATTACACAAAATAATTGAAACATCTAGACTTACTCGCGTAATGGCTAACCTACGACAACACTGACTCGACTGGGCCCTAGTTCGAGAAAATAACAAACAAAGGATCCGCACACCCGTGAATTATTATTAAATTAAACCGCGGAATAAGAAACAACACTGACTCTAATAATTCCCTATGTCGAATTTCCACGTTATTTTAAAATATCGCGAATCGCGGGATAGAAAATAGACTAAGCAATCCACATCATGAAAGATCAGAACTGGCCACATTCAGATCCAACACAATGCAAACCACCATAATCAATTCTCTATATAGAAACAAATATCGCGCGACGCGAAGCCAGGAGTTTGTCCCCGGCTGTTATTACTCTCTTCGAAACGCGATTTCTCTGATCCGCTCTTCCCGGCGTCCCGACTCAGAGTCCCCTATGAATTCTGACCTCATTCCTTATATTCCTCGCCAAATACAATCCCTTAACTATATTTCAAATTTCGTCACCTCTCCATAGAAAAAATTACGCGCCACAGTAAAATTCTTTTACAGTGTATAAACATGATTATTTGATTGAGGAAAACTATATAGATAATGACTACATTATCCAACGTCAAAAGTTGTTAACCACACATTTACATCTAATACGACTTAGACCTCAACCAAGCTTTAGATTTGCAGAATCGTTGTCCCATCCTTTGCACAAAGTTACTATACTGCCTATTCACCTTCCCGATACTACGCTATGTCTTACATCAACAAGCACCCAGTCATTTAAGCAAGAGAGCTGTTGACAGATTAAAATTGTAGAATATGTGAGTAAACAGAGAAGACATTCTTAAAGATTTCTGCCTAATTACAATTTTGACCAATAACATCGACTTTTCCTTAATTTTATACATAGTATCGCTTAAGAATAAAATAGTTGTATTAACTTGGTACCGTCACAGGCTGTGCAAAGATTTTTTCATCCAGGTATCTATTTTCTGCGTTTCTGATACTATGAGTTCGTTTTTCTGAGTATGCATGTCTTGCAAATTGAGGGGAGTTAATTTAAGATCAGCATGAGTAGCAGCTTTATGGAGATGAGATGTTTGTGCTCGTTGATGAAAGAATTTTCGAAGTGTAGTTATTTGTTTGTTATGTAGATTTCGTATATCAATTATCCCCCTTCCTCCTTCGTGTCTAGGTAATGTTAATCTTTCTGTGCATGAACGGGGGTGGTGTTTTCTATATTTCGTCATAGTTGTATTGATTAATTGTTGGTGTTTCTTTAAATCTGTTTGTGACCAGTGAATGATGCCGAACGAATATGTGAGAATTGGTATAGTATAAGTGTTTAGAGCCTTTATTGTATTTTTCGCGTTGAGTGAGGAGTTCAGTATTTCGTGTAAACGTGTTTTAAACTTTTCTGTAAGGTTGTATTTAGTTTCTTTTTGATGAATTTGTTTAGTTTGGTGATATCCGAGATATTTATAACCTGTTTCATAATCAACTGGTTCTACTTTTTCTCCACAATTTGTTGTGTATGTATTTTGTTCTATCTTTCCCTTTCGAATTGATTGAATTTTACATTTATCTATTCCGAAATTCATGTATATATCTGAAGAAAAACTTTATGTTATATTTGCTAGATTAATTATGTCTTGTAAGCTGGAGCCGTATAGTTTAATATCGTCCATGTACATCAGATGGGTAAGTGTGTAATGTGTTTCATTATATTTTAATTTAAAACCACTATTGGAGCTATTAAGTAAATTTGACAATGGGTTTAACGCAAGGCAGAACCATAACGGGCTTAATGAATCTCCTTGGAATATACCTCGATTAATTTTAATACTTTTGGTTTCTAAGTGTTGCAATTTTAGTGTAGTTTTCCAGTTATTCATTACTATTTTTAGAAAATTAATAAGTTTTGGGTGGATTTTGTAATGTTCTAAAATATATATTAACCAACTATGTGGAACAGAATCAAAGGCTTTTTTATAGTCTATGTACATGGTATAAATATTTCTTTTCTTTATAAGAGCTTGTTTGGAAACTATTGCGTCTATTGTAAGTTGCTCCTTACAGCCTTGACTATTTTTACGACAACCTTTTTGTTGTTCAGCAAGTATGTTGTTTTCATCTACGTGTGCATATATTATTTTATTTATACATGAGGTGATTATTTTATAAATATTCTGAAGGCATGTTATTGGCCTGTATTTTGCTGGATTTTGTGTATCTATTTTATCTTTAGGTATCATGTAAGTGATTCCTTCAGTTACAAACGTGGGTAATGATTTAGGGTTTTCTATAAATAAATTTATGTATTTAAGTAAATGTGGATGTATATAGGTCAAGTATTTATACCAGTAATTATGAATTTTATCAGACCCTGCAGCTTTCCAATTACTCAATTTTTTTATAACTGTATGAAATATGTTTGGGGTAATATTATTAAAACTCATGTTTGAAATATCGTTTACAAAGGATTTATCACTATCAAGCCATTCGTTATTTTTGTGATCTGCTGGAATAGACCAAATTTTAGGCCAAAATTTATGTAGATTTTCCGGTTCTGGGAGTACATCTTGGAAGGGTGAGCTACTGTCTTCACCAAGTTTTCTGTAGAATTGTTTTTCATTACGGCTAAATTCACTATTTTGTGATTTACGGGCTGATGAAATTTTATATCTGCGTAATCGGTTTGAGTATACTGTAAGTTTTTGCTTTAACGTATCTAGAAATTCAGGTAATTTGGAATTTTCCTGTTCATATTTTGAGTGTATTTTGTAGTTGTTTATTATTTTATCTACATATTTTTTTATTCTTGATCTATTGTTTCCTTTAATATATTCTGTTAATCTTCCAATATCTGCTCTGAGATCATTTATTCTTTTTTCTTATCTTATCTGCCAGGCTGGTGGTGGTTGCTGTTGCTTTTGCTGTGGATTATTGTGCCCTGTAGGGATTTTGTAACCAGTTTGAATTGCCGTGGTGAGAGCTGAGCAGTAAATAGCATTATGAATAGTATCAAAATTAGATTCAGGAGTTATGTGACTAGGGAGAATATCATTATTTATAAAATGTACGATAGCTTTATGTTTTAAAGATATATTTAATTTTGGTAAAAACGGTCTTTGTGCTGGATTAACGTGTTTATAATCGTGAACTAATTGAGCAAATGTATTTTTAATCTCAATTTTTTGGGTGGGCGATAGCTGTATTTTAGCAGTTTTATTAGTTGTATTTTCAGTGTTGTGGGATATTGCATTAGTAGATGACTGGGTTTGTGTAGTGGGTTGTATGTAGTGATATGCAGGGTCAAGTTCTATCGTTTCATTGTTGTTAGTTATAAGATTTTGGTAGATATATGAAGCTTCAGTTGTGTCTTGTGTTTGCATTTCACTGTTTTCTTTTTCGGTCCCTGTTTGAATATCCGTATGCATTTTAACATTGTTCAATTGTATGGCAACTTCTTCTTTGAGCATTTCCAGTTTCTCATCTGTTATATACTTATTATTTATTATGAGTCTTCTTTGGTCTGAAATTCTCTGCTCCGAAACATGTGATAAGTGCGGGAATAGATTAATTATACTATTGTGTAGTTTTTTACGGTATGCTGTTTTATCTAATTCTAAATTAGTTATTTCAAAATATGCTCTCATAATTGCTTCATTGATGTCCTCGGTCCATTTTAAGCGTCCAGAGGGTGTTTGACTAATTAAGTTATCCGAGTTCTCGTTACAATTGTGAGAGAGGGGTGTGAAATTTTCTGATTTAAGTTGATCCACAACTTCCTGTGTTATCCGGTTTAGTGCGCTCGATGGCAGTAATTGATTTCTAATTATAGCCCTGCGTTGATCTCCTATTCTTTGTTTAGTAACTTTAAACTCAGGGAATTTTTGCACGAATTGTTGGTAAAGTGAGTCTAAATATCCTGATATTCTAGTTTCTAATTTTGTAACAATGAGATATGTGCGCCAAATAAATTCGTTCATTTCTTGACTCCACTTTAAGCGCACACGTTTTGTCTCAACAGTGGGTGCAGGGTTAATGGCGTATGCTTCCTGCACAACATCTGTGGACATAGTAGTTGGTGATGTTGAATTAGATGTATTACTACTGTAAGGGAGAGAAAATAGTGATGAAGATGGCGATGAGAATGGGTGTGTACTAATACTATTGAAGTCGGCTGTAACATATTCTTCGAGGGGAGCCCGCCTATTCAGCCCCCCGTCGCCGATGGTCCGTATACTGCTACATCCAGCATCGGCCCCAGATGTGCCCCGGCGGCCCCCGGGCAGCGACCGCAAGTTATATCTTCTTTTATCCATATTTCATAAGCTTTTTGGGATCGTTTGTTTGGGGAGGGTAGCACGTCTTGTCCTTAATTGACGTTATAATTTAAGATCCTCCTCCCTGTAAGCCCCCCCACCACGACAAGGTAATCCCCCGGGGGGGTATTATTATTATTATTAAAACACTGACAGCCGATGGATCATCCCGAGCGCCGGCACGAGCGTTACACGAAATGCTCGTAGTGCCGTCCACACGTAGAATTCGTGTTACGTTACATGGTGGATTACATTACGCGTTAGTTACACTCGTCTGGACCCGGCTTAAATTAAATGATGTATGAGCTGCTGTCGTTTTTACAGTGCGTTTTAGACAAACTCCGACAGTAATTATACAACCCTGTGGAGCACCCGATTCGAAGCGAGTCTTTTAAATAAATAAATATATTGAGACAATTTAAAACTTGGTAAAAAAATTTTTGAGTTAACTTACTTTAAGGTGTATCCGAATTCGGAGGCTGGGCTTAGAGGTGGCCCTGCACAAGTCTGAAGCTATAGTATTCTATAGTCGACGACACGGGCCGCCTCAGGGCCTGCATATCAAGGGGTTCGCATCGGTGTCGGGGTAACGCTCAAGTATCTGGGATTTGTCCTCGACCGCTGATGGGACTTTTCGGGACAATTTGAGTAGCTGGCTCCTCGACTTACGAAGGCAGCTGGGGCACTCACCAGACTGCTCCCCAACATCGTGGAACCGAACTCAATGTACCGAAAACTATACGAAGGGACCGTATGGTCAATCGCTCTTTACGGGGCTCCCGTTTGGGTCGAGTACCTGACGGCCAAAAGCGCTGCGTTGCTGCGAAAACCGCAGCGCACGCTTGCCGTTAGGGCCATCAGGGGATACGATACGGTGTCTTTCTAAGCGGTCTCCCCCCTCGCCAGATCCATGCCGTGGGATCTTGAAGCTCGGCTATTGGTGTTGCTATACCGGTGGCGTAAGGAATCCGGGGTACTCACCACGCGCCTTATGAAATAGAGGTAAAGCGGCTAGAGCTCCGGGATGATCTCACGGCCGTTTGGAAAGAAAGACTTGCGCAACCTAGTGCGGGCCTAAACACAGTCGCAGCACTCTGTCGTTTTACGTGACACAGGTACTCTTGGGGCACGGCTGCTTCGAGCGGTACCTGTGTTGCATCGCTCAGAAAGAGCAAACAACAGAGTGCCACCACTGTGACGCCGGTAACGAGGACACGGCGTTGCACTCCCTCTAAGTTTGCTCCGCATGGGCACTGGAGCATCGAGACCTCATCGTCACCACTGGATCTGGCCTCTCGCTCACGGCTATCATCGTAGTAGTGGTTGGGAGCCAAGCGGGACGTGATGCTGTTGCTTCCTTTTTTGAAACAGTTATGTCCGCGAAAGAGGCGGCGGAGAGGGAGAGTGAGTGCACCAGGCTCCCCTCTCGTTCACGCAGGGCCTCTCGTCGTCAGACATTAGCGACAGACCTTCAGTTGGTGTAAACGATCACGGGCACGACCCCCTGGAAAAGGTTTGTAGCCCGCACCGATGGCCGAGAGAGGGGCACGCGTAGGTGCTCCACGCGCCCATCTCACCCCTGCGCGAAAAAAAAGACACCGGGGTTCAGCATACCCCGGCTTTGTAGAGGCCCGTGAAAGTGGGCCAACACCAGTCGAGGCCACGGTCTGAGTGAATCGTCGCATTCCGCGGCCTCGACACGTACGAGCGCATTGCACGGGGAGTCCCACACTACCCCGCTGCCTGTTCCTACACATCGGGGAGTGCAACAAGCATTTCTACCTTCTAAAAAAGTTTAAGGTATAGTGTAAGTTCTAAATGATAAGATTTTACTTTCTACTTTCAATTTGGAATAAAAAAGCTTTTTATTTTATTTTTATTTATTTGGGAAACATACAATTACAATACAATACATCACAATATAAAGAAAACATTAAAATTAACAAATCAGTAAAGTTTCCACTTAAAGGTAATACACATAATTGCATCATCCAATAGAACAATAGTGATGTCATAAAATTAAAATTACAAAATACATTAAAAAAGAATTGAGAGATCTAAACATAATACTTAATACTTTAGTCATTTGCATAATTCGATTATTTTTAATTTATAATGTTAGAGCAAAAAATGGTGTAAGATTTATTATATTCAAGACAAGATCTGTGTAAAAGAGTGTTTCTTGCTAGATTTGACTTTATTGAAGGTAATGAAAAAAGTGACACTTGCCTTGAATTTAAACGGGGACAGCTCAGGAATACCTGACTTATAAGGAAAGCTTTGTGTCTGATAGTCCATGGACGAAGCATTTGCGTTGAATGACACAGAATTCCCTATCCTATGGGACAGAAACGTGGTCGCGATGTCGGGGTAGTGTCGATAAAACATCCATAGGGGACAATAACTGCTTACTATTAATAAAGCTGCCAGTCTGTGTGTTGTTCCTCAGCCATAAAAAAATTACGCGTCGTATATCATAACGTGCTTGTGCCGTAGAAAAGTGCGTGTGAGATAGCAACTCTAAACGCAAGTAAAAGGGGAGAAATGGCCCAAGTTACCATATGAAACCAATAACACATAAATAACCCTATACAATTTATTTTTATTGCCATCGTCTGATAGCTTCTGCAATAAAAATTTCCAACCTTTGTGTTTCTCTGTATATTCCCCAATATTGTTGATTATGTAGAAAAGTGAAGTGTTATACACGCTTGACTTTTTTGTTCTTGCTGTGGAAGAGCAGATAAGTCACGGTCCACTTATATAAGCAGTTCCTGTCGCCTGTAGATTTTTGTGACGCTAGGGGCACCGAGAACTTGCTACTGTCCCATAGGGGTACAAGAACCTGGGTAGCAAATGCCGGAACACAATACAAGGTTATTATGTGTGACATACTTATAGACCCAGTGTGGTTGCCATTCAAACGGGCTTGGAGCCCTACCACGTAGCTCGGCTAGTTTTATCGTATTCTTACTCCACCTTTACATGGTGAGAAATGTATTTTAGAACATTTTTTACAATTAAATAAATTATTATGTAAATCATCTCGTAATCTGAATTGTAGATTACTTTTATTTTCAGTTTGGTTTTCTATTGAAGTGTGTTAAAGTGACTTCTTTGAGCGCATGAGGGTAAAATTTTTACGGATGAAACAGAAATTAGCGTCACGAAGATGCGAAACGTTTTTTCTAATACTTACATTTATAAACTCGTGATGTAATTAATATCTTTCGAATGGAATGTCCGAATTGAATAATTTAAAACGTTATAGAAGCAATCTTGAATTTGAATTAATTTATTTTGATAAGGATTAATACCAAGATACAAATATTATATATATATATATATATATATATATATATATATATATATATATATATATATATATATATATATATATATATATATATATATATATATATATATATATATACCTAGTCAGGTCATAAATTCTGTCACATGTTTAATGTAAAATAATTGTAACAAGTTTATTCATTATGTCACCATTTATATACCAAAATGAACTTAACAAAACATAGATTCTTATGACATTAAAGTTTATTCAAAATGACCTCCGTGATTTTGAATACAAGCCTTCAATCTGCGCGGCCAGTCCTCTATCGCAGCACGAACGAGGTCCATGTGAATATCGGCGGCTGCCTTAATCAAGGATGTCTTGAGTGACTCCAAATTGGGATGAGGCTTTGAACACGCCTTTTCCTCCAAGTGTTGCCATATCTTGTAATCTAACGGATTCAAATCTGGACTGGAGGAGGGCCAGTCTTCGTGCCGGATGAAGTCGATTTCACGCGCCGCCAGCCAGTCTTGTGTGCTCTTCGCTCTATGAGCTGGCGCCGAATCTTGTTGGAATACCCAGTGCCTGTTATTGAACATGGTATGAGAAACAGGTTCCACAAGGTTCGTCAGGACTGTATTTTGATACACAACAGCATTCGTTTTTACACCTTTCTCACAAAAATGTACCTCTGTTAAGCCCCAATAAGAAACTCCCAACCATACCATGAGCGAGGATGGAAAATGATCTCGTTGGACACGCGGAATACGGTTGCTCGCTTCTTCACTACTGTGTGCGTACACCTTATCATTTTGTTTGTTGTAGCTCTCTTCTACGGTAAACATTTTTTCATCCGAAAAAAGAAATTCCCGATATTTTTTTCCCGCGTACCGCTTCAACAAAGCGCGGCATCTCTTCAGTCTCAGGTCCATTAGACGAGCATTCAAACGATGTCCTGTTTTTCTTCGATATGCCCGAAGCCCTAAGTCTTCATTTAACACCCTTTTCACCGTGGTTCTGCTTAACCCCATCTGAAGGGCCAACAGTTTCTGCTTACGTTTGGGATTTCTTTGAATTCGTGCCTTCACAGCTTTTATCACTGCTGGAGTCCTAACAGACCGAGGGCGACCACTTCTTGACCTGTCATCTACACTAGAGTCTTCATTGTATCGTTTGATGGTACGATAAACGAATCTTTTGGTTATATTCAAATTTTTCAGTATGTTAAAAATTTGAATTGGCGCGTAACTGTAACGATGCAACGCAATAACTGCAACACGGTCTTCTTTAAGCGTCCACTCCATATTTAAAAATGAGTAAAATTCTAAAAGTTATACATTTTTATTTTCACGAACAATTCGAAATTCAAATTCAATAAACTTTTTTGTGGCCAGCATTCTAAAAGAAAAGTTTTTACTGTGTGACAATACTTATGACCTGACTAGGTATATATATATATATACTATATATATTCTTAAAGACCAGAAGTTGATTTAATTTTAAAAGAAAATACAAAACGACCTATACATATAATTATTAACATGTAATTATTAATTAAATTAAACGATATAACACAAAATCACGAAATGTGAAAAGAACTAGAGTTCGTAAGACACATCCGTCGCATCCGAGCCCTCGAGCAAGAAGGGTGAGTCGTGGCAGCGCGCCGCGCCGCTTACGCAACGTCGTCCCTTCTACCTGCTACGCCATCGCAGCCAGTCGATGTCCTCGCTTTCTCAGCTGACAAATCTTCTAAGAATATATATATATATATATATATATATATATATATATATATATATATATATATATATATATATATATATATATATATATATATATATATATATATATATATATATATATATATATATATATATATATATATATATATAATACGGCGCTAGAGTGTCAATGACCTCTCCATCTGATCTAGTAAAAGGCCGAGGACGGCGGCATTGAACCAGGCGAGCGAATACGCACTACTCATTTACGCGGGTGTGACAGAGACAGGTAATAACAGATTAACGTACGCTGTTTGCACCATATGATTATTCTGTACGATTGAATTAATGATCCTATATGAAATATTTTATGGTGAAAATTTGACATACAACTTTTTTTGCAAAAATGGGTTCCTTAAATGATGTTTAGTGCGTAAAAAAAATTTGGACGGGTTTGTCAAAGTCACCCTGTATATATATGTGTATCTATGTATGTCTCAATTTTATTGCCTTAAACCCCGGAAGGAGTATTAAATATAAAACAGTTGACGTTTGTTCGGACTCCAGTCTTAGTGAGCGACTTCTACCGTTTGGAGCCTTTATGGTCGACCACGTGAAGGTTCTCCATAGGTCGACTATTTTAAAAAGGCCGTCATAAAGTTTCTACGGCGTTAGCGTGTTGGCGAGACCTCTGGCCAACATCCATCAAATCATATCGGCGACGATAACCGCTTACTGTTTAGTGTGCATAAGCCTGTCTGCTGGTACAGAGCATAAAAATCTATTAGGTAAATTAAATAGAAGCAAATTCTCAGGTTTTAATAGAATCCTAATATAAAGTAAACAATTAAGTGTAACTTAAATTACTTAGCACTCGTTTTTAGTTTAATTGGAAAAGAGCCTTTTGCCCATTTATCTGTTGTCAAGTCGACGCTCTCTGTAAACAATGGGGTAAATAATATTTATTTATTTTATTTTAAACCGAATATTGTAAATTTATAAGCTAAACTCAGCCAGTATGGCACCATTTCCTATCTCATCTCATTTTTATTCTTGCAAGCGTTATATTCTAGTTGTGTTTGAAGCTCATTCGAAGTACAAAGTCACAAGATTTAACTTTTACGTGCGTATTTAATTGTGTATTTTTTATATTTTGTGCAAAAGTCCATTCCTAGAGAGAGTAGAGTCGGAAGGATACAGGATATGTACGTACTCTTTGTACCTAATCAAAAATTACGATACACAAGAAAACTACGTTCCTGTCACCGATACCTGAGCTATGGAAATATGGGATCTTTGACATTATCGAGGCTCAGACAGGCGCTGTTGAGCTCCACACGAGACAGGCTTATTTCATGGTTTTTCTGCCAATTTGAAATTCTTCTGTCAATCCGAGATTGAGGAGAGCGGCACGGAATATGCAAAATATCACAAAAAACACCTTTGTTATTGTATGGTAACAGCAGACAAGCTGACGGCCCACTTAATAGTTAGCAGTTACCGTAGCAAAAAGAAAATTGCGACGTCAGAGGCATGCTGTCAAAATATAGGTAGAGGAACCTGTATTACTAATGCTGGTACTCGACACAAATTTGTTATGGCGGCATACTTATACGCCAGGGTTGGTTACCATCCAGATGAGTTTGGAGCCCTACCACTTAGCTAGGGTTGTTTTGTCGCCTTTTACGCCAGACCGATCCCAGCAGCAGGAGTAATTATTCTTACTCCGCCCCACGGAGATTAAATCGCATTATGAACGTGACAAACCTAGGCATTAATTTTTAGAATTAAATTACAAGGCTGATATATAAGATTTGATAAAAAATAATGATGGTAGTTCCTTTTTAAAAAATAAATTTAAAGTAGGTAGGTCGAAGTTCAACATAAATCATCCCAACGCTCATCAACGCTAACACTGCCCTGTGTAATAGATGTCCGGCAGATTCGACGGTGAAGAAGTGGCAACTCTCGGCAGCCGGTACACGGCAAGGTTGTCCCTCACGGCGGGCTGTAGACCCCCAACCGTGAGCGAACGACGCGTGTCGTCGATACGTCCTTAAGTCGGGTTGTAGGAAGCATTCTAGGCCTGGATTGGACCCTGGAATTCAGTGTTATCCAATCTTAAGACGTGTCCCTTCTTTATTGTATGACTGCCAAGTGGCAACGAAGAAGTACAGAAACGTGCAATGGATTAGGCAGTCAGCAATAGAAAAGGTGAATTACAATATAAAAAAGTATGACCCAAACATAAAAAAATACACAGCTATTTCGTATAAAGTTTGGTTGGAATATAATTACAAATTAGAAATTATATAATATTAAAAACAGTGTATATGTAACACTCACCCAATTCGGGGTACCAATTACTCCGGTAATGGTCAAATTTTGCACAATTAGGATAAAATAGTTTGATATTTTAAAAATAATTGACGGCGTGTCTGCGCTTTGAGATGTGTAGGCTCGGAATGACGCGGCGAGTGGCGTATGTCCTTCAAATTCACTCGTTCAACGGTCTTACGAACGTGAACGAGTGAACGGAATTTTCATGAATTAAATGAGACAAACGTAGCTAATATTTATGTTATGTCAGGTGAGATTCCGATTCAAATTAGGGAAAACCCTATCAGTTATCTGTCAGAATTCAATATTGAATGTGTGTTAAAGTTGATATTCTCAAGTTAGGTTAATATACATCTAGGTTGTGTACATGACCTACAATTTAAAAGGAAAAACTTTTGTATCTGGTAATGGTTTCTGTGGTATATAGAATGTGGGTCTATGGAGCGCGGGCTTTTGCCTCACTCGCTCTCACTCATGTGTGTGTCGCTCTCTATGGTTCGGACCGCTGTACCGGTGTTTTTGCAGTGCGTTGTAATAAATCAGTATTAATTAATTACTGTGGTTTTATTAAGATATTACAATTGGCGACGAGCAGTGGAACTTTTAGAACTCAGTGAAATATAAATTTAGTTAAAATAACTATTAAAAACGTTCGAAAACTGTAATAAAATAAAAGAGACGCCTTAAGTGAAGTAAGGTACAATTGACGAATCCACGAAGCGCCGCAAGAGTGAGCAAGTTACATTAATCATTCGTTCGTGCATTCCTCTCACTTCATTATTATTTACATTCACATATGTCAGAATCAGAATTTTCGAACAGTGGTGACGAAGATACATTAACCTCAAAAGAAAAACGAAGAATTTTAATAAAATCGGGAAAAAGAACTTTTATTTACAAATGTTCTAAGGAAGAATTACAACAAATATTAGATGACGAAAATATTAGTTACCTTCCTAACGCAAACATAGACAGCTTAAGGAAGCTTTTAAGTGATTTTTATAAACAAAAAGTGTTGTTACGTCAAAAGGAAACAATCAAAATTAAAAACATGTCTATAGGCAGTGAAATAAAACCATTTAACGGAGAAAAATGGGACATTTTCGCACAACAACTCGAATGTGTCTTCGAATTAAATGATATAAGTGATACCAAAAAAGTACCACTGTTGATTACAAAACTATCATCAACAGTATTTGAAACATTAACATATCTATGTGCACCTATGAAACCAATAAATTTACAATATGGGCAACTTTGCAAAATACTTAAAGATAAATATGATAAACCACTACCAACGGCCATAGAAAGAGTAGAATTTCGTAAAAGAAATCAATTGCCTGATGAAAATATACAAGACTATGTGCTGGAGCTAAGAAAATTAGCGGCAAAGTGCCAATTTAAGGATGCTGATGACCAGATAAAAGAAAAATTTATAGAAGGTGTATCTTCAAAATTGATAAAATATGAGTTGATGAAAAGTGACAAGGAAATGACTCTGGAGAAGTGTATAGAAGTGGGCCGCACAGTAGAAGCTGCATTAACACATGCTGGTGGATCAAATCATTCAAACTTAACAATGGAAAGTACATTTTTTTGGCAACAAAAATCCAAAGGAACTGGGCCAAAACAAAAACAAAACAAGTTCACCAAAATGCCTCAAAATATAAAATGTTTTTGTTGTGGAAAAAATAATCACATTAAAGCAAATTGCAATCTTGCAAAAAAATATTGTAGTGAGTGTGGGCAACAGGGACATATTTTTAGGATGTGTTTTAAAAACCGGCCAATCAACACAGTAGATTCTAAATTTACAGACAACTGTACAGATGAGCCAGAAAATGACATTAAAACTTTATTTGATGAGTGTAAAACATACAGTGTAAGCGTAAGTAGGATACCTCCACACTATTTGACAGTAAATATCAATGGTTATGATTTGTCCTTTCAGTTAGACACAGGTTCAGATGTAACAGTGATGTCTGTACATGATAAAAATATGTATTTTGACACATTAGAGTTAAAGCATTGTAATGTATTGTTTAAAAATTTTGATCAGAGTGTTACTCAACCGTTAGGTAAATTAACAAATTTATCAGTGAAATTTAATGGAATCAATAAAAAGTTAGATATTTTTGTAGTAAAAAACAATGCCCCCAGAATTATAGGCAGAGATTGGCTAAATGAATTGTGTTTATGGCCTCCAAATATAAACAAGACCTTTAATATTGGAACTAATATTATCCAAAATGTTTCAGATGCACAAAAATTAATAAAAGAACAGTTCGCAGAAGTATTCAGCCAGGGATGGGGTAACTTCAAAGGTGAAGCAATATCATTAAAGTTAAAAGAAGGTACTAAACCAAGATGTTTACCAGTAAGGAGAGTACCATTTGCACTGCGTGAAAAGGTAAATGATGAAATTAATAGATTATTGAAAAATGGTCGTATATCCCCAGTTGAATACAATGAGTGGGGCACACCAGTGGTGCCCATTATGAAGCCAGATGGTTCGGTAAGACTATGTGGTGACTATAAGCTCACAGTAAACCCGTGTTTAGAGATTGATCACTTCCCACTTCCTCATATTGATGATATATTAAATACCCTCAGACAGGGTGAATATTACTGCGAACTGGATTTAAAAGAGGCCTATCTCCAAGCACCTCTCAGCCCAGAAAGTCAAAACTGTACCACTATTGTCACAGAAGTAGGAACATTTAAATATAATTATTTACCCTATGGTGTTAGTTCTGGACCAGGAGCATTTCAACGCTTAATGGTAAAAAAACTCAATAAGATTCCAAATGTAATTGTATTCATTGACAATATTTATATTAAAGGAAAAAATTTACAAGAGACATATGAAACCTTATGTCAAGTTTTAAGTCTGTTACAGGAAAGTGAATTTAAACTAAAGCCTGAGAAATGCAAATTATTTACTACTAGTTTAGAGGTTTTTGGATTTCATGTAAACAAAAATGACATTAGTGTGTTACAAACTAACATTCAGCCATTATTGAATGCCAAATCTCCGACAAACATAACACTGCTAAAATCATTTTTAGGTAAAATTAATTATTATTCTCGTTTTTTAAAAAATATGGCCACTATAATTACTCCTCTTTATGAATGTATAAAAAAAGATAGATTTAAATGGACGTTAGAATGTGAAAATGCATTCCAATTAATAAAAAACAAAATGTCAGCTATGACTAAATTAAGACATTATGATCCTCAATTAACACTTATTTTAACATGTGATGCCTCTGAAACAGGCCTGGGCGCTGTATTATCAAATAGAGATAACAATGGAGTAGTAAAACCAATTGCCTTTGCCAGTAAAAAATTAAATGAAGTGGAACAAAAATACACAACAATTGATAAAGAGGCATATGCAATCATTTTTGGTATATCTAAATTTTATAATTACATTTATGGGCGTTTTTTTGAACTAGAAACGGATAATTCTGCATTAGTCCGAATTTTTGGCCCCACAAAAAGCATACCAAAAATGGCTGCCAAACGATTACAACACTATGCCATTTTTCTTTCTGCATTTAACTATAAAGTAAGGCACATTAAATCTTCCAAAAATCCAGCCGATTTCCTGTCTAGAACAGTAGTAACTGAACAAAAATGTAATATTAAAGAAACACATTCACTACTTATGAGTCAAAATTCTAGTTCTGTTTGTTATACTAATGAGGCTAATGTAGAATCATTAAATTGGAAAAGTATTCAAACAGAATCAAAAAAGGATGTAATATTTTCAAAAATAATAAGATACATAATTGATGGATGGCCAGATAGAAAAAAATTAGTTAAGGAAGCGTTACCTTTTTACAATAGAAAAGATGAATTGTCTCTGGATAGAGGGTGTATTTTTTGGGGTTATCGTATTTTAGTTCCACAGTCTATAAGAAAGGCAGTTTTAATGGAATTGCACAAAAGTCATTTTGGTATTGTTCGAATGAAAGAAATTGCACGATCATATTTTTGGTGGCCTAACCTAGATTCTGAAATAGACAACATAACAAAAAACTGTCTCATATGCTTACAAAATAGCAAAACACCAACACAAACACAGAAACCATGGCCTGTAGCCCCATCAGCTTGGTATAGGATACATGCAGACTTCTTAGGGCCATTTTACAATAAAATGTTTATGATAATAGTAGATAGTTATTCTAAATGGCCAGAAGTATATGAAATGACAAATATCACTAGTAACCGTACAATTGAAATTTTTAAAAATGTGTTCACTCGATTTGGTTTTCCAGTCCATTTAGTCACTGACAATGGACGCACATTCACAAGTCAAGAATTCTTAAATTTTTGTAAATTAAATCAAATCAAACATACATTTACACCACCTTATCACCCAGCCACAAATGGTGCTGCGGAGAGGTTTGTGGAAACATTTAAATCAGCTGTCACTAAAATAAAGGAAAGTGGACTAAATAATATAGCATCAGCAATTAATTTGTTTTTATTTGATTATAGAAGTACACCTCAGTGCACTACAGGGGTATCACCAGCACGTTTGATGTTAGGTAGGGAGATTAGAAATAGATTTAGCCTTTTGCGACCACCTCCTGTTTCAGAGGTAGCGCAAGAGAAGGTAGAGAAAAGAAAACAAGGAAATAGAGAAATAAAATTTGAAGTAGGTCAAAAAGTAATGGTAAAGGATTATAGGAAAGGCACCAGGTCATGGGTTCAGGGTTTGATAATAGAAGAGTCAGTACCAGGTGTAAGTTATATTATTGATGTGGAAGGATCGAAATGGAAACGCCATGTAAATCAAATGTTATCTTGTTCGCAGACTTTGGAAGCAATTAAATAACTGGTAGATGTGCCTTTCAGTTCATATTTTAAGTAATTGTAGAAAATATATAATATTACTTTATATTTTTATGTGAGTGTGGGAGAGTGTGGTATATAGAATGTGGGTCTATGGAGCGCGGGCTTTTGCCTCACTCGCTCTCACTCATGTGTGTGTCGCTCTCTATGGTTCGGACCGCTGTACCGGTGTTTTTGCAGTGCGTTGTAATAAATCAGTATTAATTAATTACTGTGGTTTTATTAAGATATTACAGTTTCTAAGGCCTTTTCCTTGTTTGGCGAAAATTCCTTTTTAGGATCTTTAACAAGGTAACTTGGGTTCTGTACACTGAATATATAAGCTTATCCAATAATATCCTTTTCACTATAATTCATGGGTCTAGCGTTGCTCGCATCTTTAATTTTGACTGCGGAGTTCTACTGACAATTATTGTCATGATATAGCGACTTCTCTATTCACGATGAGAAGAAAAAAATTTGGAAAGCTCCGCTGTAGCCTTGCGTTTTTAGTGTATTTTATTTTTAATGTATTTATTTTTATATTCCCAAGTATTCAGTTTATTAATTAAAGGCTTTATTTTCATTTTTTAACGCTTAGTTCCTATGCTTTATACTATTAAGCTTCGCTTCTTTCGGGCGTCCCTACGGCACTGTTATTTTTATTTATATATATCCCACAATTGGGTAGGCCTCGCGGCTCCCCTGCTAGCGACGAGTGTCTACCGGCGCTCGCTTCTATTCGCTCATCACCTGTGAATATTGGCGATTCCTGTTAAATGACTTCCTTTTAGCGCACGACTTGTAGAAGGAAGCACAAGATTACTACACTAATTTAGTTCAACTTAATGTTTAAGGACATTGTTGTTTATTTAACATCGAGGATATGTTTTTCAGCCCAGATGCAAGGAATATTCGCTGAATTTGTTCTGTGCAGGGGCAGAGTAAGAATACTGATCCCTACAGCCAAGGTCAGTCGTAAAAGGCTACAAAACATCCCAAATTAGGTGGTAGGACCCCAAGCTTGCCTGCATTGCAACCACCCCTGCTCTATAAGTATGTTACATAATAACCTTGTATTGTGTATCGAAATTAGTGACTCAGGTTCCAGTACTCCTATATGGACAGCAGCATGTTCGCGGTGCCCCTGTTACCGCAAACATCCAAAGGCGACGATAATTGCTTACTATCAAGTGCCCTTCCGGCACGCTTCCTTTTCCTGAACAGAAAGGGCAGGCCAGAGTCCTGAGTTATTGTTATTATAAATAATACTAAAAAACATGGCGTCCAGAATATTCTATTTATACAATTTTAACTCCTTATTCTAATATGATAGTCGTAATTAATTTCTTTCCTTTTAATTGTGTTTGAAATATATTACTCGGCTCGTTTAGAATTATGCTTATGAGAAATTTAATTAAAATTAATATTACGATTTTAACCAAATTTAAACATCTCTTGAGGATAATTGACTGTATGAAAGGGAGTATTTAAGATGCTGAAATAATGTAGGGTGGTTGGCAGAAGTAATACGGCTTTACGATTGTAGCTTGATTCCCTTCACTTATAGAATCTCTAAGTGATTACTTTAATAAAATTTGATAAATATTTCTGCTAGTTGACAATAAAATAAGTCTTGGTCAGTTTATATGGTTGAAAATTCAAACGGCAGTTGCAAAAAACATTTATCTAGTATCTTTTCTATTATTTATTCGTAGGTTATATATATAATTTTGTAGCTATTTGATCCAAAGTATAAGGTAACACAGTGATATCGCTCTTGGAGACCAAAGTAGATTCCGCGTTTAAATCCTGTGATGACGTGTACAGCTTAGATATATTTTCCACTTTTTTATTGCTGTAGGACAGCAGACAGGCCGCAACAGCAACAGCAGACGTAGGAACTGACGTGTACATAGATGGTACACCACTGCCTAAAGTAGAAAGCTTCAAGTACCTTGGATCCGTCACCACTCCCGATGCCAATGTGGATAAAGATGTCTATCACCGAATAAACACTGCTTGGCTCAAATGGCGATCACTTACCGGTATTCTATGCGACCCCAAAATGCCAGTTAAGATAAAGGGAAAAGTATAGGTATACAAGACAGTGGTGCGACCAGCCTTAACCTACGGAGCGGAATGCTGGACTACGAAAAAAGCCCACGAACAACTACTGCACACTAACGAAATGAAAATGCTGAGATGGGCTGGTGGTGTGACACGCCTGGATAAAGTCCGAAACGAGTACATAAGAGGTTCCTTCATAGTAGCTCCTATCGTAGAAAAAGTGAGAGAAAGTCGCTTACGGTGGTATGGCCACATTCAAAGACACGAGGAAGGTTACGTGGTTAAGAAAGTACTCAATATACCGGATTCGACCAGGGGAAGAGGCAGGCCCCCCGCTACTTGGTGGAACAACATTAAGAAAGAGATGGACCAGGGCAGCCTTACAACACAGACAACCCAGAACAGAGTTCTCTGGCGGAAATGTTCAGGGAGACCCGACCCCAGATAAACTGGGAACATGGGTTGGACAAAGAAGAAGAGGACAGCAGACAGGCCGACGGCCCGCTTAGAATTTAGCAGTTACCGTCGCCTATGGGCGTTTGCAATGCCAGTGGCATCGCGAACACGCTGCTGTCTCATAAGGAACTTGGGTCACTAATGCCGGGACACAACACAAGGTTATTATGGCGGCATTCTTAAGACCAAAGGTGATCGCCATCCAGATGGGTTTTGAGGCCTTACCACGTAGCTAGGGTGGGTTGTTTTGTCCTTTTACGACAGGCTGACCGCGGCCACAGAGGTTAGTATTCTTTCTCCGACCGCACGGATAAAATTACTCTACTAAATGCTTATTATCAGTAGTACTACTACTAGCACTTAATGTACATATTATAACACATGTACGATGAAAAACATCGACAAGAAACTTGCTTAACAAGATCACAGTTTATGTAACCCGCCAATCCAATTTGAGCTGGCGTAGCGGATATATTGTTTGTTACTTCTAGGAAGTAAATCGACGAGCCCAACAGTGGGACACTATGGGATATTATCATTTTTGAGTTCTGAGCCACACTGAAATACCATTTTTAGATTTTGGGTGTTATATTTAAAGACAGGATAAAATGACCATTGCTAGAGACCTACTTGAAAACATTTGGGGGACACCTACGCGCTTGAAGTGATATATAAATACCAAAATAAATGGCCCATGTCCAACAGTAGACTTCAATAACCTGGTGATGACAGTTAAATTAATATTTACTATATTTATTTGGTCCATAAAAAAACTGACGGAGGACGCTAAAAGATTGACTATACAACGAGTCTTAGGTTATGCACTAAGACTCGAATTCTTCGAATAAAGAAGTTCATGTTTCCTAACGATTTAAAGTGACAGTTCGAATAATGTTCTCCATTAACCTATTTATACCACAGTATTTATGTAATTTGTAGTAATTTGATATTCACGAAATTATTCATAGCTGAAAGCCCTCCACGAAATGAGAGTTATTTGTGAATCCCCAATTTTCGAGGCAAGACGCGAGATTACACTCGGCGACAAATATCCTTGGCAACACAATATCTTATTTGTTGAGATTTTTACGTTGTATAATATTTTTACACATATTTTACTTTTAAACTATTTTTATATTTAAAAGTCACATTCAATGAAACTTTTTTATTGTAATCCAACGTTTTTGGTATTTAGCAGAGCTATTTTTGGTGACACGGGGTCAGTATTTCAGTGGGTCACCATTTGGGTTATAAATGAAACAACACCAGTGATGGTTATCTGAATCAATACTGAATCTGTATTGAATGATTTATTTTGAAATTTGTGCTCTTTATATATGATTTGGCCAGGGTTCGTCGACCAATCAGAGGCGTCAAAAAGTAAACAAATGAAGATATTGTACCCGAGACTAATTCTTGGAAATTAAATATTTCATCCATGGCTTGACACGAGACTATCAATTCTACGAAATTTGGTTGAGCCCTGGTCCCGCGCGGCCGCCTCCGCAGACGATGCTGCTCGCAGCGTTCTCCCGTCATTCCTGGCTGGGCCGTCGCGCTGTGAGTATGTGGTCTCGTTGTCGATGTATGTACGTTGTTATCGAAGTCTCTTCCGAGAAATGTAATGCAGTTGAGGGCGATGCTTCGTGGATAGTACATATGCGACGTGGGCGACGAATATGTATGATGACTTTTAAGAGCTAATTCTTTTCCCTGTTCCTTATCAATATTATACGGTGGCTACAAATTAAATATCATTTAAGTTAAAAACCTTTGGTCACTACACACTACACTAGCATCGGTGGTAAAAAAAAATTAAAAAAATAGTAAAACGGGCCGAATGTCATTATAACAAAAAAATTATAGAAATGACAAGAGGAGAGGTAGGCTAAAAAAAGATAAATGAAATGCTTATAATATGATATGATAAGAAAAGAGTGTGAATGTTGAGTTGATGGCTAACAGGAGAGAGTGGAAGAAGATAATAAGTAGTGCCGACTTCATATAATGTGGGATAAGGGCAGGAAAAAAAAATACAGTAGCGGCTATAAGTTCAGTAGAAGTTTTACAAATTTGTCGCATCAAAATAATTTACATTTACGAACTTTTTCTATATCAAACTTTTTCATCATTATCTTCAGAAAGACTGCGATGTAATGATGATCTGCTTTAGTGACAAGCATTTCTTGTGGGAATCATTTACACATGTATGTATACGCGACTTATCATCATCATCATCATTTCAGCCGGAAGACGCCCACTGCTGGACAAAGGCCTCCCCCAAAGATCTCCACGATGATCGGTCCTGCGCTGCCCTCATTCAACCTATTCCGGCGATCTTGACCAGATCATCGGTCCATCTTGTGGGGGGCCTACCAACACTGCGTCTTCCGGTACACGACTTATGCAAGCGAAAAATATCATTAACGAGCTATACTTGTAGTCCTAACATACATAATTAACGTTTCTCACAAATATAACAAGTCGCAAGCAAATTTCATAAAACTTGGGCATCGCAATTCGTTTACCGCTCCGAATTTACACGCTGCCTCAGTTGCAGTTGAAACTCAATTAACTCACGATTTACACGGTTGGACTTATTAATCTGCCGAAGTTTAAAGATCGACTTGCGTACACGACTGTTGCACTGTTACATTTGGCCTATACTTCTGCACGGATGCGAGTCTTGGACTATTAAAGAAGACCTCAGGAGTTATTTTGTTAATACTCATCAAATTATCACACTCACTCATCATCTTTTTTTTTTGGGAAATAACTCTATTCTTGACGGGTTTCCCCGGCCTGGGGGGATATACGGGACTCCGGGAAAGATGTTTGGCCATCCGTTTACCCACTTAAAAACCCTGCCGATTTTGTGGCCCGGGCTGGCGCCGGCCCGCCTATTGTGTCGGGGCGGGCCTCTTCCATAATATTGGCGCCAGGGGTTGAGGACTTCATTCCCCGGGCGCTCTCCTCTATCAACTCGAGGAGTTAGGGAGGCCACGGAACAGCACGCGGCCCTCACCCTCGCGTCAACAATGCGGGTGGCGGATCCTCCCCCGAAGAGCCGCCCGTAGCCACATTTTACGGTGGCCGGAGGTCATTCGAAGCTCTGACGCATTTGAAACGTCGAGAGGATAGCTGCATATCGAAATCACTAACTTATTTATTTATTTAATCTCTATATGTCACAGATTAATACAATTGCAGTAGTCCCACGAAACTGTACAGCTGTTTGTCGGCGGGAGAATTCGCCCGTCTTACAACATTCTTAGTTATAGATAATTTATCAAATTTAAAGTCAAAAGCCAAACATCACCTGACAGTAATACAGTCAAAACCTGTTGTAACGACATCGAAGGGACCACTTATCTTTTAAATTCATCGATTTACTGTCACATTTTATTTAAATGTATTTACATATTCTACTCTGTTTTAGATTAGTACCTATTTAATTGTTTAATAGAATTTAGATGTGAGCTCCTTCTTTTTTATTTCCTTTATGACTCCACTCTATCCATGGGCCTGACGGAAGATCAGCGCGAGCTTTTTATAAGCTAGCATTATGCTGAGTGAGGTCCAATTTAGGACACTATAGTTTAAGTTATTTTATAAAATTTATGTTATTTGTTATATGTTATATTATAATCTATTTGTAAATAACTGTCCTAAATAAATTATTTATTTATTTCTTTCTTACTTAAATTCAGTCGAAAAAACCGATAGTCGTAACAACTGGCGATGTTTTCGAAGTGCAAATTCAGCAGGGACCTTTGATGGTAGTCAATATAACCGGTATGTTGTTCTAAACGATGTCGCTATAAATGGTTTTAACTGTATATTTGTTATTTTACATTTCAATTTAACTAGTGTATAACCGCCAATCGGCTGTAGTAACCGGAACTCACTTTTTGACTTACAAGACAAAAGTAGTAAAAAAGTACTAACTAATTATTATGGAATGAATGAAAATCTAACTTTGATTATAACAACCTGTTACAGCTAGTACGAAATCTTTAGCTTGAATCATGTCTTAATTGTACTTCTAGACCTAGACTACATTATGTGGGGTCAGCATATGTTCACTCCTTCCACTATCGAATGCTAACCATCGTTTCAATCTTTTTTCGGCACGTCATCTTTTAGACAATCCATTCATCTTTTCTTTGGTACTCCTTCTGTACCCATCCGCACTCATTTCTAAGATTCTTTCATTTTTTATTCTTTACCGCCATATTTCAAATGTATTGAATTTAACTTTTCTTTTACATCATGGCATATGAGAGGTTGACATATGAGATTAATCTTTGTTTTAATAATAAAAAAAAGTATGTTAACATGAGCCGCGGTGTTTTATTTCACCTGTTGTAATGATCTCGATGTTTTTGGCAATCAAAATAAATCCGTCTTCATATTAAACATTCTTATTGACTCAATATATGGCAGGCATTTTCACGAAGAGCATATCTCTACTTCTATCTAACACAGTGTAGATGACATCTTGATCAACATGGTAAAAATATATCAATAACCTCAAACAATCTCAGCACCCAGTTCATTTCCACCAACTTCTAGGTTTAAATTTTTAATATCTTACCTCGCAGGTGTTTTAAATTCTGCTAAAGAATATGAAATTTCCCCAGTACGTGGCTGCCTTCTAATTCTGTACACCATTTTTGTAAAATAATATTCAAAAGTCGATTTCATATAGAAGATTTTATTCGATGGAGTTACATCATAGAATATTATAAAGTTTTATTATTAAGGTCTTTTTTCTTATCATTTAAAAATAAATGAATATAATAGATCATTATATTTGCCTGTATGTGTATTATTATACAAATTTCTACTCATAGTGTACAAGAACACGTATTTACGCTGGGATTATGTAATACGAATTATCATCACACAATAGGTTAATTTACGCCAGGTGTCTGTCAAAGGACTTGGAGATCCTGTTAATATTATATTAGTTTATACAAATATGAGGAACGTTCTAAATTCAGGTATACTTACTTATTTGTATATAATCGGGGAACAGCAGACAGGCTGACGGCCCGCTTAGGATTTAGCAGTTACCGTTGCCTACGGGTGTTTGCAACGCCAGTGGCATCGCGAATATGCTGCTGTCCTATAAGGGTACAGGAACTCGGGGTCACTAATCCCGGAACACAACACAAGGTTATTATGGCGGCATACTTAAGACCAAATGTGGTCGCCATCCAAACGGGCTTGGGCCCTACCACGTAGCTAGGATGGGTTGTTTTGTCGCCTTTTACGACAGGCCGATCCGGCCGCAGAGGTTAGTATTCTTTCTCCGCCCCTGCACGGATATGTGTCCAAAGCTACTGGAATCTTTTTCTCCGTGTAGGGTCGGAGTTGCACTAGACTGTAAACGCAGAATTATGTATAGAAGTTTGTATTATTGATAGATAAATAAATTAAAAGGTAAAAGTCAATATGTTAAAGTAGGGTCGGAGTACTGATCCCTGCTGCCGGGTCAGTCTGTCGTAAAAGGCGACAAAACAACCCTACCTAGGTGATAGGGCGCCAAGCCCGTCTGGTAACCATCATTGGTTTATAAGTATGCCGCCATAATAACTTTGTGTTGTGTTCCGACAATAATGACCCAGGTCATTATGCCGAAAGCAGCGCGTTCGCGGTGCTCTCGTCGTAAACATCCATAGGCGTCGGTAACTGCTTACCATTAAGTGGACCGTTCCGGTAACCTATCCGCTATTTTTCAGCAACAAGCCGTCAACGTCGCTATCGTTGCTAGCAGTCACCGTCATCTGAGGTCGTTTGCAACACCAGAGGCATTGCTAATACGCGATCGGCTTTTGAAATTCCTCATACCGTAATACGATGGGAAAACTTAACATCGGTGTTCACTACTTCGCGAATCTCGGATAAATAAAACACCGGATACCTTGATAGTGTGGTATATTTGTATCGGATCTCAACGTGATCTCGACGTGATCTCGACGTGATCTCGACGTGATCTCGACGTGATCTCGACGTGATCTCGACGTGATCTCGACGTGATCTCGACGTGATCTCGACGTGATCTCAATACTCCAACTCAATAAAAATACATTCGTTCGCAACACTTAGCCCACCGACGAAAAATCTTACCACCGCGATGTAGAAAGTACGTCTAAATGGATAACGCCATCTAGTGGTAAAATACTAAAACCACAAAACATATTCTATTTGAACAAATTAACTGCGAACAATCGAACAACCTAACAATTGAGACTCACAAAAAACATTACTTACATTTTCCCCTTCACTAGAACCCCATGTCGCGATAATTCACCTTATCATTTTCATTTCTCGCAATTTTCACAAACGGCGTAAAAACTCGCGATTGTCACTGAGTGGCTGTGAAGTACTTGCATCTTATTCATGTTATGTACGATAAGGCAAGTACACACGTCCAGTCATTTGCTGGCGTTACAGATAAGTTCAATGTTGTGGTAAGCTTACACCAAGGATCGGCTCTTAACCCTTATCTGTTTCTCCTGGTGGTAGATGCAGTAACACCAGGAATACAGGGGGAGGTACCTTGGTGTATGCTATTTGCCGATGAGATTGTGCTGTTCGGAGAAAATGCTCACGAGGTCCAGAGCAGATTGGCTAAATGGCAGGAGAGATAACAGGATGTTGGGTTAAAGATAATTAGAAGCAAAACTGAACATCTATTTTGCAATTTTGGTCGAATATCTGACTTCATCCCTCTGATTACCTTAGGAGGCGTGGCGCTGCCATCTTGCTCTAACTTCCAATACCACTGATCATTAATACAGAAACACGGTGAGATAGGCCGAGATGTGAAAAACAGAGTGAATGCAGGTTGGATAAAATTGCGACAGATCTAAGGAACAATATGTGACTCAAGAGTACCACTGAAATTGAAGAAAAAAGAAACATAAAAGCAGAATAAATGCAGTTGAGATGAGAGCGTTAAGAAGTATGATAGGAGATAAACTGAGTGACAGGATAAGAAATAGTGAGATAAGGAAACGTTGTGGTCTGAAAGAAGACGTAGTGACAAAAATTGAGAAAGGTATGCTGAGATGGTTTGGCCATGTTGAGAGAATGAATGAAGAACGATTGACGAAAAAAGTGTATAAGGCGAGTGTGAATGGAAGTGTTGGAAGGGGTAGACCTAGGCCGACGTTTCGAGACCAAATCAGGGACGTCTTGAAAAAAGGCCAGGTCAAAAGTACCCTAAACCTAAGGGCATGTATGAAGGGAATAATGGAAGTGGACGAAGCGAAACAAGTATGTAAGGATCGTAGCAAGTGGAAAGAAGTGGTCTCTGCCTACCCCTACGGGAAAGAGGCATGATTATATATATGAAATTCAAAGGTAAAATTTATAAATCTGTAATAAGGCCTGTCGTATTGTATGGATTGAACTGTTGGACCACAAAGGGGAGGGACGAAAGGGTGTTACATGCTGCGGAGATTAGAATGCTCAGATGGATGTGTGGAGTTACGAAAATGGAAAAAATTAGAAATAAGTATATTAGAGGAAGTGTAAAAGTAGCACCAGTTATTGAAAAACTTGAAAGTAATAGACTAGCGTTGTTTGGCCATGTAATGCGCAGGGAGGAATGCCATATAACAAGAAAAATTATAGAAATGAGAGTGGATGGATACAGGAGTAGAGGTAGACAAAAAAAAAATGGAAAAAATTACTGTTGGGATGACGGCTAACAGAGGAGAATGGAAGGAGAGGACATCTTGTGCCCACCCCATATAATGTGGGACAAGGGCAGGAGGAAGAAGACTTCTACAAATGGATTCTTCTCACAATATTGTATCACAAGCAACATATGGATCTAATTTTGAAAATAAATGTTATTTATTTAATATGCAGAAAATAATATACTTATTTTATTACTGTGGAAGATCAAACAGTTGCCTCTGTGTATTGTGTGGCCAAAATATGAAAGAATGCATTGCTGGCATATTCGGAGTTGGGTTAGGATCGGATGCATTGGTGCGTTTTAATAAATATAGTACAGTACGGATATAGTGGTTTAACATGTTAAGCCAATTTTTACATCCATCTCATAGTATTTCATACAACGTACTTAACACTCGACCACCTTTCAGTAAATCTGAGTCCATACTTTGATCATATTATCCCAAAGGATATCAGAATGAGCTCGTAACATCAAAGCAATCTAAAATCTCTGCGAGGTTCTCATATTATTGAGCACGTTTTAAATGTAAACATAATTAATTTAAATTATTTATGATACCCAGTATCGCTGTTTAACTTTCAGAGAAACGAGCGCTTCTGCTAATAAATTAAATATATGTTTATTTCGAATAAATTAAATGTAGAAGTTTTAGCCAACTGGGTCTATTCGATGCTTAACTACAGGTCACATATTTGTTTCCTTAACTGATTTAACATACTCTTATACCGTGTCTGGAGAAAAAGCTCTGTTGAGAAATACCCACCACCCGGGGGATATATGGGACTAAAAGGTGATTGACGTCAGCAGAGCCGATAGTGGTTTGTTCTTCGTGGGGGGGATTGAACCTTCAGAGACGATATAGTACTAATTAGGTATCCATTGAACTAGATATTATTGTTGAAGCTAATTATAATGTTATCTTAAACTTTTAACTTCTAAATCAACTAAATATTGAACAGAGAAATCAGAAACAGAGAGGCTGACGTCCCATTTAATAGTAATCAGTTACAGTCGCCTATAGATGTTTACGACGCATGGGGCACCGCAAACACGGTACTGTTCCATAGGGGTATAGAAATCTGATTCACTTATATCGGAACACAACACAAGGTTACTATGGCGACATTTTTATAGACCGAGGTTGCCATTCAAACGAGCTTGGGGCTCTACCACGTTACTAGTTTTATTTTGTCGACTTTTTTAGATTAGGTTAGTGTCCTTACTCTGCCCACGCACGGAGAAAAGTATATATATAAATTAATATTAAGACTATTAAAAAAAAACGAAAACTATAAATAATATATTGATTCCTAATAGAAAAAAAATCTTCAAATATACAAGGAAAGTTTTAACACTACTCTTTACCATTGTTTGTACATGCTAGAAAGTTTTGTTGTCTAATTTGCAGTTTGCATAAAATAACGACTTTAAAGTAGCTCCAATATGTTCTAAAACCCGTGTATTCGTTTTATTCAGCGACTATTAAATTTCATACATTTTCGTTACCAGTTGACGGTTTTGTTTTTATTTTGTCAAATTGCTTGTAAGCAATATATTTGCTACTAGTTATTAAAATAGCAATATGGGTATTAAAGTTGACAGGGTTGTAGTATATGCCTTGTTGCGACATGATCCAAAAGCTCAGTTGTATTTGAAGAACATGAAAGATCGGGGCAGTTTCGTATGAGTAGGAGAAACGCTGTATATGGAAATTCATTACCACTGCTGAGCGTCGTGATGCTCCCGACTGATATCACGACAGCACCGCTTCCACTGCTCTGTATTTGGCGTAGTTCAACGCTTCTGTGATTCGTGTGCCCAGCTTTTTGGCCACTTGGTCGGACTATCTTGTAGGGCTGCGACCTCGAGGTCTTTTCCTCTCCACTTTTCCCGTAACTATTAATTTATCCAAGTTATCGGAGGGTTTTCGGACAATATGGTTGATATATAGCAGTACTCTATATATATGGCAATTGCTCGACAATCTCTGTGCTATTTTAAGTTCTTGCAGGATTGAGATGTTTATCCTGCGAGCCGTCCATGGAATGCACAAAATTCGCAACCAGCACCACATCTCAAAAGCGCCGATACGTCGCCTGTCGTCCAATTTAACAGTCCAGGATTCTGCACCATATGGGAAAATAGGAAATACCAAATTTCTTACGATGTACATTTTGGTCTTCTTGAGTATATTTATTTCTCTCCACACTTTGCTTACTTGGGTCATTGCCGTCTTCGCCATACCAATTCGTCGTCTGATTTCCTTTTCCGTGCCACCTTTGTTGCATATACTCAAGCCTAGGTATATGAAATTTTGCACAATGTCATATTGGCTGAGTGCGTGGACGTTTTGTAAAATATTAGGTCTATCTACAATCATTATATCTTGGTTTAGGCTTGATTTATTATGAGACCCATTTCCTGACTCACTGAGCTTAACCGATTCAGAAGTTCAAACATCTCAGCCTGTGACATTGCCAAAAGGGTGGTATCATCCGCGTATTGTAGATTCAAGATTTTGACACCTCCTACCGTGACAAAGCCACTCCGATTCTCCAGGGTTTTGTGCATGATATATTCCCCGTACGTGTTCAATAGAATAATAGAGATGATGCACCCCAACCTAACTCCTTTCTCGAATCTAAACTCCCGGGATCTCGCTTTGCCGACTCTGACTAATCCACTTCCTGTATCATAGAGGTTCCTGATTAGGGTAATCAGATGTATGGAAGTTGTCATCTCTGCTAGCACTTGCTACAAATGTTGTCAATTTACACTATCAAATGCTTTCTGATAATCCGCAAAACACATGATTGTTGGGATGTTGAATTCATAACATTTTTCTACGATGAGCCTAATTTTAAGTATTTTTTCTCGCGTCCCTTTTCCTTTGACAAATCTGCCTGAACCTATGGAATCTGCCAGTCCAGATAGTATCGGAGTCTGTTGTTGATTATATGAAGTAAGATCTTGCTTGTATGCGAAATGAGAGCGATGGTTCTGTAATTATTACATATTCTTGTGGATCCCTTCTACGCAACGGTAGAATAGAAGAGTGTGCGGGTCTCCAGATAGAGTTGCAGAGCTCTGTAAGTATTTGACTACTGTCTCCCCTAGGGCCTTTAACGTTTCGGCCATGATTAGGTCTATACCAGCAGCTTTGCCATGCTTTAGCTTCTGTATTGCCGTAACTACTTCTGATCGTAGGATGTCTGGTTCTAAATCTTCATTTATTAAGTTTAGATTTAGCACAGATCTTCTCCCTATTTAGTTGGGGTCTGTTTTATATAAATCCGTGCAATACTTCTTCCAGCGTTCTGCAATCTTTGATATCACACAAACATGGTATGTACATAAGTTGTTATAATAAAACTCCAATAAATAATGTCAAAATACTGTTAAAAATATTCCATAAAAATTTAATCCCATACAAAAATCCTAAAAACGATTATCAATAGCCAATCATTTAATTTTGTTTTTAAACAAACGTAATGGCAGCTCTCTTAGGACGTTTGGTAAATTATTGCAGATTTTTATAACCATAACCTTACAAGTGGTACATGGCGCTGTTACAAATTATCATTGACCTAAATACTTTGAAGTTGGTTTTTTACTGTCACCCAAATAAGCTCGGGCTTTTGAATCTTGATTATAAGAAATGAAATTAAAATTGGCGAACCAATCTTATCGTTAGTGTTCACGTCTCGGTCAATATAAACCAGTATGTAGGTAAAATAAAATAAGCGGAACCGTACTTAGACAGCTTCATTCATCTGTATGTCACGTTTAACACTTTCAAAGACTGAAATGCAGCGCCAACTCAACTGAGCTCAGTTTGAAGTTCGGTAACCAAACCGCATAGCTTAAACTTTCAAATTGTGGCACCGAAAGTAGCGGGAAACCATGTTTAATTGCTAAATTGTAACTTCTTTTATTTACCTTCAAAAAAGTTGTTTTTATTGTTTATTATGTTATTTTACTTAATATAATTGTACTAAAATTTGTTAAGATGAGAGCATTATATCACTTTACTAGTCAGACATAAAATACACGAATAAGATTACTTCATAAAATAAAATGATCTTATAGTTGGATGTTTCGTATGCTATTAAACTGCAACCCCACAAGCCAACCTAACTTCAAAAGAAAAACTGGACGTCTTTACTAGATGATCTTTGTGGTTTGTGGGTTTTCACGTTAACGTGCATACAGGATTCGGCTCCATGTAGGATAGTGTAAGAATGCTGCCCATGCGACCGGGGGTGGCCTAGCTAGGTAGTAGGGCTTCAAACGCGTATGGATCATGATCACCCCTTGTCTCAAAATATGTCGGCATAACAACCGTGTGTTGTGTTCCGGTATAGGTGACCCAGGTTCAGTTCCCCTATGTGGAATGCAGCGTGTTAGTGACACCGGTGACCTGGCACCGTGTAACCTGGCACCGGTGACGGTAACTGCTTGCTATTAAGCAGGCCGTCAGCCTGTCTGCTGTTTTTTCACCTTTCACAACTCCTCGGGGAAGTGGTGGAGTACCATATTTTCATTTAGCCATATGGTCCGGAAAATATGGCAACGAGAAACAATGTTTTTTTAGTTAAAATGTTATGGCCCCACACCATCTCTTGGGTAACCATTTTCAGAATATGCGATTCAGTTTCAAAGGAAATGAAACAATATACGCCTTCATATAACAAATTATATAGTATGAATATACGTTTAATATTCTTGTTAGTTACGAGTCTCTTGAGATCTTAGGTGGATGAAATAAATTTATAATATAATGTAGGATAATATGTGTAAAATGTTCTCAGTATTTATACATACATTTATAGGAAATATCACCCGATTGACTTAAAATTTCGCATAGTTACTTATTACGCTCATTAAGAAGGAATTTTATGGAAAACCTACCACGCTTGTCAGAGGTCAAAGGACTGGCGGGCTACACATATTGGTGAATTTGGCATGCAGGTTTCCTTCACCTTCGGTACATGGCAATTATGCATTAGGCGATAAAAGCTGCCAAGTGGAATGTATGAAAAAAATTAAAAATAAAATATTTTGTGATAATTCATACAGCGCCATCTAGTTCCAAGTAAGGAGCATAGCACTTGTGTTATGGGTACTAGACAACTGATATATTATTTATATATCTTTTTTTGTAAATAAATACATATTATACATAAACACCCAGATGCGAGACGGGAATCGAACCCGTGACCTCCGCATGCGTAGCGAAGTGCGTTATCAGTTACGCCACAGAGGTCGTCGAATGATGGTTTATTGCATGAAACATGATAAACTATACAGGAGATGATATTAGAATAAATTGAGTATCATTTATTTCGCCAACATATGGCATATAATTTTAACATCCCTATAATTAATACAGACTAATATAATTTAAATACTAGTTGATCCGACAAACGCTGTTCTGCTAAATGAATTTTAAAAAAATAGCCTATGTCCTTCTCCAAGATCCAATCTATGACTATACCGAAATTCTTCAAAATTGGTTCATCGGTTTAGGCATCAAAGTGTAACAAACAAACAAACTCACTTTCGCATTTATAATATTAGTTAGAAAGTTAGGATACTTATGTATAAATAAGAAAATATCATGCGCTGGAAAACTAGGCAGATGTCTATAAAAATGTTAATTATTATTTTTCATAATGAAAATTAAAGTTATATCATTAAAATTTCTACATGTAAAAAGCTGTTTTACAGAATATAATCTTTTTCCCTTAAAAAAATTAAGTATAAATATGCGGTGCATGCAGTGGTGTGGCGTGGGTGAAAGCCGCCCGGGGCGGGAGACAGTTTTGCTGCCCTTTTATTTAGGTATTTCAATTTAATGCATACTATATCTATAGATATAGTATGCATTAAATATTGGTATACCAATATTATAAAGAGGTAAAATTTATGTGTTTGTGACGTTGTAGAGGGTACAATATCAAGTACAAAATAGACTATGGGGAATCTCTAATAACTGTCGCTACAAAATATCATTCAAAGAAAGGGGTTTCCCCGAATTCGTCACAGAATAAGTAATGAAAAATTCCGTTCTCTTTTCAATCGGTCCCAATTTGTAGTTGCGATAAAAATATGAAATGGTTCAAATATTTATATTATTTATTGTGAAATTTTGCCGCCCTCTAAAAACTGCCGCCCGGGGCGGGCCGCCCTTGCCACTTCCACTATGCTACGCCACTGGGTGCATGCTCCCGTGGAATTTGAACTCGGGAGCTCTAGACGTAATTACTCTTTAGATATAATACTACTGAGCTACTAGGTAATTATCCAAAATCCTATCCAATGATGTATATTTTTAAATTTAAATGACAGAGCAACGTTTGTTCAATCAGCTAGTGTATATATGGACGACCAATTTAATTTCCTAACATTTGAGTATGAGTGTCTATTTGTAATATTAAAATAACCGCTTTTTACTAAGTGCATTTGGATGTATACACGGTACATATACCAAAACAATTTTTGTTTACAATTTTTGTCTGTCTGTCTGTCTGTCTGTTTGTTCCGGCTAATTTCTGAAATGGCTAGACCGATTTTGAAGGGACTTTCATAGGCAGATAGCTGATGTAAGAAGGAGTAACTAAGGGTACTTTATTTTAGAAAAAAAAATTGTTAAAAATGTTCACTTTCGGAATTTTTTAAAACCAATTTAAGTTGACCTCAAATTTATATCATCAATCATATGAAATATGGTTTAGCTTAGGCCGGACTTTGTAGGTTAGAATGCACGTATTTCGGAGGCGCATGGCGTAACAGTTGTATTCGATAATACTGACTGTTTGCATATTTCATTTATTAATATTTTAGGGTTTATAGGGTTTGTAATCCAAAATAAACCATAATATATATCCAAAAAAAGCTACCCAAAGTCACTATTCCACGTGGATGGAGTCGCGGGCACAGCTAGTAATAAAATAAATACAGTATACAGTCGTTTCGGATTATTTTATATTCAAAACATTGTAACAATTTAATTGATACTTCAAATATGAATCGATCTATTGAGAAATTTATGAACAAGGCAAGTAAGAGCTCTTTCTAAGAAACGTCTATACGAAAATCATTATAGGATTTATCGTTGTTTGTTAATTAACTGTTAGGTGGATTTATTTTAGTAAATAATAATTTGTAAGCAGTTTTTATCCTACGCTTTATCTTGGTTATGTTCAAATAATAATAAATATACTGGGAAAATTCACAAAGCGGCATCTAATCACAAAGTAAGTAGCACTTACGTTATGGATACTAGGCAACTAATATACCCCCTCAGGGGCGCTTCTCTGTCCGAGGAGTGCACGGGTGTGCGTACCCGAGGTGCCCGAGTATCCTCCGCCTCATTCCCCTTCCCGTCCGAGGCGGCGGTGTCCCACCTTTTTTCCCGTCTACCTCCCACATCCTTTCCCAACTTCGGTCTCTGCTCGTGGCACGGTCCCCGGTGGGATGGTTGCGGGTACTAGTTGGGATCCCGGGTTCTGTCCCGGGCCTTGATTTGGTAGTCGAAACCTTGCCCATTTCGCCTACGCCTGCACAGAGAGCGTTCCTGGGGAGGGAACGGCATCTCCGCTGTCCGTCGGCCTGGCTGGGCTGGCTACGGCGTTAGGCGACTCTCTGGTTTTCTAGAGTGTCGTCTGGTAGTTGTACGCACGCCTGACTGGCACGCGGCGGGGATGCAAGTCCCGCCCGTCCGCAAAGGAGGTGGCGGAGCGGGAGCGGGAGTTGACCACCACACTCCCCTCCTGCCAACGCAGGCCACGCCGGCGGCGCCGGAGAGCAAGTAGCTCCGGCCGCCGTAAAAAGCGGCCGCGGGCGGCCCCTCGGGGGAGGATCAGCCGCCCGCATTATTGCCGCGAGGGAGAGGGCCGCATGCTGTTCCGCGGCCCCCCTCAACTCATGTTGATTTCGAATTGCGCCGGGGGCGAAATCCTGACCCCCTGGCGCCAACAATTTAGAAGGGGCCCGCCTTAAGACAAAGGGCGGGCCGGTGCCGGCCCGGGCCACGAGATCGGCAGGCCATATATCCGTGGGCCCGGGTGTGGGCGATAGGAGAACAGTGGGGTTTTTAGTGGGTAGTCGAATGGCCGAACATCTTTCCCGGAGTCCCACATATCCCTCGGTCCTCCCGGACCGGTGGACCCCGTCAAGAGAGGGTATTTCCCCGAGACCAAAAAAAAAGCAACTAATATACTATTTGTACGATGCCGGTCACGGACCGAGATTGCACCGTACAGGAATGAGAAGGATAGCTTGAGAACAGTGGACTGTATGAGAGAGGATGGGATAGGAACGGTGATTAGAGAGACGCGATACCCTCCAGTGGGCAAAGAAATTCGCACTGATCTTGATTCCACCCTTTCCCGGTTCGGTTCAGGTCGCGGAGGAACTGTTGCACGGCACCATTAAATGTCACACTAAACACACAATTTTATGGCACGGTCAATAAGAGTTTGGAGTGACTGTCGGGGAGTTCGAACGTCGACCGTCCCGCCCGTTTAGATGCTTGCGCGTTACTAATTATATTATTTTGTGGGTAAAAAAAACAGGAGGCGGAATTTCAAATACCCTTTATGCAAGGGTCAAATATGCCCCCCACCGAAACCATTAAGATGATTTCCAGGAAAATAGGCGAGAATGGAACTGAGAGGTTAAGATAAATAAATAGATAAAAGTGTGATAAATTATACATAAGAAAAAATATAATACTCTACAACTAATAAATATAAATACATAAATGTATAACGAAATTAATTAGTATAGGGCAAAGGACAAATTTTATTGACAGACCTTTTAAATAGACCAGATTTAGTACGCACAGTTACAACACGCACGATATCATCAATACCTGGATGAATCTTCTCTATTCTTCCTAAGGGCCATTGCAAGGACTCCTTTAAATTAGACTCAATTTTAAAAAGAGTTGTAACCTTCGGTAAACATTTAAATGTTTACCGAAGGCTATGAAATTAGGTCTGCAGTCGGAATATATCAACTTACAGAGACCACGACAAGCTACGAGTCTGTCAAATGGGGCTAAAAACAGTCACAAGATCGATCGGAAAGAAGAAGAAGAATATTCGATTATCATGTTAGTGGTATGAGATTTCTTTGGAACTAAATCTGGGGTTTTCGTATTATATGGAAGGTCAGAATGTAAAAGTCTGCCCCCTACCCTAAGGAAATTATTAGAATCAATATAAGGACGCAATTTACGCAGTGAAGATACGTTGCCTGTTTAATTAGAGTTTTAATTTCTAAATTAAAATGATTAATTTGAATTTAACGAATAATAAACGAGCCTGTGCCAGTTCATTGGTGGTTGAGGGTCCGAAAAGACGTTCACCAGTTTTCAATTTTAAATTATTTTTAAACCGTACGCACCAGGTACGCGAGTGGGTTAATTAAATGAAGAAAATATATTAAATGTTAATTCTAAATCATTAATTAATATTTGTTCATTAGATGAGTTAAAACAAAAGGCGTCGACTAAAGTTTTCATCTCAGAGACTTCAGTTTTATCCGTAAGGTCACTTTTCAGAGTTATCTGATAGCCACACGGGGCCATGGATCCACTTTCTGGACTGATCTATTAATTGATCAGGGAGAAGACTATGACTATATCTGCGATATTATTTTCGATTCTTAGATGGTGCCAACAGTTGGGTGACACCGATTCAATAATTTTACTAACTTTCTATCCGTGCAGGGGCGGAGAAAGAATACTAACCTCTGCGGCCGGGGTCGGCCTGTCGTAAAAGCCGACAAAACAACCCACCCTAGCTACATGGTAGGGCCTCAAGCCCGTCTGGATGGCAACCACCTTTGGTCTTAAGTATGCCGCCATAATAACCTTGTGTTGTGTTCCGGCATTAGTGTCCCAAGTTCCTGTACCCTTATATGGGACAGCAGCGTGTTCGCGATGCCACTGAAGTTGCAAACACCCATAGGCGACGGTAACTGCTAAATTCTAAGCGGGCCGTCAGCCTGTCTGCTGTCCTACAGCAATAAAAAAAACACGCTTAGCAACGAACTTATTAATTTGTGAGGCTGTTTTGAAGCCAGAATAAAACTATAGTTGAGTCACTAAGAGTGACTATAGAAAAATTAAAGTCCTTGCAGTTTTGTACGACAAAACTAACAAGCTTCGAAAGCACCACGGCCGCTTGCAGCTCTAACGTAGGTATAGAAAGCAAGGTTCTATTGGAGCCACCCTGGATTTACTCGTCAGTAACGTAAACTTAACTTCTGAATACAAGCAAACTGCATACCCTAGAGAGGATGCGTCGCAAAAACCAATCAGTTGATCCTCAACGAAATTAGAAATAAGAAGATGTCGATCTATGCGAAGGTCAGATAAACAAGGTAGTTTGTTGAAAAACTTTATCCATTTAATGGATAATTCAGTCGGGAAATCCTGCATGATACACTTGGCAATAAAAGTGCATGGTTATATTAGACGTATGGGGTCGAATATACTCGCAAGTAATTTTAATACAGACCGCTTTGTATATTTTGTATCTATTATGTTGTAATTAAAAGAAAGAGAATCGGATGAAGGTAGCCAAGTCAGGCCTAAAATCTTCAAAGATGATGATGCAAAATCTTGAAAATTTATACTAATAGTCTGGTCTTTTGATATCCTAGAAAACACCTCAGTTTTATTGCTAGCTCACTTGTGCAAATCAAAACCTGCGCTTTCCAGAAGTGATGTGAAAAAATTAAGTTCTTAAGTACGCGCTGGCTGGTCAGGAGATTCACGCCAAAGTATATATTGATACTTCCACTCTGAGGGGTCAATGAGCACGGCTCGATACACCTTGGACACGTCAGCAGTGAAACAAACGTCATAAAGTCTAAATTGTGTAGTGATTTTTATGATGTCTCGATGTAACCAGTCAGGAGTACATATTTAATTAAGTAACGTTCCAGTGCTATTCTTCGCGGAGCTGTCAAACAGTACACGCAAGGGTATTGTGATCGATGTTAGACGATGCACACAGTGGTGTGGGATAAAATATTTTGAGGGTTCAGTACCATGGTAAGGTACCATATGTTCTAGGGATTCATATTTTTTCATGAAATTAACATAAGAATACCTTAATTCTGGAGACCGAACGAGACGTCGCTCAACTTGCATGAGTCGCTTATGAGCTATTTCACAAGAATCACCAAGTGGTTCATGAGTGGCATTTAAAAGGAGAGGTGCGACATATCAACCAGTGAGGTCACGATAATGTCTTTTAATAAATATATTTTCTGTCAGTTCGTTATGTGGACTTAAAAGAATATCGCACGGCGAAGATTCCAACTCAAAAAATAGTTTGAGAGTTTCATTAATAAGATTGTCCTGAGTAGTATACGACACTAAATATGTGGACGCAACTATGTGGGAATCCACTTTATTACTAGATTGAGATGGTAAAGTTTTCAGTGATAACAAAACTGAAAACACTTCCTAGCGCAATAGGAATGTCGCAGCTAAAAATAAATTTCCTTCTATCATAATTATAAGGAAAACATCTTTATGCAATTCATATTAAATGGGTTAATATGAAAAAAGTTTCTGATAAATTCAAATTTTTATATTGCATAACATCTTGCTCCGGTATTTGAATAGTAGGCAAATCGGAAGTTAATTTACGTAGAACAACGAAATCAATATTAAAAGAGGGCTCACGATTATCGCGAGGTTGTATTGTGCATTACGTCATGCCATAATTTTTAATATTTTCTCTAGGTAATCCGTAAATACATAAAGAACTTTTATGTTGAGATATACCGAGACAACGAAATAAAGTTAGACTGAGCGCCGGAATCAATCAAAACACGACACAATTGTAATTCATTATTCGCATCTAAAATATTAAAGAGCGCGGTTCCCAATATAACTACGGTGCTATAGTTCTGAGCCGACGCACACCAATTTAAGCCGGCGGTTGACGACGGTGTCGGTTTGATATTATCAGTAGACGCGCTGTTATCAGTATGCAATAACAAATGATGCTGTTTTTTACACACCAAACATCTAAAACGACTATTGCATTTGTTAACATTATGATGAGGCTTTCAACAATTGCAACATAAAGAAAAGGCGGCAACACGGCTGACCTGTTTGTAAATCTTTAAACGATAAATCTTTAATCTTTAAGTGACGTTCGAAACACGTTTATTAAAATTAATTTTATTTAATTTATTTTTTATTTGAGATTTACTTAACTTATATTTCGAACTAAATTTACTTATATAAGATTCACTATGATCAAGAATTTTTATTTGGTTGTGTGTATAAAAGAAATAAGATCCAAAAAATCTGGCAATAATTTTTGGTTTAGAGTTTGTTCGAAAGATTTTCGAGTTTTTATATTCAAGGCTCTTAGGCGTTTTTCAAATGTTTCTACAAACATATTTAAATTGATAGAAGATTCCTTACAAAGAGGTAAAAAATTAACATTTCATTCAAATACCTATCGATGAGCATTCTTTTGTCATGATATTTGTCAAGTAAAGATTTCCAAACAACGTCATCGTTACTATTCATAGCGGTAATCAGCACAATTTTAAGAATATTTAAAGCAGAACTCTTGCTGCACGATAATAAGTAATGAAATTTACCAATTTGCGGCATGATAAATTGATTATGTACCAACGAACAAAATATCTCGTCGAATGTGGTAAAATTATTCTCGATGTTGCCGTCAAATGTTATTAATTCTAATTTCGGCAGATGAGGGCGAGATTGTTGTATAGGAATTTCAACCTTATTACTACTACTACTGTTCGAAGGCATACATTTGGATGCGCACATTTTTGTTTTATAATAAATTTCATCAAAAATATTTAAATCTTGGGTATTCATCAATTAGTCCGGTCAATTTAGACATTCGAAGGTGAATAAAATCCCAACAAGATGAAAACCAGTAAAATTGTTCAAAACATAATTATAAATAATCTTTAAAAGTTCCCCATCATTCTCGTGTATGGAATTGTTTTTTATTCAAGGTCAAAGGTCAAGAAAATGAGTTTTTCGCGATTTTCAGCAAAACGGTAAGATTTATTATATAAGTACCTTAGACAAAAATTGTAGATCATAAAATTATCTATAAAAAATGTATCAATACTTTTGCAGTGCAGGCGCGGAGAAAGAATACTAACATCTGTGGCCGGCGTCGGCCTGTCGTAAAAGGCGACAAAACAACCCACCCTAGCTACGTGGTAGGGCCACAAGCCCGTCTGGATAGCGACCACCGTTGGTCTTAAGTATGCCGCCATAATAACCTTGTGTTGTGTTCCGGCATTAGTGACCCAAGTTCCTGTACCCTTATGGGACAGCAGTGTGATCGCGATGCCACTGGCATTACAAACACCTATAGGCGACGGTAACTGCTAAATTCTAAGCGGGTCGTCAGCCTGTCTGCTGTCCTACAGCAATAAAAAAAATTTATATTTTGGATTCAGAGTCTAATGTTAAAGTAATACGCGTCATTTTCGCTTACCTACACCGATAGAGTAACAGTCATAATCTTGTTTTTTGGTAGTATAATGTTTTTAACCTTACAATTAGTTTATTACATACCTAATATTATATATGAAAGTCTCAGAGTAATAAAGAACTTTGCTGTAGAATATTCGTATTTAGAGATTTTTAAACAATTCAAGTACACTTTACAACAAAGTTCATCAATATCCTCAACAAAATCTGAAGTTATATATTCTGCTCGTAATAAAGCAGGAAAGGAAAGGAGTTTGGTCTTTGTGATACTTAAGAAGTACTTTAATTAAAACAATAATGCACTTTTCACAAAGTGGGGGCGGTGCTCTTTTGTAATATTCCCTTTTCGAGCTCTTTGTTGCTTCGTTGTAGCTATTTCCTAGGGTATTATAATTAATGTACTGCGTTGTCTCTTATATTATATACTAGCTGACCCGTCAAACGTTCTTCTGCCTAAAACAAAACATTTTCGCGGCAAAAAGTAGCCTTTGTTCTTTTCTAAGGTCTAATCTATCTTTATACCGAAATTCATCAGAATAGGTTCAGCGGTTTAGGAGTGAAAATGTAACAGACAGACAGAGTTTCACATTTATAATATTATTGTACTTTTCGTAGATAAGGTAGAATAGACGCTACACAATAAGTTGTAGTATATGGAATATAAAAATAGTTGATTTTGCAATTAATTAATAAAAAATACATGATAAAAACTTTCTATCTTAGGCACGCCAGCAAAACACACATTTAAAAAAAGTGAAAATCGGTTGTATAATTTCGGACTTCAACGTGAGCAACAACGTAGACAAGAAATATATATATATATATATATATATATATATATATATATATATATATATATATATATATATATATATATATATAATACTCGTAGATAAGAGTATCCTCTATTTCGTTCGTTAGGAAAAATTAAGACATTTTGATTGCTTCAAAGTTTTTTAGCATTTGTTAATATATATTTCCGTAATAAATAGTATTAAGTCATTCTGCCCTGATTGAACAACTACCATCCATGCGCTCAAATTATTACAATTATTATGATATGTAGATATGAGCAAAGGTAAGACAACACATTGGTGTTTTCTTTTTGGTGTTTTAAAACAGATGGTGCTTACAGTAAAGTTAAAAGCTTTAAGTTAAGATCATTAAAATACATGATAAATTTGTAAAGACGGACGACAAAAACGTGAACTTGTAGTATACGTTTTTTTCATCCTGTCGGCTAGATGAGAAATGAGAGAAAGCGATCTTTTCAAGATTATCGGATTCTCAAGATTTTCAAGATTATCAGAATTCCTAACCTCTTCGGCCGAGGGCGGCCTGTCATAAAAGGCGACAAAACAACTCACCCTAGCTACGTGGTAGGGCCTCAAGCCCGTCCGGATGGCGACCACTTTTGATCTTAAGTATGCCACCATAATAACCTTATGTTGTGTTCCGGCATTAGTGATCCAATTTCCTGTACTCTTATGGGACAGCAGTGTGTTCGCGATGCCACTGGCGTTGTAAACACCCATAGGCGACGGTAACTACTAAATTTTAAGCGAGATGTCAGCTTGTCTGCTGCCTATAACAATAAAAAAAGATTGATCCTAATCCACCGTTTTGAGATATTAAGCCTATAAAAGCCTTAGAGCACATAAATATCGCGCCAAGGTACTGAGATGGAACAAATACGTGAGGGATGCACACGGTGAGGCCCGGCTTAAATATAAGATTTGGCTGAGTCACAACAAACCTACATCTGGCTATATTCACGATGAGATGACCACTACGCGTTAGATATTTAAAGCTAAGCTAAAGTGGTGTCATAATCACCAGGAGCAAATACAGCTCGATATGTTGGCTTCGCATCGTAAAGCCATTAATTTTAAGAAGTTTTGGAAAAGTACCAGTAAATTTGACGTTAGGCCGGGTTTGCCTGTGTGTATAGGAGAAGCGAACGAGCCGATAGGCATAGCCAACATGTTTGCGACACATTTCCGTGTTGGTTCTCGTTTGGGTGCGCCGAGGGGGGTGATTGACTCTGATGCATGTTCTAGCGGGGATATGATTCGCTTTTCATCGAAACAGGTAGCTAATGTCATTGCTGGAATGAGTCGTGGCAAGTCTCCAGGTCATGATGGGCTCAGTGTCGAACACTTGCGATTTGCGGGGGATCATTTGCCAAGAGTTTTAGCAATATTTTACTCTTTGTGTACGAGCCATTCTTATCTGCATTGCAGTTTCATGAGAACGGTTGTAATTCCTATCATTAAAAATAAAACAGGCAATATAGGAGACAGGCTTCCTTGGTTACAGTGTTGGCAAGGGTACTGGATAGGCTAATGGATGTGCACTTGGAGGATGTACTGCATCTAAATGATGCCCAGTTTGGGTTTCGCCCTGGACTGTCGACTGAAAGTGCTATCTTATGCCTGAAGGATACAGTACATTATTATACGCACAGACGTACTCCGATCTACGCATGCTTTTTGGATCTCTCAAAAGCTTTTGACCTAGTCTTCTACGATTTACTTTGGGAAAAGCTCCATGAGAGAAAAGTACCGTCAGAGATTTTGCGTATCTTCCAATATTGGCACCTTAATCAGGTAAACATGAGATGGGCTGATAAGTTGTCCGAACCCTATTCCCTTGAGTGCGGTGTGAGGCAGGGTGGAGTAACCTCACCCAAGCTTTTTAATTTATATATAAATGCACTGATAGATGAGCTCAGCAGCAAAAAATAGGGTGTCGAATAGATAATGCTAGTTGTTATAATCTTAGTTACGCCGACGACATGGTGCTGCTGAGCCCATCGATCAGAGCTCTAAGAGACTTATTGAAAACTTGTGAGACTTATGCTAACTCCCATGGGTTGTCGTATAATGTTAGTAAGAGTGAGCTCATGGTTTTCAGAGCTTCTGGCAGATGCCCTGTGAATATGCCCGATGTCTGTCTGAATGGTATTCCCTTAAAAATTGTGAAAAAGTTCAAATATCTTGGCCACTATGTCACTGATGACCTTAAGGATGAAACAGATATAGAGAGAGAACGCAGGGCATTGGCGGTTCGATGTAACATGTTGGTCCGTCGATTTTCGCGTTGCAGTGGGCAAGTAAAGTTAACGTTATTTAAAGCGTACTGCCAAGTTTTTTATACGTGTAGTTTATGGACCAAATGTGCGCAGAAAGCCGTCAGTGCGCTGTGCGTGCAATACAATAATGGATTCAGGATGCTGATGGGGTTGCCACGATTCTGCAGAGCTCCGGGTATGTTTGCCGAAGCACGCGTAGATGATTTTTATGCCATTACAAGGATGCGGGCTGCCTCGTTGCTCTGCAGGATTCAGGCCAGCTCCAACAGTATCCTGAGCACAATCGCTGCCAGAAATGATTCTGTAATACTCAGTTGCTGTGTTAGGAAATGTAAGACTGACACAGCAATTGTAGCCAAATTATAGGATAAGACTAACATTATGTATTTACTAACCCCTATGAATTATGTAAATGATTCGAAGTAAAAAGATTATTATTATTATATTATTATTATTAAGGGTTGCCCGTGCGATGCGTCCATGCGCCTGCACTATGGACAAACGTTGGTATAACCACTATAAACCCCTTAGCAAATATGCTGTACTACCTGTTTGTGTGGCTTAATCCGACTGCCTCAGATTTACAGCGGTGACAGGAGCGCATAATATCCCACGCGATCTACCTAGCTAGAGGATGCCCTTTAAAGGCAAAAATGTATATATTGTAATAAAAATAACATTGTAATATCTTAGCTCATAATCTTAGCGTTAAATTTGGGTAGCAATCTAAACTTCCGCTTCGGTACCCGAAGTCCGCTTTCTGCCTTTTCCTCTCAACTTTGTAATATACTCGTAGATAATTAGGTTGCGTACGAACCAGCCTTTCGATGCTAAAAGAGGTTGAAAAGATACACATGTACACTTAATAAAAAAAAAGTACGGTTCCGTGTAGCTCTCATACGTTATATAGAAAATTCCATTCCAATAAATTCGAAAAGTTGATAACGTCTACGTGGAAAAGGTAATATTGACTGCAAAGACTGGGAATAATGTGATGGCTATTCTATTTTATCATAAAAAGGTTGTACTTCTTTTACTATGGAAATCATTGTATTAAAAGTATAAAAAGACGATGGAAAGTTATAACAATTTTTTTTGTCAGCATTTTCTTTAAGAAACCGGTAATGGCAGTTTGATTTAATAATACTTTTGTAAATGTGTTATTTAATTTCGGTTTGGGTTTATCTTATCTTATTTCGGGGCCGAGAGTTATCTCGGACACTTCGACCCAATGGGATCTTTTGGGTTCGCTTAGATAGCAATCACTCCTCTCCAATCTCATTGAAGATTTGCTTCATGAGCCTAACAATGAGATATGGAGATAGGAGCCTGTAGTCTTCCGGTGTCGGATATCCTACCCCCAAAAGATTCATTCGTCTCCTGGCCAATACATCGCATGTACACAGTAGGTGTTCCATGCGTTCTGTATGTTCCCCACACAACCTGCACATAGGTGTCGCGGTTAGACCCATCTTCATGAGCATGTTGTTGGTTCCAAAGTGCCCAGTAAAGGCTCCAAGCAAGTAGCGTATTTGCCACCTGCTCATGTTCCAGATGGATGCTCGTGCTTTGTACGTGGATCCCAAAAATTTTTGGAGTGTTATAATCTTAATTTCGAACGGAATAGCTAGAACGGCAATGGACAAGCTGAAGAAAGTATGGAGGAACCGACACATCACGAGGGCCACGAAAATCCGGCTCGTGCAAACCCTTATATTCCCCATATTTTTATACGCTGCAGAGACGTGGACGCTTCGAGACATTGAGAAGAAAAAGATAGATGCTTTAGAAATGTGGTGTTGGAGACGAATGCTGGGAATATCATGGACAGAATTTCGGACCAATGCCTCCATCCGTGAAGAACTCCGCATTAAGTAGCATCTCTCCGCTTTGGTCCAGTCACGTATTCTCAAATTTTTTGGCCACGTTTCAAGGCGAAACAATGACTCCATAGAGCGTCTCGTTGTCCAGGGCAAAGTGGAGGGTCCAGATCACGTGGAAGATCACCCATGCGATGGACCGACCAGATCAAATCGGCTGTGGGCGGGCCTTTGCATGAGTGCACCAGAATGTCTCTGAATCGCGAGAAATGGCGTAAAATCATACAGTGAACAATATCTGCCTCTAATAGTACTACCAGTTGATCACGACCGCTCTGTAAAGAGTGAATCGACTAAGAAGAAGAAGAATCTTAATTTAACCTTTTCTTCCCTTCTCTGACTCTTCTAGTAGTTCGTGTCTTTTATCCATGCAGGGGCGGAGAAAGAATACTAACCTCTGCAGCTGGGGTGGGCCTGTCATAAAAGGCGACAAAACAACTCTAGCTATGTGGTAAGGCCCCAAGCCTGTCTGGATGGCGACCACCTTTGGTCTTATGTATGTCGCCATAGTAACATTGTGTTGTGTTCCGGCATTAGTAACCTAAGTTTCTGTACCTTTATGGGACAGCAGCTTGTTCGCGATGCCACTGGCGTTGCAAACACCCATAGGCGATGGTAACTGCTAAACTCGAAGCGGGCTATCAGCCTGTCTGCTGTCCTACAGCAATAAAAAATACAACTCTTTCAACTTTTTGAATCGTTATATCTAAAAAACGGTGGCTCTTAGGAAAAAAAGTATTGATACATTTTTATAGATAATTATCTAATCTAATAAAATTTACCGTTTTGCTGAAAATCGCGATGAATCCGTTTTTGTGACCTTTGACCCCGAGTAAATTTTTTGGCACGTGCCGGATCGATGAGGACTCACATTTCCTTTATAATAGTGTATTGAACGATCCTACCAATTTTCAGCCTAGTCGGAATTTTTGTAACCTCACCCCCATTTTTTAGGCTAAATTGACCGGACTATATATACAAGAGCACTGGAGTAAGAGAAAATGATATGACTAGCTACCTAATTTTATGAAACAGAATTTTGCCTTCATTTTTGAGCTGTATAAACAACATCTTGAATCCACTTTGTGAAACATTGTGAGAATGTTGTGCTATTTTCTTAATTCTTAGGTATCTTCTTCCAAGAAGGCCAAAGCCTTATTACAATTCCTTAAGGTAAGGGCACCGTAAGTCTTAATCTTTCATTCTTTATAACGCCTTTTAGGTTTACCTCTGTCTTTTTACATATATTTTTAGTTTCTTTATTCTTCTGGAAACATGATCCGTATTCCTCCTCATTACACATTCGTAGCACTCTTATCTCTTTTCTCTCAATGTATCAGTTACAGGCGCTACTTTCAGAGCTTATACCTCCTTCTATGTATTCACTGTACCTCTATATTCACTGCTGCCTGCTGGGGCAAAACCTATTTTGATTTTTCAAGGTGTACTGTCAGGTTACTTATACTAGTGATCTTGGTTGGCAGGTTTTTGCGTGCTGTTTCTATTGATACGCGGCAATTATGTAATATGCACGTAACTTAACAGCACATGCTGTCATGGGAATCAAATACACGAACTCCAGGTTGGTCTTGTGTACAGTTAGCTACAACGTACCTGATGTAAAAATAGTAGAACCTGACCAACGTACCTGATGTAAAAGTTAAAATTTAGTTATACTGGAAATGGTTCATCTTAGACTATGCTAAAGTTTCCTCATACATTTTAAAAGCGTAAAGTGTCCGGGACGTACTTGAGTCGTCCTTGGAATCCCATTAATGTTCCGCCAACCGCAAGATCGGGAGGAATCCGGGATCCGGGAACAATTTTCCACGAACTTGTAAGTTCTAATTTAAATTACATTCTTGGCCTCTTATATTTCGTCTAGTTATATAATCGGACGGATTTGGTTTCTTGAAACAAAAACAGAGAATGTAACAAACAAAAGGTGTGTCTGATTTATGATTTTGTAAGAGATTTTATAGCTGAAGTTGAGAAGACAATCAACAATAGGGGCATTACCAACGCACTACTGGCCCCAAAGAAATTATATAACGCCTTTCTTTATGAACCTCATGTTATGACGCGATGGTAAAATCTTCCGGTTTCATTCCAAATGCAGAGAGTACGCAACATGAACAAAGATCCATACACCATTGAAGCCTGATATGTGCTTGAAATAATAAAAATATTTGTTGATTTACCAGGTGCTAGGTACCATGAACTATATATGTAAATGCTTAAATTTTTTTCATTACTAAGGTTAATTTTTAACCTTAATTTGACTTGGGTTAATGACTGACTATGATTTCGGAACTTGAAATATAAATATTATTCAAATTGTTTGTTGACTTACATGTCAATGATTTGGCAGTAATTGCCTGAAGTCACGAAAATGTGTTATTTATAGATAAGGATCAAATGTAATGAAAGTGCCGGAAGAGAGTTGTATAAGTAGTTTTAAAAAAATTGCCACGTGATTACGGGGAATAACAAGAAAATTGTGGGGGCTGTTAAAAAACAAGAAACAGGACACTCTTTTTTATTATTAAGTAACATAGTCACAGATAATTCGGAATCGATATCTCGCTTCCAGCCTTGGTTGAAGACATGGTCAAGAATAAGTCCAGATGGGCCACCGTTACTACAGTAATGTTCGTAAAGGAAGCGCCTGGGCGAAAGTCGGAGCTGAGCAGCCCATTCAATTAAGAACTAGATGGTGCCCTAGAAGGCGGCGGAAGTGGGAGCTTCCGCCGCCTTCTAGGGCACCATCACCTTTACCGCGAGGATGAGGATTAGTGTACTGTCTGCGTGCTCTCGCCTAATCCGGCTTGATACAAAAAAGCCACGGGGTCAAAACCCTCACCCCCTGGCACACACTATGGAAGAAGCCCATCACGACAAAAGGCCTGTTCAGCGCCTTCCACAGCCACGGTATTGGACAAGCCCAGTATCTGCTGGCATCTGGGTGACGATCGCATTTTCTTCTATCGCCTGTTTTATAGATGGGTTTTCTTTAGCAACAGAGCACTTAGCATGAACTCTTTTCTGCCTTGTATTCAACAGTTCTTAAATACATACATCTTTTTTTATTGCTAGGAACAGCAGACAGTCTGATGGCCTATTATATAGTGAGCAGCTACCATCGCCTATAGATGTTTGTGACGCTAGGGGCACCACAAATATATAGGGTACAGGAACCTGGGTCACTAATACCGGAACACAATACAAGGTTATTATGGCGGCATACTTATAGACTTAGGGTGGTTTTATCGCAAATAGTCATCCCTATTACCTCATAACGGAAATAGGTCGAATTACCAATAATCCTGTATAGTGTTATATTGTATTCATTTATTTAATTTACAACTTTATACATATTTTGTACTTTAATACAAAAAACTCTTATGGATACACGAGAAATGTTAAGATGCAATACTGATGTGTGTTTTATTTACAGACAACTAGCAATTAATCGATTAAACACACGCCGGTTAACATGCGTACGAACGATAAACATTGTGTTGGGCCGATTTGTGTAAATCGCAATAAACATATGAAAAGACGAAGAAGAATATTGCAGTCTACTTCTTAACTTTTTCTCTAACTCAACAACAACTCAACGATAATCTATTATAGAGCCTATTGCATATGTGAGTCCGTTGGCACGAATTTGAATGTTTAATTGATAGAAACAATATTTATTAAGGTCCGAACTTTTTGGATTTTGATACTTCCACCCCGTCTGTTTATTAGCGCCGTGTACGAGAAAACAAGTGGCCCGGTGTGTAATTGTGGACATTTGTCTCGGGCCGTCGTCATAACGTCCAACGGCGGGGACCTGTAAAGTTTATAGGGCTGTCAATATTTGTGGTACGGCACACATAATATATTTTATATATGTCTGCGTCCCGCTCCCCTGTGTCAGTTACACTGATATTTTGATTTAACGTTGACATTTTGGGTAGAGAGAATTGAGAGTGCTTTCATAGTAATTTTGATAAAAAAATTAGGTATATATTATAATTAAATTTATTAAGTTTACACTATTTTAAGAATATTGGCGCAATGGTTTTCACTTTTTGTTACCCGTCACGAGTCTGGGTAATTATAAATAATATATATTTATTTCCTTCAATTAATGCCTTTATCGCGTAGAACGTGGAGCATCATCAACATCAAGTTTTGGCACTGGCGTGTTGTCAATACACTCTCCGTACACATTGGCTTATTTTTTTCTTGCTTGGGCAACATTTTTACCTTTTTGGTAGTAAAAAAGTAAAACATTCGGAAAATTCTGTTTTCACACTCTACATTTGTTAGGACACCAACCAAAAACTACTGGGTGGAATCAATCAGTCTTTTTCACGAGCAAGCCCTGCAATATCAGCTGTTGAAACAAATGAAGATTATGCGGTTCAAGCGTGAAGTTGAGTGTGAAAGAAAACAATTCATTTCTCTGTTGGGGAATTGCAAACTACTTTTCGAATATATAGTATATGTTTAAAGTATACATTACGTACTCTCCGGACTTTTAATGAGCTTCCAGCTAAGATTTTCCCATAGGAATATGATATAGGGTTTTAAAAATATAAAATTTCCTTAATTGTGGTAGCACGTTGGTAATACCCTGGTACTGCAAACTGGTTGATGTTGGTCCATGTAGGAGAATTGGAATAAGGGGAGCTGGCAAGTACTCTCCCGCCAACGCAGACCACGTCGTCAACGCTGGAGGGCTTCCAACGAACTCCGGTCGCCGTAGAATGTGGCAGTGGTCGGCCCCTCGGGGAGGATTCGGTCAATAATAGGGTTTTTATTAAAAAAAGGGAATTGGTATCGGGTCACTCATATCGCTACATGACGTGAGGCCATTCTGATCGCATACTTATAGATCAAGGGTGTTTTTTTTTATAAAGCCTTCATTCCTGACACGAGTGAGTCAGGCCTATTTATTTACATAGTTTTGTATTTATTCACAGTTTTCTATAATATTCTTATTGTCTAGCATATAATTATGTTTACTTTTTTTTTTGGTCTCGGGGAAAAACCTCTCTTGACGGGTTCCCCCGGCCCGGGGGGACCGAGGGATATGTGGGACTCCGGGAAAGATGTTTGGCCATCCGACTACCCACTAAAAACCCCGCTGTTCTCCTATCGCCAATCCCGGGCCCACGGATATATGGCCTGCCGATCTCGTGGCCCGGGCCGGCGCCGGCCCGCCCTTTGTCTTGAGGCGGGCCCCTTCTAAAGTGTTGGCGCCAGGGGGTCAGGATTTCGTCCCCCCGGCGCTCTCGTAACAACTCTAGGAGTTGAGGGGGCCGCGGAACACACGCAGCCCTCACCCTCGCGGCAATGGTGCGGGTGGTGGATCCCCCCCGAGGGGCCGCCCGCGGCCGCTTTTTACGGGGGCCGGAGGTCGTTATTTGTCCTCCGGCGCCGCCGACGTGGCCTGCGTTGGCGGGAGGGGAGTGTGGTGGTCGACTCCCGCTCCCGCTCCGCCGCCTCCTTTGCGGACATGACTGCCTCGCAGAAGGAACGTTTACTTAATACTACTTAAATAAAGTTATTATATCATTAAATGTTAGTTCTTATATACTAAAATATTTTTCTAACATTTCTTAGTTACTTATTTATTCTTATTAACTTACTTTAAGGGCCCTAAAACCGATGGGTCTAATGACACAGGTACTGACAGGACACGGAGGGTTTTCCGAGTACTTGCATCGATTCAAGTGAATGGGCATGAAGTCCCTTCATGCCCATGTGAAGCAGGTACATCACAAAGCATAGTGCACATTATATTCCAGTGTACGATGTTCGATTCGAACAAGAAATATATAATGCAGGAAACAAATTAGGGATAGAAATTACAGAAAAAAATATGAACACACTTATGTCAAAAACACTCCAGTCTACGTTTATGGAATTTTGCACAAATGTAGCACATAAAGTAGTAAGTAAGAATAAATAAGTAACTAAGATCAAGGGCGGTTGCCATCCAGACGGGCTTGGGGGGGGGGGGGGGCTCCCACGTAGCTAGGGTAGTTTTGTCACCTTTTGTGTTTCATCAAAGTTTGGGAGTTTCGTCAGTATTCTTACTCCGCACCTGCACAGAGAAAAGGAACAACTATATTGGTTATCAACTCATCAAAAACGATCGGACGGGTAGTACTAGTGGAGGCGCTGCAAAATATTTCAAGTCTCATATTCCTTTTTCAACTGTCAGCATATCATCAACATACTTCAATACATGTCTTTTACAACGAGATAATCGTAGTGTTTCCTTGGAGTCTCTAGTTATAGCTTCTGGTCTAACCATACTCCCACTAAAAGCTACTCATTTTTTTCCAAATTTTACCCAATCTCTTTTGGATTGAATTCTTATTTATTCGTCATAACTTGTTCTTTCACATGAACAGTGCTCCGCGGACGCTTTCTTATGTTACGATCTTATATTTTTTCTCTCTTACTAATTCATTCGCCTAAATTTACTATGCAGTGTAATTTTGGTAGTATAAATTCCGAATCGCTTATTAGGGATGCCCAAAAACTAGACTGGTCTGGGGTTTTTAATGCGGCTATAATTAATGAAAGGATTTATGTGCTTAACACAAAGACACTGAAGTTGTACGACACGCATACACCAATGCGACGCGTTAAAATTAAACATACTCCTGCTCCATAATTGACCGATGAAATTAAGAAATTTATTCATAAAAATACATTGGCAAAGACTAATTTAAAAAATCAACCAAGCGAGCAAAATGAATTAGCTTACATAGCAGTATGTAATCGCTGCAATAGGGTGTTTAGGGACGTTCAACGCCGGTTTATACCTAAATCCTTAGAAAATAATAACCCATCCAACGTATGGAAATTTCTGAAACCTCTTGGAGTTGGCAAATTAAATCAGAATACAATACCCAAACATTTCAATATTGATAATTTAAATCAACATTTTTACATCCACTAAGAAGTTTAATCAAGTCAAATACATTAAAAAATCTTTCAATGGTTTCAACTCCTTCTCATTCAATATTTCGTCTAAGTCCTTTAACTGATTGTCCTGTTGAAAGTGCTTTATTGTCTATTTCTTGGATCGCTATTAGCATCTACGGAATTAATTGGGACATGATCATACCCATTCTTGATGTTATTCTCCCAGTTACTACCCATATATTCAATATCTCCCTAGACTCCGCTACCTTTCAGACTATTTGGAAGGAAGCCTAAATTATTCATCTTCCCAAACTTAATGATCCTACTTCTTGCGCAGAATTTCAACCTATTTCAATTCTCCTATTGCTTTCCAAAGTCCTATAACGTGAAATCGAATCAATCGACAAATTTCTTCAACCAAAACTGACTTTTGAATAACTTTCAGTCTGGTTTTCGCCCAAGTCATAGCATTGTGACAGCCTTGATCAAAATAACTGATGACATTCGACTGGGAAAGGATAGAATTGTCACATCCTATTGCATGTGACAATTCTATCACTACTTGACTTTAGCAATATATTCATTAATGTTGATTATGATCTCAACACATCTCCAACAGTAATTGGTTTATTTACAACAGTATTGGTAGTCATAAAATTAAGAACAAAATTAAATTGTCTTCTTTACCGCCAGTTATTTTTGATAACATACACCATTTTCAAGGCACTGTAAAATAATCTATACGTGGTATTTAATAACGAGATGTCTTGGTAACCTCAAGTATCCGAATTGAGTCGGATTTTCTTATATTCCGGGACTTAGGCGATTAAGAATCTTCCTACCTACTACCACCAGGGGTATGTTTGTAGAGTCCCTTTTGCTCTCCATTTTTGATTATGCTGACACCAGCTATATTCATTTAACCTTAAATTTATTTCGCATGCGTAAATATGACCATATCTCTGAATTTCGATCGAGGCTCAAGTGGCTTCCGATTCGCTTTCGCCGGAATACTCACATTCTCACTATCCTTTATAACATTTTGTATAATTCCTATACTCCCTGTTACCATAAGGAACGTTAGGAATTTCTTCGCCTTTCTTACCTGAAAAATGGCAGTGTGCCATTGTATGTTCAAACTGCACACAGTTTATCAATTTATTATAAATCCTTTACACTGCAGGCTGTCCAACTTTGGAACACGTTGCCACTTCCTGTTAAAGAAGCTAAAACCTTGTCAACATGTTAGAAATATATAATTATATTCAATTTATTTATTTATTAATATACCTATATTAACAATAATGTTTTTTAATATATATATATATATATATATATATATATATATATATATATATATATATATATATATATATATATATATATATATATATATATATATATATTTAACATTTAAATCTATATTCCTATTTTTATAACGCCATCTTTTCTCACTAAATATTTTATTCAAATTCTTTATGAGTACGGTTGCCTGGAAGAGATCGCTGTAAGCGATAAGGCCGCCGATTTTTCACCGTCAAATTATTGTATACTTGTGCTGTTATTTGTCATTTTGGTGATAAATAAATCATTATCTATCTATCTAACTATATAAATATTAACATTAAGTAAAAAATTATACATTAAAACACAGACATTAAAACAGAGCTGTTCTTTCGCTTACACGGATGGGTCATAAAATCACCTTTAATACAAAATAACTAAATAAAACAATGTGAAAACTTTAATGTACTATTTTTCAAATATGGAAACTGCAGCTCAAATATTATAATATTACAAGTCTATTGATATTATAGACCTTTTAATCAAAAAGTAGCCTGTATGTTAATTATAGAAAAAACACTTTTTACACACGTAAATTGAGAGTTCCATATCAAATAAAAATGTAAGCAGCCCTGGCTCGTAAATTCTGTGCAATTAACTCGAGCTTCGCTTTGTTTTTGATTAACTGTCCTCTCAAGGGTCTGCAGGACGTCTGCTTGGACTGATAATTCTCACAAAGTATGCTTCATTAAGCACAATGTCCCGAAAATGTAAGTGGTGACCGATATCTACGATTTTTATATTTGTTTAGTATTTTTTTTAATTTTAGTAGTTAAAGGGAAAATATGTATGTTATTGTCTATTTACAGGTATGTAAAAAATATGTTTTTTTTTTATATAGCTAGAATTCAGCAGATAGGCAAATGGTCCACCCTGGCAGTTGGTCACCGTCGCCTATGGACGTTTGCAACACCAGAGGTCTTACCAACGTGCTGCCGGCCTCGAAGAAATTTTATAACGCCTTTTTTGAAGAAATATCGTACCGCGCTGAGAAAACCTCAGTCGGAAGTTCATTCCAAATCCTGAGAGTGTATATTAATTATCTAATGATTATTTTGAATTATTATACATTTGTATGAAATGGATCCATTTATCGTGAAAATGAAATGATGGATTGCTGACCTCAGGTCTCTCTAGACAGTAATTAGAGTATACCCACCACGCATGTCACACATCTCAGTATGTCGATTCCCGTTCTAAGGAAACTATTTTTTTATTGCTGTAGGATAGCAGACAAGCTAACGGCCCACTTAGAATTTAGTAGTTACCGTCGCCTATGGGTGTTAGCAACGCCAGTGCCATTGTGAACACGCTGCTCTCCTATAAGGGTCCTATAACTTCGGTCGCTAATAACGGATCACAACAGAAAGTTATTATGGCGACATACTTAAGACCAAAGTGGTCGCCTGCCAGACGGGCTTGGGGCCCTACCACGTAGCTAGGGTGGGTTGTTCTGTCATCTTTTACGACCGGCCGACCCCGGCTGTCTGCAGCCGGGGTCGGTCAGTATTTCGTGCAGGGGCGGAAAACAACTAAACTAAACTAGGAACACTGATGATATCAGCGTAAAGAGTAAACAACGGAATAAATGATTTAAAGCGAGTAAACACAAAGAGCTTCAAGCTATTGTATTAAAACCATAATTATTACTAAATCCAATTCCTATTACTATTTACTAATTTAATTCACTCTAAATACGCGTTTCCGTATCCGGATTGTAATCCGTATTAATCAAATAAACCGCTTCATTACTCCGTAAGTGTTTATTTGTGATCACATAGTAATAAAATCAGGCCTTAAAATATTTTATTTTTAATTTGATTCAAAATAATTTTTTTCACAATATTATTATTTCTGTTTCGATCCCCTGGCGTAACGGTTAATGCACGTCATTACGCTTACGGAGGTCACTGGTTCGATTCTCGTCCAGCGTCTAGGTGTCTATGAATAATGTATAATATTTATTTACAAAAGAAAAGATATACAATTAATAATAATAAATATATTAGAGATGAGAGCGTTAAGAAGTATGATAGGAGTCAAACTGAGTGACAGGATAAGAAATAGTGAGATAAGGAAACGTTGTGGTCTGAAAGAAGATGTGGTGACAAAATTGAGAAAGGTATGCTGGCCATGCTGATGGTTTGGCCATGTCGAGAGAATGAATGAAAAACGATTGACGAAAAAAGTGTATAAGGCGAGTGTGAATGGAAGTGTTGGAAGGGGTAGACCTAGGCGGACGATTCGAGACCAGATCAGGGACGTCTTGAAAAAAGGCCAGGTCAAGAGTACCCTAAACCGAAGGGCATGTATGAAGGGAATAATGATCGTAGCAAGTGGAAAGAAGTGGTATCTGCCTACCGCTACGGGAATGAGGCGTGATTATATGTATGTATGTATATTAGGACATTCCACACAACGCCATCTAGTCCCAAACTAAGTTGCATAGTACTGAGTTATGGATACTAGACTACTGACATATTACATATATACTTTTCTTTTGTAAATAAATACACATTATACATAATCACCCAGACACTGGACGGGAATTGAACCCGTGACTTCCGAAAACAGATCGACATCGTGGCAAATAGGTGGATCTTCACAGCACGTTGTTGGACAAGGGGCCGCTAACATCGGACATACTGCAAATTGCTTGCAGTCTTCAGGATAAAAGCACGCCATTTTTATTTCAATTTCACTTCTTTTTCTTTTGTAAATTTTATATCATACAATTATACAATTTAATATTAATATCCGGACGACCGAGCTTTGTTCGGTATTTTTATTTTTTTTTGGAAATTAACAATTGATTTTCTTAGTCTAACCTCAAAGCAATCACTCATTGACTTCGTGTTACTTAACAACGTCATCTGCTGGAATAGCTTTAGTGTTGTTGTGTCGTTAAAGTAATTTTAAAAAAATAGTATTATTATTCGCCGATAGATGTCAGGAAGAGTCATTTTTCAGTTTAAATTGGGACTACTCAAACGCCACCTTTTGACATTTTCTAGAAATGATTCCTAGCTAGATCGATTTATCGCCCCCGAAACCCTCCGTATACAAAATTTCATGAAAATTGTTGGAGCCGATTCCGAGATTCCAATTATATATATATATATATATATATATATATATATATATATATATATATATATATATATATATATATATATATATATACATATATACAAGAATTGCTCGTTTAAAGATATAAGATTATAGAAAAACACTTTCAGGGGTCATTAACATCACTAACAAAATTCAATATATGTCCCAATTGTGTTCCAGTCATATCTATAAATTTCCTTTTGACAGCAAGCGAAAAAACAATAAATTGAAACGTAAAAAAATATTAATAAAAAAAGAAATCATGTTGCCATAAAGAATAAATATTGCCGAGGGAATATCTGGAATACAATTTAAATTTTGTAGGGATAATATTTAACATAATATGGCTAGGGATGTCTTATGTGCTAATGAAATATTGCTGCCCTTATTCCCTTGTACTTGGGTTAGCACATCACATCCTCTCCTTTCATTCTCTCATGTTAGCTATCATCTTAATATATGCACCTATGTCCATATGTTTCATGCAATAAATTTTCATTGGTGTTCCCTTCCATGTGACCTTCATGATGTGTTTTCCCGCCAGAAAATAAGATTATTTTTAATGCTGTTGAACAGCAGACAGGCTGGCAGCCCGCTTATAATGTAGCAGTTACCGTCGCCTGTAGGTGTTTGCAACACCAGTGTCATCGTGAACACGCTGCTGTCCCATAAGGGTACAGGAACTTGTCAACGATGAGACAAGATGATGACACATACTTAAGACCAAAGGTGGTCGCCATCCAGACGGGCTTGAGGCCCTACCACGTAGCTAGCTACGGTGGATTGTTTTGTTGTCTTTTACGATAGGCCGACCCCGGCCGCAGAGGTTAGTATTCTTTCTTCGCCCTACTCCACCATTTAGATGCTAGACACCTAGAGAATCGTAACTCCTTTTTTCTAAAACTCATAGAAAGTGCACATTTCAGACACCTAAAACCAAATTTAGCTAATCTTCTTGTATTTTTCTTGTACCTTAGTCAAGAAAGCAAGGAATATCGTCGCTAAGAGTTCCGAAATGCGACTAAGTGTAAATCGTACTCAATTTCATAAAGCAAAGTACTTGTAGCCGTGATTAACCACTTGGATTATGATAACAGTAACTTTCCCTTCACATTATAGTGTATCCATTGTAGTTGTATTTTTGGGCAGAATAGAATAATCACCCCTCCGCCGGGGTTGGACTTTCGTAAAAAGTGACAAAGCACCGCTATGTGACACCCTAACCCGTCCGGATGGCAAACATCCATCATCAGTAAGCATGCCACCATAATAACGAGTTCGCGATACCGCTGGTGTTGCAAACATCCATAGGCAATGGTGATTGTTTACTATTAAGTGGGCCGTCAGCCTGTCTGATGTTCCTTAGCGATAACAAGATGTAATTGTAGTTTAAAAAAATAGTAAAAGAGTGTCAAACTCAAATGACATTACGTTGTGATAGATGACATATAGAGTTCACATGATCACAGATCACGACAGTAATATACTAATTTTTTACTCATATTATTGTTACAACTGTAATATAAACGACTAGTAACGAGTGCGTATACATGCTAGTTTCTAACAAAAGTCCATTATGTCTGTGTTGATACCGTTGCTTTACTTTTTTTTAATATTCTAAGGAAACCTTATTAGTACCTGGTCGTATTTCACTTGTCGTCACTTGTTATTTTTGAAGAAGTCGTAAATGATAATCATCACTAATATAGTTATGTATTCGTTTCTGCTGCGGCAGCCTAGCCAGGAATTTGATACTCGTATAGCCAGTGACACCAACCGGCGCACCCACTGAATCTCTGGTGACTATCTCGAGTCATGTATATCGATTTAGTCGTTTAAAAACATAGTATTTTATAACCATATGAATATTGAAATAATTTTCACAATAAAAGGATCGTTGGTTATTATTTGTTTAAAATTACCGATGCTAAAAGCGCGCCAAAATTTTCTTCTCTAACAGCCTGGTAATTGTTGACGACATGGTAGGATCATTCAACATGGTAACATGGTTATATGTGCTTATCAATTGTACATATGTTTTTTTATTTATTTGGGAATCATGCAATTACAATAAATCACAAGGTTTCCACTTGAAGGTACACATAATTGCATTATCATAAAATAACAACGTAATAAATATAAAATATACATCAAAAATAAAAATTTAGACATTTAAACTCAATAATTTAGTTATTTGCATAATGCGATTAAAATAAAATATAAATAAATTATTTTTGATTTATAATAAAATGTTAGAGCAAAAAATGTCAGCACTGGTGTAAAATTTGTTATATTCAAGACAAGATCTATGTAAAAGAGATTCTTGCAAGATTTGATTTTATTGAAGGTATTGAAAAAAGTGACTCTTGCCTTGAATTTAAACGGGGACACCTCAGGAATACTTAACTTATAAGGAAAGGGGAACCCATGTGATAAATGATAATTGCGTAATTTGAAAAAAATACTTAGTCTCTCATAGCTCTTTGGTTTAAGGGAACTTTAAAAAATTAGGTATCGTCAGCTTCGACGTGAAAAGGAAAAACTATTATGAAACTTCTTGGATATTAATTAATTTTAAACTTATACTGCCAACCCTAACTATGCTGCATAACGCGCCGCATTGCGTACGTGTTAATGACAGGGTTGCCAGTCGAGCGTTTAACTCTTTTGGTAACTCTGAAGAGGATTAATCTCATTTACAATTTTAAAAAAGCATTACGATGTGTTTAATTTAAACTTTTTAACATTGTTACTTTTTTATAACTTATTCTATGTTTATATCTATTTTTACATACTGGCAACTTATCCCAGATATGCTTGGGTAGAAAATATATGTTAATATTATGAGTACAAGAGCTTTCTCTAAATAAGTGTTTTTTACAACGATTTTGTAGCTTTTAAGTATATCTCAAACAAGTAAATAAATGTTTTCTCTCCGTTTAGTTTGTTATTAGGTCGCTTAATCTTATTTTGTCGTATAAGGCGACTCTTCTAGTTAACTGACTAGACTAGCGTCGTATAATGATGTTAAGCGACAAATTGTTTATCATCATAATCCTAGCTTAAAACCCCGGTTCTGTTAATTTGAGCTTCTGTTTGGATGTTCAGCGTCCGCTTTCTGACTTTTTCTTTTCAACTTCGTACGAAATTCAGCATCCTTGAAAGTGAGTCCGTTGGTACACAGGTCATTTGTGATGTCAAGTTAGCTCTTTTTGCGTCCGGCATCAAATGGTAATGAAGTAAATACATCTATAATTAAACATGACTACCCTATGAGAAACAGCTGAAATGTTTTAAGCTTAGGGTATTGAAAGAGGTTAAATTAATGTTTATATTTACAAAACAGTTTTCTTTGACTTCAAAGCATTTTATTGTAGCAAACAATAGCCCAGATTCCTTGGATAATAAATAGAAACATTTCTTCGAACATTTATTTGGGTATTTTGATGAATGATTTTATTTTGATGAATGATTTTGTGTATCTGGGTTCAAAGTTTACAAGAGATTGAAAGTGTGAGAGTGATATTGAAAGAAGTGTGAATGCAGGAAACATGGTGAATGGAGTTTTGCACTCCTTTATGAACAGTCGGAAGGTGTCTAACAGGGCTCGTCTGGCTGTGCATGAGGGGGTGTTGGTTCCGACATTTATGTACGGAAGTGAAAATTGGGTATGGCAGAATAAATATGAAAACAGAATAAATGCAGTTGAGATAAGAGCGTTAAGAAGTATGATAGGAGTTAAACTGAGTGAGAGGATAAGAAATAGTGAGATAAGGAAACGTTGTGGTCTGAAAGAAGATGTGGTGACAAAAATTGAGAAAGGTATGCTGAAATGCTTTGGCCATGCCGAGAGAATGAATGAAGAACGACTGACGAAAAAAGTGTACAAGGCAAGTGTGAATAAAAGTGTTGGAAGGGGTAGACCTAGGTGGACGTTTTGAGACCAAATTAGGGACGTCTTAAACAAAGGCCAGGTCAAGAGTACCGTACACCGTAGAGCATGTATGAAGAGAATAATGAAAGTGGACGAAGCGAAACAAGTATGTAAGGATCGTAGCAAGTGGAAAGAAGTGGTCAAAAGAAGTGGAAAATATTCAGTGCCTTCTATAGAAGGATAGAGAGAAGGAAGAAGAAGGTTTATTCCAAAGTTAGAGTATCTATCCAGTGTTGGGTAATTCTCTAGTACTTACGAATTTGTATGCAACGGTTTCTTTATTGTTGAGGAACAGTAGATAGGTTGACAGCCCACTTATTAATAAGCAGTTACCGTCACCTATGAATGTTTACGGCGCTAGGGCACCTTAAACACGCTGCTGTCCACACACACTATTACCAGAAAAACGTAAGGTTATTATGGCTGCATACTTATAGACTACATAACTAGGGTTATTTTATCACCTACTTTTACGACGGGCTGACCCTGGCTACAGAGATTAGTATTCTTATTACGCGCCTGCATTAAGAAACGAGTTTCAACAACCCTAGATATTGTATTAATAAATAACGCGTTATCTCACTACAGAGGGTATTTCACCGTCGTTGATGCAATTGGCTATATTAATGATGTTAGCACATCGTAAATTGCTATTCTAACCTCTATGTCTGATGTATGTATTGTTCAGTGAATCCTTTCACTTTGTTCTCATAGTTTAAGGTTGATTAGTCTAATTAAACGATAAATTTATACGTGCAGAAGCGAATAAAGAATACTGACTTCTGCAACCGGGGCCGGCCAGTCGTAAAAGGCGACAAAAATCCTACCCTCGCTAAGTAGTAGGGCCTCAGTCCCGTCTAGATGACGACCACCTGTGGTTTTAAGTATGCCGCCATAATAACTTTGTGTTGTGTTCCGGCATTAGTAACCCAAGTTCCTGTACCCTTATGGAACAGTAGCGTGTTCGCGATGCCACCGGCGTTGTAAACACCAATATTAAAAGAGGAATATTTTAACTGTCCCGGCAAACAATTTAGCAACGTTCAGTTTTGGTCCATACGTAATCATACTCATATATTACCACTATGTTATTATGTATTCGTATATATGAATATTATTCATACTAATGTGAGATGCGGGCTTTCGCAGAGTAAAACAAGTTTTTGAGTTGCAGCGGGTGTGCGTTTAATTTTGTATACTCCAGAAATATTAAAGGCTACATTTGTATATTAAATTGGAGCGTACGTCGTATCGCTCGTCGTCGTCCATTCGTCTTTTGCTAACTTCGTTTCCTTGTCATCCCTTTCAGTCTATAGCTTCGTTCACAAACATCGTCTTATATCCATCACATTATGTGTTCAAGGAATATCATTCCCACACTAATATTATAAATGTGAAAGTGAATTTGTTTGTTTGTTACGCTTTCACACCTAAACTTTTATCCGTGCAGAGGCGGAGAAAGAATACTAACCTCTGCGGCCGGGGTCGGCCTGTCGTAAAAGGCGACAAAACAACCCACCCTAGCTACGTGGTAGGGCCCCGAACCCGTCTGGATGGCGACCACCTTTGGTCTTAAGTATGCCGCCATAATAACCTTGTGTTGTGTTCCGGTATTAGTGACCCAAGTTCCTATACTCTTATGTGACAGCAGCGTGTTCGCGATACACCCATAGGCGACGGTAACTGCTAAATTCTACGCGGGCCGTCAGCCTGTCTGCTGTCCTACAGTAATATAAAAACTGCTGAACCAATTTTGATGAATTTCAGAACAACGTTAACAAGGCCATAGTAATAGTATGCTATGCATAGTATTTATTATACATTACGATTAGAACTTACATAAATCTGAAAATAAAATTAATTAACACAGAAATTAATGATAACCTTATCAGTTCGAAGAATTATTAGCGTAGTGAAATTTTTTAAATATCGAAAAAATGAGTCCGTCTTCTGAAATTAATTATAAAAATGCCATACTGTATAGTGTTTATCTAAAATTAAAATTATTACATAATTAAAATACGACTACAGGGAAATCGTTGCTCTCAAAAAAATATATACGATGCGCACGCGTTTATGTCTCGTCTCATTTCCTTTCTGCCGCTTCGTGCTGTTGAAAATTAAGGCCACGCAAGGAAAATAGGGACAAACAGCGCAAAAGTTGAGCTTTGAAGTGTTATTTTTTTAATAATTATTTAGCTAAGTTCTTTACATTTGGGAAAACACAAACAGTTATAAAAAAAAAAAAACTATTTATTTGTTACAGATTCAGTCAATCTGACGTAATGGTAAGTAAATGAACTGCATTGCCTTAATAACGAAATGAGACCAGTTTTAATAGCATATTAAATTAATTTTTAATAATGACTATCTATCAGAAAGAATAGAGAGTATTCTACTACCGTTTTTTTTTATTAATTATGCTTTATGACTTATATATGCGATAGAAATGCTACATTCAAAGACCATACTAAAGTGGGTTTGGTTCCCGTGAAGGCATGCACCATTTAAGCAGTTTCTCTCGTAAAATGAGCACAATGTAACATAATTACTACGACAGTGAAAGAAGACATGGTAAGGAAACCTGTATACCAAGGTCACTAGTACGTATAACCCACTAATCTGCCTTGAACAAGCGTGGCGGGTACACCATCTGTTTCTACAGAGAAATAAGAAGACCTAAGCCCAGATAATTAGATGACAGAAATCTATCAGTGACTTCCAAAATCCATAGGAAAAATCTGAAAACCCATAAGTACCAGAGAAGTTATATAGGGGTTTAGTGATAGTCACTAGTGTTAATTAGTCCCAACTCACCTCAGACGTGAAAGCGGTACAGCATCACCTTTTAATCATTGCTTTAAGGCGCCTTAAAATAATCAATGTCCTGGGTTAATGCTTCTCCAACCACGTGATATTTTTTGTCGCTTTAAGACAGCAGACAGGCTGACAGTCCACTTATAATTTAGTAATTACCGTCTCCTATGGATGTTTGCAACGCAAGTGGCATCGCGAACACGCTGCTTTCTTAAAGGTACAGGAACTTGAGTCACTAATGCCGTAACACAATTTTTTGGCGGCATACTTAAGACCAAAGGTGGTTGCCATCCAGACAGGCTTGGGGCCCTACCACGTAGCTAGGGTGGGTTGTTTTGTCGGCTTTTACGACAGGCCGACCCCGGCCGCAGAGGTCAGTATTCTTTCTCCGCCCCTGCACGGATAAAATATTTGGATAATGTAAGAATACCTCCCTCATTTCTGTCTTCGTTGGTGACTCACTACGTATGGGAAGTATTGTTAATTATTCCAATAACCAAAAATTATTATAGCAAGAGAAATAATGAATATTTGATCCTCTTGATCACAAACCAAATCTTAAGACAAAAAAAATGTAAAATCACCAAATTGATTTGGAAATGATCAATACAGAAAGTAATATTGTTATTCGGTGATGTAAATAAATAAAAAGGAATAATAAAGAATAAAAATAAAACTTCTTATTATAACATATTTTTTTTCATAATAAAGAAAAGATGGATAGATTGCATAAAAGATGATGTGGTAAAAAAGGGTGAGATTGTTGAGATGACGCCTAACAGAAGAGAATGGAAGACTAGAACATGTGCTGACCCCATATAATTTGGGATAAGGGCAGACAGAAGAAGAAGATAACATTGAATTATAATTATAAAAGTTACAAAAAATTATTAAATTAATTGAATATTAAGTGCTTGTTTCCACCGACAAACTGTTATGCAGTTTGTTGAGTCAATTGTAACTTTCAAGTTTAAATGTAAATAAAGATTAAATAAATAAAAATATTATGTGTAGAGCACTGTGGATAGATGGAGCCTACAATAGCTTATTGAGAATGGGGCTTGGACCCATACCCTAACAATATAATAGAATGTTTAGTATAATATTAATTCCTTTTGAACTCGACTGTACACGTCACAATCTTAAGAACAACCTCGCTTAGAAGTCAAGTACATGTCGCAAAAACTTGATTACGTTCTACATAAGAGACGACATTTGCGTATGTTTTATTACAATCCGTCACAAACTTTTACGATTTTCCCTGTCCCCCGTGGAGTCTTCCGCTAAATAGTTCATCTGGCTTCTACGCGCTAATTTGGAAACTTTCCAACTGGGGCGGGGCAGGAAGGAACGAGGACAGTTTAAGGGATGGTCTCACTGTGTTCACAGGAAAATTTTTATACAGTAGTATAACATGGCGGTTAAGGAGTATGATATCTTTCCATCATCATAGTGTGAGGTCGCGGGCGCTAGCTTGGAGTAAAGTTATGCCGCCTGCCTTGGAGACCAGCTGTATTGTACGTAGGAAGATGAAGTCGGGAACATAACCCACCGGTGGCAGGAGGCTCTTCTCTCTCAGACCAGCGCGATAGTCGGTTCGAGCCATTTGCGATACCCTGAAAATGAGCAATGGAGAAGAGCCTGGTAATTTGTATGCGGCACGAGCTTCCCAGCCACAGGGCTATCGTGCTGAGTTGTCGTGAGTCCCACACAAGCCTGTTGTGGCCCCACGCGGCAAATAGTATGTAAGGGCATTTTCCTCCACCGGAATAAAAGAAATAAAAAAAAACCAATGTTACAGACTTTACAGTTCGTGTCTTTTCCAAACTCCGCATTGTCTACGGCATGACGACGACCGTGGACGGCCTGTCGGCGGTAGGGTTCCAGGTCTATTTGGATGGCAAACACCAGGTCTCTACCAGCCTGGTCTCTAAAAATGCTGCTTTAAAACCTTGTGTCGTGTTTCGGCATAAATGAGCTGGGTAACAGTTTTACTACACACACAGTGACATGTATTAGTGCTCCTGGTGTCACAAACATCGATAGACGACGGTAACTGCTTACTATAAGTGTACCATCAGCCTGTTTGCTATTCTAGAGCGATAGATGAGCGCCTAGCGACGTGCTAAAGCCGTTGTACCACTGAGTGTGTCAAAGTAAAAATAGAGTAAAATAAAAAAAACACGATGAGGAGCTTGTTATTAAGAAAAAATTGTTTCATGTTTTAGAATACAACAATTTTATTATTAAAAGTGGGTAGATTTTCAAAGAAAGATTTTGATTTGGAAACGTGCATTGAAAAAGTGATTCTACTGTTTTTTCTTTTAAACTGTGTGCTGTGAGATAGTAGAGGACAGTTCGAGGTTTGAGTACATTATAATGGCGTAAGTTGGGACAAGCTCCAAGCAATGCTCAAATTATCGTGAATAATTGATGATTGTTATGAATTTTGAACATGCTGTCTTATTTAAGACTTTTTGGAGTTAAAGCATAAATTTCAAACTTTTCATGTTGTAATATTTTTTTATACAATCTGACCTATCAACACTTTTGATAGAGATCTCACGTGACCAAAAAGTTTGTGCGTGTGATTTAACCAGCGGATTAGTGTTGTAACGTTCAGCCCCCGCAACGCTTATTATGTAATAAATCTGTATATGTACCGATGTACATATATTTACGAGGAGATTTGATTAGTAATGACGAATCGAGATAATAATTTTAATTTAGAATTACGTATTTAAGTACATAGTTTGAATAGAAATGTGATAAAATGAGCAGTCACAGATAGGAAATCCTGTTTGATGAGAAAATTACACATTTTAATATAAAGTAGAAATAATAATTTAATTAATTTCTATCACTCATCCAACACGACGAACGACGGTTTCTGGTGATGCTCTGGCTGGAGATCGTCTTTACAGCTAGGACACCTACGTTGTGTTTTCCCAAAGTACTAAACCTAGATTCTTTTATTAACCGGTGATTTGAGGCATCGGAAGCTGTATATGTTGGAATACATCTACTTATTTATATACCAGAAGAATAATTGTGCAACCCAAGTAGCAAGAGCAGTTGGCAAAATCAGTCACTTTTTTATTACTTCACTAGGGTAAAACGTGCACTAAACTTCAGTACAGTTTTGCGGAGATAGGAGAGGAATGGGGTTATTAGGAGGACATTTAAAACATCACTGTGAGTTAAAAGTAATAGATCGAGCATGTGATGAATAAGGTACTAAAGGTTATATGCTAGATATATTAAGCCTTAATGCTTATCATGCTTCAGTGTATGTTACGCCTTAATGCTTATTTGTCTTAATATCTATAATTCCTCACTGTGTATTACGTCTTAATGCCTATCATACTTTAACCAATCTGCCATGTACGAGACAGCAATGACAAAAATAACCTTAGCTGTACAAAACCATGGCTGAGTAAATGTAGCGTTAATTAAATGGGTTGAAGAATATCGCATACGAAGTGATTCTACATTATATACATACATACACACACACACATATATATATATATATATATATATATATATATATATATATATATATATATATATATATATATATATATATATATATATATATATATACCTAGTCAGGTCATAAATTCTGGATTCTCCAAATTGGGATGAGGCTTTGAGCACGCCTTTTCCTCCAAGTGTTGCCATATCTTGTAATCTAACGGATTCAAATCTGGACTGGAGGAGGGCCAGTCTTCGTGTCGGATGAAGTCGATTTCACGCGCCGCCAGCCAGTCTTGTGTGCTCTTCGCTCTATGAGCTGGCGCCGAATCTTGTTGGAATACCCAGTGCCTGTTATTGAACATGGTATGAGAAACAGGTTCCACAAGGTTCGTCAGGACTGTATTTTGATACACAACAGCATTCGTTTTTACACCTTTCTCACAAAAATGTACCTCTGTTAAGCCCCAATAAGAAACTCCCAACCATACCATGAGCGAGGATGGAAAATGACCTCGTTGGACACGCGGAATACGGTTGCTCGCTTCTTCACTACTGTGTGCGTACACCTTATCATTTTGTTTGTTGTAGCTCTCTTCTACGGTAAACATTTTTTCATCCGAAAAAAGAATTTCCCGATATTTTTTTCCCGCGTACCGCTTCAACAAAGCGCGGCATCTCTTCAGTCTCAGGTCCATTAGACGAGCATTCAAACGATGTCCTATTTTTCTTCGATATGCCCGAAGCCCTAAGTCTTCATTTAACACCCTTTTCACCGTGGTTCTGCTTAACCCCATCTGAAGGGCCAACAGTTTCTGCTTACGTTTGGGATTTCTTTGAATTCGTGCCTTCACAGCTTTTATCACTGCTGGAGTCCTAACAGACCGAGGGCGACCACTTCTTGACCTGTCATCTACACTAGAGTCTTCATTGTATCGTTTGATGGTACGATAAACGAATCTTTTGGTAATATTAAAATTTTTCAGTATGTTAAAAATTTGAATTGGCGCGTAACCTCAACGATGCTGATAACGATGATAACTACAACACGGTCTTCTTTAAGCGTCCACTCCATATTTAAAAATGAGTAAAATTCTAAAAGTTATACATTTTTATTTTCATGAACAATTCGAAATTCTTATTCAATAAACTTTTTTGTGGCCAGCATTCTAAAAGAAAAGTTTTTACTGTGTGACAATACTTATAACCTGACTAGGTATATATATATATATATATATATATATATATATATATATATATATATATATATATATATATATATATATATATATATATAATACGGATATATGCGGTATTCTACGCTCGCCCGCCGAGAGCCTCAGGGAGCAATGCTCCCCCAACACCGCGCACGTCGACCCGGCCCACCTGCACGAGGTGGACGCCGAGGTTGAACGTAGATCCTCCCTCCCCGCGGAAGACTCACTCGAACCGGTCACGGTAAAAGAGGTACAGGACCTTATCAAAGACCTCAAGCCCCGGAAATCTCCCGGAGCCGATGGTATCCCCAACCGGCTGCTCAAGCTACTCCCGATACATCTGGTGATGATTCTGGTGGGCATCTTCAATGCCGCCATAGAAAACTGTTCCTTTCCCTCCGCCTGGAAGGTAGCCGATGTTATCGGCATCCGAAAACCAGGCAAGCCCGCTGCGAAACCCAGCAGCTACCGTCCGATCAGCTTGCTCAGCGTACTGGGCAAGCTGTACGAACGCCTCCTCTTGAGCAGACTCAAAGACTTCGCTTATGAAAATAAGCTGATACCCGACGAGCAGTTCTGCTTTCGAACCCGACACTCGTGCCCCCAGCAAGTGCTCCGCATCACGGAGCACGCGCTCGCGTACTTTAGTCGCGCCCCTGAACCCTGGAAGATGGGCACCGTCTTCTTCGATGTGGCGAAAGCCTTCGACAAGGTTTGGTACAACGGCTTGATTTACAAGCTGTACAAACTAGGAGTGCCAGATAGACTCGTGCTTATCCTACGAGACTTCTCCTTGATCAAAGCTTCCGCTTCAGAGTGGAGGGCACGCGCTCGTCTCTCCACCCCATCAGGGCCGGAGTCCCCAACGGCTCGGCTCTGTCCCCCCTACTCTTCTCGCTGTACACCAGCGACATGCCCCGCAACCCACAGGTACATCTCGCTTTATACGCGGATGATACCGCCCTATTCACGTCCGATATCAACAACTATAGGATCTGCAGTCGTCTCAACGCGGCGGTTGAGACGCTGGCCAACTGGTTCCGCAAATAGCGGATCGAGTTCAATCCGGACAAGAGCGCAGTGATCATGTTCACTCGTAGTAACGTCCACAAGAGACGGCTGGCTCAACAGAGTCGGCACTCTCTCTACCCCATTAAACTGTTTGACCGCGTCATCCCTTGGGTCGATACAATTAAATACCTACGTGTCACCCTCGATAAAGGCCTGTACTTCAGCAATGACATCAAAACGGTGAGGAACAGAGCACACTTCGTCCTCGGTCGCCTCTACCCTATGATATGTGGGAAGAGTAAGATTTCGCTCAGGAATAAGGTGACACTACAAAACCTGCATCCGGCCAATCATGACGTACTCGAGTGTAGTTTTCGCCCATGCCGGCAAAAGCTACATCCAATTAATGCAGAGACTGCAAAACAAGTTCTTACGCATAGCAGTCCAAGCGCCCCTCTACATGCGTAACGCGGATCAACATCGCGACCTGGAACTCCTTCCCGTGAAGGAGTACATGGCCTCTCTCTCGCGATCCTTCTTCGGTCTCGCTCCCCACCACCCCAACCCACTCGTGGTGGAGACGGTCAATTATACGTCCAACCAACGAGCTAGTCACGCGCGTCGTCGCCCGCGAAACGTGCTCACGGACACACCCGACCCCATCACAAGAACGCTAAAGCGAATGTTCTCGCGGACGCAATCCCCCCCAGTCCGGCATGGACCAGCCCGACGCAATAGGTTTAGGGACGCCTTCCGCCCCCCATAACCTGTAGACACACACAACCACACACTACACAAATACACGTAGAATAGATGTGTTGCGGGGGAGTTTCTTTCGCCGTTTATTCTCCCCCAGCTACAAGCACTCCGAAACGGTAGTAGATTAGTATAGGATCGGCTTCACCGGTGGAGCTGATAGTCCCCAAATAAAGTATCCTTACCATTCGTGGCTGCTCTTCGTTTGTTCCCCATGCAGCGTTCGAGCCGGGAGCGTACCTCACAGGAGACGCGCCCCGAGCACGCTGCCACGGCTGATCGACCCCGTCGAAATTGCCATACTGTTCCTCTATTAAACTGTGTCTTACAACAACAAGCAGACATTCAAGAATCTCAAGTGCTGTTGACAGATTAAAATTGTAGAATATGTGAGTAAACAGAGAGGACATCTCTAAAGCTTTCTGCCTACTAACAGGCTTGTTCAACAATAAACGACTTCTTTCTTAATATTATAGTATTGCTTAATTATAGGAATAGTTGTATTAACTTGGTACCGTCACAGTGTTCCCTAAGCGATAATGCAGCTAATTTTTTGTGAATGTTACCGGCTGAGAGTGATGAGGGATCCGTTTTTATTTTTACTTATTTTTCATTATAAATATTCTTCTATTTCATTTTACATTATCTAATATCACTGTTTCCCGTATGATTTCGGCTAATAGAATAGGGCCAAGGGCATCATACAGGGCCACAAATTTCCTGCTTACAAGCACCAAAAGACGGGTACAATTTGGTGTCTTTTAAGGCTTAAGGGAATTTATATTTCACATCATATGGTATCAATTGCGATATCAAGACATCCCATTGGATTCTGTGGCTTAGATTAAATGGCGTGAGATGATTGGTATCATTTGTGATCCCAAAATGACGGTCTAGTTTAAAGAATAGACCTGTAAGAATAATTGCATGTCACGGACATATATTGCGATGGAGCAAAGCGGAATAACAGCGATAGAAACTTGGGCATTTATGGTAGCTTTTATGTCTGTCACATTGTAGACAAGCTGCAAGAGAGATCATCCGTGGCTGGGCACTTTTTGCGGCACCTGCTTCTTACGTGGTTACTTCTTCTAACTATACCGCCTTCACTGAGCCTCCACAAGAGGGTAGAACCAAAAAGTGCTAGCTTAACGATGCGAAGGGTGATGCGTGCCAATGAACTATCAGGGATGCTTGAGATTGTGCATAGTGGAGAAGAAAAAGTACGATCAGTGAAGTGAGAGTTTTGGTTGCAGGATTGAATGCTAAGATGATAACGATACTACTGTAGATATCAAATTTACCCGTATATTATTTTTTTCCTCTGAATTGAACATTGACTGCAAATTAAACCGATGTGATGGGATAATACATATGAAGACACAGGTATTTTTTATGATTTAATGACCACCAGAAGGCACCTTAAAAAACAAATTAATAGCATCACATGTAGGAAAACATATATCCTGTAATGTACGCTATTGTTGGTGTTATTGCGGAAACATTTTCCCTTTGTTCACCATTTTATGAAGCTCGTTAAAACAAAAAGGCCCTACAAAATAATATGCAAATTTTTCTATTTAAACATAACATAATCTATTCAAATATTATAAAAAAAGAGCTTGTTTGTTTTTAATTACTTTCACCCATGGTAAAAAAAATTGTAACTAGTAATATACTGGAGTGGAATTAACATGCTTATTCAGGTTTGGTCATTTGATTCTAAACATCTTGCTGATCTCTCAGGCAATTTATATGTATGCCATCCCAAACAGCTGTACTTTTTTTGAGTAAATCCATCATCATCCATCCACCATTCATCGAGCCATTTTATAACTTTTTCGAAATTGGAGTACTACTATGCAAGCCCATGTCCCATTGATGGCAATAATTGATAATCGAATGGGACAAGGTCTGAAGAGTACGGCGGTTGTGATAATATGTCCCATCTATGTACTTTTAATACTTCCTTGACCGGTTTTGCTTTATGAGATGGCGCATTATCGTACTGTAAAATCACTTTCCGTGTCTTTGGGCCGAGGACGTTTTTCGATCAATGCATGGTTCAAATTGATCATTTGTTATCGGCAGCGATCACTATTAACTGTTTCACCATGTTTCAACAGTTAGAAATATCTCTCACTACTCTGAACATAGAGCATTGTCTTACAACCAAAACGATTTGGCTTCGCCAAGTAATAACCATGATTTTTTGCGCGCAGGTTTTTCAAAGTAAATCTGCTTTTCATCACCCGTCACTATTCGATGCAGAAATGTTTTCCGATCATACCTTTGAAGGAGAATTTCACAGACAATTTTTCTATTTTCCATTTGATAATGATGATGATAGGCATTCAATTGTTGTGGCACCTATCCTCCCATTTTTTGGATTTTTTTCATTGCTCGTGATCGGCCGCTAATCGTTTCTTGGGCCAATTGTTTTTGAGTTTGGGTCGGGTCTTTATCCAATAACTCTTACAGTTTCGCATCTTCAAACTTTTACGGTCTGCCAAAACGTTCCTGGCATGCACAATTAAATCATCACTTTAGAATTTTCGAAACCACGCCTCACATATTTTTAAAGATAGAGCATGCTCATCGTAAGTTTCTACCAGCAAACGATGACTTTATGTGGCTTTTTTCTTTTGATTAAATAAGAAAGGTAATGCGTGCCGCAAATGTATGTTTTCAGGCACGAAACTTGACATTTTCAAAGAAGTATAAAAATCTTTGATGGTGTTAATAATAATAATAATAGTCTTTTATTCAGATCACTTAACTAATTACAGTGGGTTTAAACTTATAATTAAATAACACTTTACACTTAAACTAAATAAACTATTTAACTTAATATCTGTTGCTTGTTTATCTTTCCTAGATCTGTTTGCCAATCGGCATAGGCCTCCTCCAACCTTTTCCATTCTTTCCTTTCCTGTGTCACTATGTTCCACGTGACTCCTGCCACTTGTCTAATGTCGTCATCCCATCTTTTATGCGGTCTACCTCTCTTCCTCTTGCCCTCTCTGGGATACCACTGTGTCACCCTGCGGCTCCATCTATCGCTTCCTCTTATCACGTGGCCAGCCCATCTCCATTTCAGTCTTTTGATTTTAATTGTTATGTCTGTAGTTTTTGTTTTATTTCTGATGAAGTAGTTTTTCAATCTGTCAGACTTTCTGATATTTAGCATAGATATTCGTATATACTGACAAGAGACCACAACCCTTGATGGTGTTACTTTGGTAAAATATAACATGTATATCTTTGAAGCTTGGTGTCAGTAAAATAAAATGACAGATGTATCAAATCATAACATTGCATACTTAAGCTTTTTTTATTGTTGTAGGACAGCAGACATGCTGACGGCCCACTTTGAATTTTGCAGTTACCGTCGCCTATGAGTGCAATACCAGTGGCACTGCGAATACACTGCTGTCCCATAAGGGTACAGGAATTTGGGTCACTAATCGGAACACAACACAAAGTTATTATGGCGGCATACTTAAGAGCCTAGCGACATTTGTTAGAAAAACCGATAATGACTTTACGGTATACCTATGTCATTCATTCACCATCATTCATGTCCAAACAGATTGCATGGAAGATATTGCTTCAAGCGATAAGACCGCCATTTGCGCAATGTATTTTTGTATAATATATATTATTTATATACTTGTAAGTTCTTGCACAATGAAGAATAAATCTTCTTCTTTCTGACCCTATCTCAACTATGCGGGGTCGGCACAATATGTTCTTTCCTTCCACTCTCCTCTGTTATCTGTCATCTCAATATTCACACCCTTTTCATCATATCATCTTTTACGCAATCCATCCATCTTTTCTTTGGTCTACCTCTCCTCTTGTATCCATCCACTCTCATTCCTAGCATCCTCCTTGTTACATGATGCTCCTCTCTTCATATTATATGGCCATATTTAAGAAAATAATAAATAAATAATAATAACCAAACATTTATACGTAATTTTCATTTATACCTATATAAATTACTTCAAATATTTTAAGTTTCAAATAGCATTTTGAAGTTTATTTCAGTTTCTAATCTATTTTCAGTTATAGCCCCAGGGTAGACATTGGTCTCAAATAAACCTTATCTTTGATATTGTAAAATATTATGGTAGCAGTTTTTGAGAATTTTACTAAGCCCTGTAGAATTATTGGAGATATTTCATAAAGTGGGTTGAATCCCAACTTATCTTATCTTAAATAACTGAAACCAAGATTGGTTTGAGTTATTTAAGATACTTTGTAAATATTCTTGTTATGCGATCTCGACCACAAATTTTAATAAACATTCTTTAGCACTTTATTTTAATACAGACGAAAAACATACGCACTATCGGTCGGACTAGGCATAGCCAGTGATATTGATTGATAGTTTACAAAACAAGTGGCAAGTACACGCACGCGTCTCTCTCACTATCTGCGTGCGTGCGTGCGTACGAGCGTGCGTGCGTGCGTGTTTATTTGTATGTGTGTGTGGTTTCGTTTCATTGATAGTTCTTGCACTTGTTGCTTTAAAGACCAGAACAAATTTTCATTACAATAAAAACAATTGATTGATTAAATATACAAACAACACGTGAAATCTTCATTTCAGCGGGATGTATAATGACATCTATAACATTTTTTATTTATTCAGGTATACAGTGTAATAGGTTGTCTGGAAAATATAGATATGATCGATAAGATAGTCTATTGTTTTGCTTTTAATATTTGCTTAGATTATAATTAGTTATGTATATGTGCAATATTGTGTTATCTGTCCATCTATGTTTATCCATACTAATATTATACTGCACTCTGTGGTAACTGAAATATTGAAAACTTTTAATTACTAAATATTAAATAAACGACAATAGAGTTATCTCTTTCCCTTAGTTGATTCTGGCCGATTTTAACCTAACGAGCGTTACATAGCAGGGTGTGACGGCTCATAAAATAAAGCATTCAACGTGTTAGAAAAACTTTTTACTTAAAAATGTTGTATCTAAAATTTTATGGTAGTGGCCTTCGAATAATGTTAATTTCTTTGTTACAGTTATAAATAAAGTTAGCCAGATGAACCCTATGGCCAGGCCTTGGGGCTGACAAGATGACGCCGGCCGGTCTTTTGGTCTTCTGCTCGCTGTTGACACGGACGTTATGCGTCATTGCACCTCAACTACCAGGTAATTTATTAAATGGCGTGGAAGTCATTTTCTAACATAAACCCGACATTTAAAAAAATTTAATAAAAATATGTAGTTTAGATTGCCTCGTGGTGCAAGCCAGATAAAAACGATTAAATTCATTTATTCATGCTGTAATGTCACTTTCTTCAGTTACTTTATAAAGCGATTTCTTTGAGACAAAGCTGTATGCAGAGTATACAGAGATATTGGTAATTCGACGCATTCCCGTTTGGAGGTGATAGGGGTGACTATTTGTGATAATTTTAACCATCATATGCAAAAGTGAACCATTTTTGAGTTATCATGTTTTTTAGCTTTTTTAATTTTTAAAAATTTTTTTATTTAATTAATTTAAATCATACTTTATAATTGTAGGTGGAATGTTTTCTCCCCCGTTTTCAAGCGTTGAATTAGTCGCAAAGATTTCGCCTAGAATTTCCACTTTCTCATTGACGGTGTGATCCAGATGGTTTTCAGCTGCACGTAAAGTCTTATTATTCTATCCTCGACTTTTTGATGGACCAGGCTGTGACTGAGAATCTGATTGACCTTTTCTATCAAATACTTGAGGGAGAACCGGAAAAGGAAGTGGTGTTATTATGGCGGCTCATTTTTAAAATCATTTTTCTCAATTCATTTTGAAATTTCCATTATGTTTTTGCAAGTTTCCCCAGAATAATGGCGATGCACCTTGACATCAAAAAAATTAAATTACGTCATCTGATTAATGCAACCCCAAATGTAACTTTCCAATGGACTAATGGCATTGAATTTTAATTGATTTGGCGGAGTTTCCAAATTGTGATATAATGTCTTTAAAAATTGCAGTTTATAGTAGTTCGAAGCACAGAAAGATAGGAAAAGCCTCCTTCAGTACCCCTTCTGAAAGTTCAGGTGGAGTTCACTCTTGTAAAACAAAATATGGTTTTTAAATAGGTAGTCTTAATAACCTTTTATTGTATTCCGGCGACAAAACAACCCACTCTAGCTACGTGGCAGGGCTCCTAGACCGTCTTGTGTTGTGTTCCGTCATTAGTGACCCGAGTTCCTGTACCCTTACGGGACAGTAGCGTGTTTGCGATACCACTAGCGTTGCAAACACCCATAGGCGACGGTAATTGCTAAATTTTAAGTGGGCCGTCAGCCTGTCTGCTGTCCTACAGCAATAAAAACAAAAATTATACCAAGGAAGGGTATAAACTCAAATAGATCCTGTACTCGGTAGCTTCAAATATAAGCGACATAAAAAGAATCTAATATTAATACCTCAATAAAATCTGAAAATACCATATTTAGTTCAAAGCCGCGTCTTAAATAATATTTTTTCTATATACCTTTATCCAATTCAATCCAATATTTTTTTAGCATAATATGTTTTCTATAAAAATATAACAAACATCGAAGATTTATTTCATGATATTGGTCTTTGAGCATCACCATTCGGAGTCGACATTGAAAACGTTTCCTTTTTTATTGCTGTGGAACAGTAGATACGCAGATGGCTCATAAGAGTGCGCAGTTACCGTCACCTATGGACGTTTGTGATGCCAGGGGCATCGCCAATACACTGCTGTCTACAGGGGAATTGGAACCTGGATCACTAATAGTCCGGTCAATTTAGACATTCGAAGGTGCATAAAATCCCAACAAGCTGAAAATCAGTAAAATTGTTCAAAACATAATTATAAATAATATATAAAAGTTCTTTATCATTCCCGTATATGGAATTTTTTTATTCAAGGTCAAAGGTCAAGAAAATGAGTTTTTCGCGATTTTCAGCAAAACAGTAAGTTTTATTATAAAAGTACCTAAGACAAAAATTGTAGATCATAAAATTATCTATAAAAATGTATTAATACTTTTTGTCCTACGAGCCACCGTTTCTGAGATTTAACGATTCAAAAAGTTATAAAAGTTGTTATCGTCATAATATGCATGAGTAAGCCACGTATATACATTTCTAGATACTCTACAACTTTTATAACTTTTTGAATCGTTATATCTCAGAAACGGTGGCTCATAGGAAAACAGGTATTGATACATTTTTTATAGATCATTTTATGATCTACAATTTTGTCTAAAGTACTCTATGATAAAACTTACCGTTTTGCTGAAAATCGCGAAAAACTCATTTTCTTGACCTTTGACCTTGAATAAAAAAAAATCCATACACGGGAATGATGGGGAACTTTTAAATATTATTTATAATTATGTTTTGAACAATTTTACAGATTTTCAGCTTGTTGGGACTTTATGTACCTTCACTCTCATTTTTTGGTCTAAATTGACCGGACTAATAAGGTTATTATGGCAGCATATTAAGAGACCACGAGTGGTTGCTACCAGGGTTTACAGTGCTCCCACCTAGCTAGAGTTGTTTTGTCGCCTTTTACTGAAGGCCGCCTTCAGCAGGGGTCAGTATTCATACTCCGTCCCTGCATGGGTTTCATCTAAATTTACAAAAAGATTGTCTTTTGTACTGAAATTTTGCTACAATAATTAATTTTCTTAGTAACATGCATTACTTTATAAATTATTGGAAAATCTAATATGAATTTTTTTATACATTATATGGCTATTATTTTGTATAGTAACTATATTACGGTTTCTGATTATTTTTATTTAAAAACATTTTCGCAATAATTGGAAGATACTTCATAATAAGGAATATAAGGCTTTAATTTATATTAGGTATCATTTACATACTACTTTAGACATACATGTTTTTTTATTAAGGCCTGGAATACACAGACTACGCAGTAGCACATAAGCATGCTAGTTTCGAGCAGATGCTACTTAGCATACAATTAGCACGTGTATACGAAAAGAGCATGCTTGTGAACAATCACACTACTAAATCGCAAGCCGTTCTATACTCACTTTTTTGTTAATTATATTTTATTTAAAAAGTAGATGCTCCGAATTATAATGTTTGAAGTTCCAAGCATTTATCAAATATCATGTTCCGAACAACAATAATTCAAATAAGAATTCTTAATTCGTATTTTCCGTGAGTTGCTTTTATATTTAGTACTTTTGAATTTGTTGTATTTTCATTTAGTACCTTTTTACACGGCATGCCTCTTATTTGCGTAAATAAATGTTTTGATGTAGACTTACTAATGTTTACTTTACTATCATCTTCACCAGGGGTCCACTTTTTCACTTCAGTCACTTCCTTCTTGTGATTTCTTCCTCTATCTATGATGATTCCGGTAGTGCCGGCCTTTTTTAGTCTTGAGAAGACTCAATGGCATGATGTTTCTGCTTGTGTTGTTTTAGTAGCAGCTACGTTGACATATGAGTGTCGGAATAAAAATGGCGTCCGAGTGGACAACGTGCGCACGCGCGGTATTATTGGGCATAACATTGGGCATTTGACAACTAAAAATCAAAATATATAATACAGTTTTGAAAACTAAACTTTATTGAAAAGCTTAGTTAAAGATTAAAGAAAAAATCTGTTTCTGTGTGTAATTCACATACGGCAGAAGTGAAACTTAAAATACATACATAATTGTGCTAGATGATAAGATTATGAAAAACATTATGTGCAGTTCACACGTAATAGAAGTGAAACCTTGAAAAATTTAAACTTCAATAAAGAAAAGATAAACGTCGATGAGTCAGGATTCAAACTCAGGCGGATCCGATACCCAAAGACCAAGTCTAAGTCTGCTTGGATTTACCCGTTGAAATTATCCTTAAGTTTGATGTTTACAAATATTTCCAAAAACTTATTATATTTTTATATTAAATTAAAAACATAAACAGAAAAGGTAAAAGTAGTTTTTGGACTTATGCAAGTCAGGTTTCGAACCCAGAGACCACCTATGAGCTATAATCTGCTCGAAATTTTGGGGTGAAATTATTAGTGTTAAAGTTAACTAAAGTTTACGTAAAAATAGTACGTAGTTTTCATAAAAATCTTTTCTCCGAAAATTTTTCCATGAACTGTTTTAAAATTATATTAAATTAAATTATTCCCCAAAGTAGATTCTTTATAAAGAAAAAGAAAAAAGAAAAATAAACTCAACTGTATTCCATTGTAACAAAGTCACAATTCGAATAGATATGTACACATTACCTATGTGTACATGCATGTGTATATCTATGCAATGCAATGAAACCATTTAAAAATTACATTATAAAATAAGCCTTAAGATATTATTAGTAAGGTTCGTATTACTGGAGCAAAAAAATACTGTCACTTTTCCGTTTCATTCAAGGATGTTAAAGAAGTTTTCACGTCAAAAATAGCCTATAAGAGAATGAGATAAATAGAGAATTATAGTATTAGAAGTATTATGACAATTATAATGTTTTTTCTTTTAAGAATATTTTTACCAAGCTCTAAAATTATTTCATATTTTAATGCAAAATATTTTCATATGTTAGAGTATAAAAGTTACCAAAGCCCGAATAAAGAGAAGACGAAGATTATAGGAAACAGTTTATATGTATTCTATCTCATTCTCTCGCAGGCTAAATCCTATTTATTTATTTATATTAATTAATTATAACGGCCGCAGTCAGTTACATTAATTAACAATAATTGATCAATAGCAATTAATATAAGTCAAATCCGCGATTATTTCACAATGTCTCACAGAACTGAATTAACAATGTTAGAAGGTTATTCCAACCATTCCCAAATACGTCACAATCGTGGTTTGTGTCCAGGAAACTATTGAGAGCAGTAAAGGTGCGTGGGATCGGAGACTGTGCCCGTGAGACAGTACGGCAAGACGGGACCGCGAACAGTCAGTGTTTCCTAGCTCGGGAATAGTTATTGGGGACGTACAGTCTCATTAGCTCGTTGTGGAGATCCGAGGCATTTATTTTCCCATTAATAACTTTGCACATCGTTACAACCTGATGGAAGGGACGTCTCACCTCCAAGCTTCTGTAGCCCAGGTATCCTAATAGAAACTTTGTGGGGTACATACGGGGATAAAATCCGAATACACGTTTATATAAAAAAATTTAAGAATGAACTTTATAAATATGTTTGTCTCTTTGTGGTGTTGATTTTTTGTCGTTGTGGTCTTTCTATCGTTATTTTCTATCTTAAGTTATATTCACGATTATCATATGACAGCGACTCGCTCTCACGTGCTCGTTTGTAATTTCATACGTTCAATTACAATTTTACAATTTTTATTTCCTCGCAAATTATATGCTAACCCAAGTCTCGTATGTTTCATTTTTCTATTCAAATCTTTGTTATTTGTAAAATTGGTATAATTCTTTGTTATTTAAAAAGGAGAATTTCGCTTATTATATTATTTCATACATTCAAATAACCTCGCAATGAAACTTATATGCCCAGACTTTTAGCCAAATATCAGGTCGGGTTTCCAAAAAAATGATTGTAATAAAATTTATAAATCAGTCCTGGTTTTAGTTATTCTACTGCAAATTACTTTTCAATGAAATAAGCTATTGTGAGTGGATATTCATAGGTTGCAAGTATACTTTACTAATATAAATTTTCTTATTACATTTTACTCGAGAGGGTTTTCCAAAGTTTTGTTTATTATACTCAAATTTAATTTTCTATGAGTTATTAGAGATGGATTATGTCTGGATATGTTTATATCAAAATCAAAATCAAATATCATTTTTATTCAAGTGCTTTTTACAATTGATTAACTTAGCGCCTCCAAACTAGGAATGGCCTGTATTTTGGAGACGTAAATGTTTAAATTGTTTAAATTGTTAAAATACATAAAAAAGTCATTCTCTCTCCGTGCAGGGTAGAGTAAGAATACTAACCCCTACGGCCTAAAAGGTCCTAAAAGGCAAAGAAACAATCCTAGTTACGTGGTAGGGCCCCAAGCCCGTCTGGATGGCAACCACAGTATATAGGTGCAGTTTCGTGGACCATATTTAGTATTGGAGTAGATATCAGACACTATTTGATCATGTTTCGTGCTTTACCGTGCTCGTCTTCCCATTTTCGTTTGATACATTGCTTTGTCAATTCAAAAAAGGCACCATAATTCTAAAAAAGTACGGAATGTATTTTCTGAAGTATCCCGCCAAACCATTGAATTGTTGCACTTATTTGACGATTTTTGATAATGGTGCCTTGAAGAGAGCTTCGACTTTTCACGGACTTGGCTTTACTTGTCCGTCAGATACGAGTTTTTTTTATTGCTGCAGCAAACAGACTGTCAGCCCGCTTAGAATTTAGCAGTTACCGTCGCCTATAGGCGTTTGCAATGTTTGCATTTTATATAGCAAATGACGGATTTAATGCAGAATCTGTGGGAACAATTGTATGCTCGGCCATCGAATACAATGTGAAGATCAAAGACGTTTTCCTCCCATCAGTCGACCCGGATACCAACATTAGAGTACAGGAGTGGTACAAAAATGTAGACAAAGCAATCAAAGCATACGTCCTTAACGACTTCGATGTCCAAATGAAGGTGCATAGTTTAGTAAAAGGAAGAGCAAAAATATGGTTTACAACTGGATGGTGACCACCGCCTCATGGGAAGAACTGCGTGAAAACCTAGTCACTATCTTCGAACTTAAGAACAGGTATTCCCATGATGTCGTCCGCTTTTGTAAACATGTATACGACTCATCAAAAGATGTCGCTGAATTATTGTCTCATGTTTGAGTATTGTAGAGAAGAAGAACACATAGTACACGCGTACCCAAAAATGAGAGTTAACACAGGCAAGCTGGACATCAAGCTAGTAAATTATCCGTGCAGGGGCGGAGAAAGAATACTAACCTTTGCGGCCGGGGTCGGCCTGTCGTAAAAAAGCGACAAAACAATCCAACTTAGCTACGTGGTAGGGCCTCAAGCCTAACCTTGTGTTGTGTTCCGGCATTAGTGACCCAAGTTCCTGTACCCTTATGAGACAGCAGCGTGTTCGCGATGCCACTGGCGTTGCAAACACCCATAGGTGACGGCAACTGCTAATTTCTAAGCGGGCCGTCAGCCTGTCTGCTGTCCTACAGCAATAAAAGAAAAGATGCGAGATGAAACTAGAATTATTTTTTTACTGATAGTGTTAACCATCTCATGTTTTTACAGACTTCAAATCCGGTGACAAGAAAGTGATAAACGGACCCTTCTGGCATGAGACGTTCACGGAGTCGTATGAAGAGCGCGAAGAAGACATATCTACCACCACATCAGAACCACTCCCGTTCTTCGAAGACGATCCGTCGACAAATAACGTGACAGCGCAATTTAGCAGTAGGGTATACCTGCATTGCCGCGTGCATGATTTGGGAGAGAAGACGGTGAGTATATTTAGTGTTATCCAGGTTCATTCTAGTCAAACTTTTACTAGTGTACCTGGTAGCTCCCTGTTATTACACTTGGTGATCAATTTGGAAGCATCGAGTTCAAATCTCACGATACCATATTGTAGTTTTTTTATTGCTTTGGGACTGCAGACAGGCTGACGGCCCACTTAGAATTTAGCAGTTACCGTCGCCTATGGGTGCTTGCAATGCCAGTGGCATTGCGAACACGCTGCTGTCCCATAAGGGTACAGGAACTTGGGTCACTAATGCCGGAACAATTATTATTTATTATTTATATTTTAATTATTAATATTGTGACCACTAGTTTGCAGCGTCAGAAGATGACCCTCTAAGTTTTAAGTGCTATACATATGTTTAATGTAAGATGTTATTGTAAACACTTAGATGTGCAAATAAATATTTGAATTTGAATTTGAAACACAACATAAGGTTATTATGGCGGCATACTTAAGACCAAAGGTGGTCGCCATCCAGACGGGCTTGAGGCCCTACCACGTAGCTAGGGTGGGTCGTTTTGTCACCTTTTACGACAGGCCGACCCCGGCTGCAGGGCAGGGGTTAGTATTCTTTCTCCGCCCCTGCACGGATATAAGATTTCGCCTAATCGCCTAATATGCATATTAGTATAATTGCCATACATGTATACATACGACGAAGCAAAACATCGTCAGTAAATCTGAATTTGAATGATTATGTTGCATATTTTAATTATAAAAAATTATCTGAAGGAAAATGTTTAAAGTGTACACACTGTAATCACTGGTGTGTGTAACTAACTTATCAAAGCGCCATCTGTGTGTTGTTTGACGACCCCCGCGGCGTAATAGCTAACGCACGTTTGAACATTTGCCGCGTCCCTGTGTTTATGTATAATATGTATTTATTTACATAAATATGTATAAAATATATAAGTTGTCTAGTACCCATAACACAAGTGCTATGCTATTTGCTTTGGGGCTAGATGTCAGTGTATGTGTCACTAGATGTCAACTTGTACCCTATTGGTTACCTTAAAACAGAAAACTAATTTACAATTGTCGACATATTTAATTATTTACTAATAGAATTGAAAGTATATTCTACATAATAGTCGAAAATATAAAAATCTACAATTCACGGCTTTTCATCAGATCTCCTGGGTCAGAAGACGCGGTGAAGAACTTCATCTCCTCTCCTTCGGTCGGCACACGTACTCAGCTGATTCGAGGTACTCCTTAGCATTCGAGCAGCCAAACGACTGGAGGCTACTCATACAGTATGTCAGCGAAAGAGATGAAGGATATTATGAATGTCAGATATCAACTCACCCACCTTTGGTCCGGAGGGTGCACCTGACTGTTGTTGGTGAGTACTGCTGTTTTAAAAGATAAGGCTTTAGGCCGTATACAGAAAGAAAGTTGGTAATCGACGCCGATTACCAGCGCTTATCGGCGCCGGTCCATTCTACATAAATCAAGCAGATTAAAGCAGAGCGAGCAAAATGCCGGACTCATCGGACGATGATTTGGTTTTGTTAGAAAATGTGTATTTAAAAATGCAACAACGAGCTATACATCCTATTAATAGAGAAAGGAAACGTTTCGGAGAATACCATCATTTATTTGTAAAACAATTGAAATTTGATGATCAAAAGTTTTATACATATGATAATACAAGAATGACTCAAGAAACATTTTATTAGACGTTCGGCGCTTGTTCATATAAATGCCAGCGCCGGTTACCTGCGTGGACCGGCGCCGATAAGCGCTGCTAGGCTTCCAGCTTACTTTCTGTATACGGCCTTTATAGGAATGGAGTTCTCGTTTGGTATCGTAATGGTATACGTCATAAATAATAATTGATGACAGGTAAATAATTTATAATAATTAATGACTTGTTCAAGTTACCTAATTACAGGCTAATAATAAATATCTGACTGCAAATAATTTATATTTTTTTTATTGCTGTATGATAGCAGACAGGCTGTCGGTCCGCTTAGAATTAAGAAGTAAGTTATCATCGCCTATTGGTGTTTGCAACGCCAGCGTGCGTTGCGTACACACTGCTGTCCCATAATGGTACAGGAACTTGGGTCACTAATGCCGGAACACAACACAAGGTTATTATGGCGGCATACTTAAGATCAAAGGTGGTCGCAATCCAGACGGGCTTGGGGTCCTGCTACGTAGCTAAGGTTGTTTTGCCTTTTACGACAGGCCGACCCCAGCCGCAGAAGTTAGTATTTCTCCACCCTTGCACGGATACGATTGAGAGTAGTAGGATAAAAGGGGACTTATAGTTAATGTAGTGTGCGATTCTATGGTTTGCATTTATAGGATACCACGCTTTCTCGTGTGTCTATGTATAGTTCTGAAGCGTTCACTCTTAAGCCACAAAAGTCACTGTCGATTGTGAGCTATAATATCGGGGAGTGTGATACTTGGACATTGTCGAGCTAGTGAGGCACCCATACGAATAATAGTCAATATATTATAAACAAAAATATATGTTTGTATATTTGTCTCTATGCGCTCTAAAACTGAATCAGATTGTGATGTAGCAAGTTATTTCGATGACTCTATCGATAATTTCTGCTCAGTAAAATATATAAATATCATATAATATTTATCCGTGCAGGGGCGGAGAAAGAATACTAACCTCTGTGGCCGGGGTCGGCCTGTCGTAAAAGGCGACAAAACAACCCACCCTAGCTACGTGGTAGGGCCTCAAGCCCGTCTGGATGGCGACCACCTTTGGTCTTAAGTATGCCGCCATAATAGCCTTGTGTTGTGTTCCGGCATTAGTGACCCAAGTTCCTGTACCCTTATGGGACAGCAGCGTGTTCGAGATGCCACTGGCGTTGCAAACACCTATAGGCGACGGTAACTGCTAAATTCTAAGCGGGCTGTCAGCCTGTCTGCTGTCCTACGCAATAAAAAAAAATGTGAAAGTAAGTTAGTTTGTTACGCTTTCACGCGAAAACTACTTAACCGATCATCATGAATCTTTATACACATATTCTTGGAGGTATTAGAAGTAACATAGGATACTTTTTATTGGAAAAAAAATTACGAATATATTTCTCATTTTTTTTTCGATTTAATTTTGCCTGTTAATTGCCCAGCGGAGCGGGTGTGATCGGTTAGTAATATATAATTTTAAGGTCACTTCCTTAAAATTATATTTGATTTTTAATACATCCAAGTAATTTTCTTGATGCAGGGGCGGATTAAGAATACTACTAACCCTTGCGGCCAGGGTCGGTCTGTTGTAAAAGGCAACCTAGGTAACCAGCAACAAGACCGTCCGCTCATAGTAAGTATTCCGCCATAATAACCTTGTGTTGTGTTCCGGCATTAATGACCCAGGTTCTTGTATACCTATGGGACAGCAGTATGTTCACGGTGCCTAGCGTCGCAAACATCCACAGGCAACAGTAACTATTTACTATTAAGTGGGCGGTCAGCTTGTCTGCTATTTCTCAGCCATAAGAAAGGTTATAAAAGGGTTAGTGATTAACAATCATAAATCTTATTCGTGCAGGGGCGGAGAAAGAATACTAACCTCCCTAGCTGCGTGGTAGGGCCCCACGCCCGTCTGGATGGCGACCACCTTTGGTCTTATGTATGCCGCCACAATAACCTTGTGTTGTGTTCCGGCATTAGTGACCTAAGTTCCTGTACCCTTATGGGTACAGCAGCGTGTTCGTGATATCACTGGCGTTGCAAACACCCATAGGCGATGGTAACTGCTAAATTCTAAGCGGGCCGTTGGCCTGTCTGCTGTCCTACAGCAATAAAAAAAAATGAATTAAAATATAAAATAATTTAATTTTATAAATATTACTCGCATAAACTCATTGGGGTAATAAAAACATAAATATAAAGCGACCCTGACTACTTTTGTATCATTAGTCCATACTATATTTAAAAACCCACTAAAGAGACCATATTTGTTAACCACACGATATACACAGTTGTGTAAATATAATAATTTCTATGCATGAGAGTTCGACCTCGTTTCTTCGGACATGTTTATTTTACGCTGGTTTTGTTTTTTCATATTAAATCGTATGGAGTTATACGCTAAAGAATTCTTTTATGAAGTTCTTTGGTGCTTCAATATGTATGTGCTCGGTTTCTTATTTGTTCGTACGTGACTTGTTTGCGATTGTTTTAATTTAATTTTCAAATATGGCGAAATTCATATGTATTTTATTTTAATTCTGTAATATAATATTAAAAAAAACCACAAGAATTTTTGAATTGAAAACTTCTTTAGTGGCGTTGTGCACGTTTTTGTGATGCGTAAAAATGTTAAACTCGCGTCAGGACACGTGACCTGATCGAAAATTCGTAAGACGTAAGAAGGGAGTTTTTCTCCAGTAATACCAACCTTATTAATAATTATTTAAAGTTTATTTTATAATGTAACTTTTAAATGATTGCATTGAATTACATAAACATATCTATTTGAATTGTGACTTTAATACAATAAAATACAGTTGAGTATTTGAAGAGAAAATTTCTTAAGGCGCGTTGAGCACTTTTTGGGTGAACAATTTTGGTTTGTACAGAGGTGTTAATGACCAATTTAAATTTTAACCCTTGCTCATAAACACTTCTTAATAAACCGAAAATAATAATCTAATAGCTCGACGATACAATTCACAAGTTACTTAGTTTTCACTTCTATCGGCAGTCCCCAAAGACTGCCCCGCATGTTTTTTTGTACTGTTATGGAATAGCACACATGCTGATGGCCCGCTTTGCATAACCGTTTTCGTCATCTAACACGCTGCCGTCCGCGTTGAGGAACTGGAATCTGGGGCACTTATGCTGGATCATAACACAAGGCTATTACATCAACATATATAAAGACTAGGAGTTATTATCCTGAAAGACTTGGGATCCTACCACATGACTTGGGTAGATTAGTTGCCTTTTACATCTCCGATAGCATGAGTCAGTATTTTTTCTCAGACCCTGCGCGGAGAATTTGGTACTTATATTATAATACTGTGTATTAACTGATATTTATTTATTTAATTAATTATAATCCTACACAGGATCTATATTACCAGATAACTGTTGTCGGCTCCTTTATAATAATGAACTAGCTGACCTGGCAAACGTTGTTCTGCCATATAAATAATTAACGCCCCCGCAACCCCTCTTGGGGGTGGAATTTCGTAAAATCCGTTCTTAGCTGACCTCTACTCGGTGAAAAGAATATTCCTACCAAATTTCAAGTCTTTAGCTCTAATGGTTCCAGAGACATCGTGATGAGAGACTATATACGTGGAAATCTCTTATATACTTTAAATGGGAAAACGACGTAGGGGCGTGCGCAGGGGCAGCTCATATCGCGGACCTGAGTCGACTACTTTTTTGACCAACAGTGCACGGGCGTGAGGCTGCTACCCCGTTCCCCGCATCTACCCTACCCGCTGCCCCTACGCATGACACCGCCCATCTTCCCTTGCCATTTATTTAAAATAATACAACTATTGCGATTATACACTATTACAGATTGTGTCGCTAACATATACAGGGTGACTTTACCTCACCCGTCCAACTTTTTTTTACGCACTAAGCATCATTTATGGAACCCATTTTTGCAAAAAAAATTGTATGTAAAATTTTCAAAATAAAATATTTCATCCCAAGGAAAATGTTTAGTAACTTGGTTGCTCATTCAATCGTGCAAATAATCATATGTTCCAAGGTTCGTACATTGACCTTTATTACCTAACTCCTCCTCGGTATTGTAAACGAGAAGAAATGTACCTTAAGTACGCGTACAAAGAGTCGAGACTGTGTTGCCCGCCGTGCGGGACACGTGTCAACACGTCTTCGTAAGAATGCGCTAGGGTTGTACCTATGATGATTACTGTAATAAAACGAATGTTGCGATTCAACCATATTTTTTATTATTCAATCAAATGTTTAAGTTTTATCCGTGCAAAACAACCCACCCTAGCTACGTGGTAGGGTCTCAAGCTCATCTGGATGGCGACCACCTTTGGTCTTAAGTATGCCGCCATAATAACCTTGTGTTGTGTTCCGGCATTAGTGACCCAAGTTCTTTAGTGGGTACATCTTTCCCGGAGTCCCACATATCCCTCGGTCACCCCGGGCCGGGGAACCCGTCAAGAGAGGTTTTTCCCTGAGACCAAAAAAAAAGAAAATGGTGCTACCAGGCCGATTCATTAAGACGTTGTCAAAATTATTTAAAAATACTTTTTCTAAACGTTTCAGGTGGGACTTTTAGCCCACCATAAAAAGATGAATCTTTATTATAGGCTTTAAAATGAGTGTACAGTGTAGTTTCGTCAACATTCGGTTTCTACTGTAACAAATCATTGAAGCTAGTGAAGTTATGTTTTTTACTATGTACATTTAAAAATAAATACCCTGATTTATTTTTTAGTTTGGCAGCCCTATGTCGGTTGCAGCGTAGCGGTGTGTGTGTGCGGGGAATTACGGTGTGCGAAATACGGCTGCCGCCGCTGCCGTAAATAATTAATTAATAATCAGTCGGCCGCGTGTTGCTGCGTTGGTGCATTGTGTTTACAGTTCGTTCTCTCGTGACGTCGCCAGTGCAAAAATACGGAATACGGTAATCGTTGGGTCGGTCGTGGTGGTCCCGTCCCATGGCCGCCTCGATCACCGGATTTAACACCATTGGACTTTTATTTGTGGGGTGAAATTAAAAGACACGTGTATGTGGAAGAGGTCCAAAGCCTCGCGAACTTAAAAACTAAAATAGTGCGAGCGTTTGAAGATGTGCGTAATGACACTCTAGTGCTTAGAAAGGTAAAGGAAAATGTTCAAAAACGAGCTAGACTTTGCTTAGAGACAAACGGACTGCATTTTGAACATTTATTAAAATACGTGTAAAGCAGTAATGGTAAGTTAACCTCTAATTGATTTTTTACTAATTATTGTACATATCACTAAAGATTTACGTAATTTTTTACTTATTACAAACGCGCCCTTTAACTGAAATTTTTGTATTTCGTATTTTTTGTATTTTTGTACCGATGGAGAGGTCATTGACACTTGTCGACTGTAGGTGTCAAGTATAAATTGCGAGTTCTTGTGATAACTTTGTGATGCTGATTACTCAACATTTTTGTACTATGTGATACTAAACTAAAATACATGTTTCTCATAACTTTTACTAAAGATTCTACTGTGTGAATTTGGACGGGTGAGGCAAAGTCACCCTGTATATATTTTATATATATATATATATATATATATATATATATATATATATATATATATATATATATATATATATATATATATATATATATATATATATATATATATATTGTTCGGAAGAAATCGCTATGAGGGATAAGGCCGCCTGCTGTGTAATATTCTCTTAATTTTAATTTTCCTTACATGAAAAGTAGTTTTATATTTTGTAGTTAATAAGACGCAGTAGACAATTCACGAGCAGCCGGTAGATGTTATGTGTTTATTTTTATCTTGATCGCAATTGTAGAAAGGACGAGGATCGGATTTAAGGCAAGAAATATGGGGTCAGGCTGTAGCATCTTTACCTAGATCCATAGTAGCCCTCTTCTTCCTCCTGTCCTTATCCCACATTATATGGGGTCGGCACAACATGTTCTCTTCTTCCACTCTCCTGTGTTAGCTGTCATCCCAACATTGACACCCTTTTTTGCCATATCATCTTTTACCCAATCCATTCATTTTTTTGGCCTATCTCTACTCCTGTATCTATCCACTCTAATTTCTATCATTTTCCATGTTATATGGCATTCTTCCCTGCGCATTACATGGTCAAAGTAGTCTATTACTATTAAAATTTTCAATAACTGGCACTGCTTTCACACTTCCTCTAATATACTCATTTCTAATTTTATCTATTTTCGTAATTCCACACAACCATCTCAACATTCACACCTCCGCAGCATGTAACACCCTTTCGTCCCTCCCTTTTGTATCCCAGCATTCCGACCCATACAATACGACAGGCCTTATTACGGATTTATAAATTTTACCTTTGAGTTTAAGCGGTATTCTTGGGTCACAAATTGTTCTTAAGACCTGTCGCCCTTTCCTTCAATCTGCATTCACTCTGTTTTTACATATCGGCTCATCTCACCATCGTTCTGGATTAATGATCTGAGGTACCGGAAGTTGAAGCAAGCTGGCAGAGACACGCCTCCTAAGGTGACCTCATAGTACCCGTACGGTGTTAATTAAGTCTTAGTTCATTCCATGATTTAGTGGTTTGTTTCAGTGTTGTTGCTTGTAAAAACCAATCTGACTCTTCTAATTACTAATATTCTTCTTCGACTTCTGTTATTATGTTATGATCAAATGTCATAAGAATATAGAATAAGTCAAAAAATTCTAGTTCTGCTCAATAAAGGGCTGGTCATTTCTTAAATGATAAAACTCAGAAACTTTGAATTGCAATTTTTAACTGATGAAAAATTTGTTCGAGAAAAAACTTGCTATATTCTAATGGAGTCGTATAATACCAACAAATGGAATACTGAAGAAGAGCAATTTCTATTTTCTTTCAATCATTTGGTGACGTAACACGTGAGTCACCTCTAAAAACTTAATTAGCCCATAAGTGCACCGCAGAACTAATTAATAAATATTAAATATGACATTAATATCTCGTCATAGCATTAAAAATTGTAGTAACGTGAGTAGCGAATTCGACGTAGCCTAATAAAAGTAAAATATCAAATACAATTCGGATGTGATGCCAGTATCCATGCGGACAAGTATTGTAGCCCCACTAAATTGCATTATTTGTGAAATGCATACATATCGTTCTCAACTTAGCATTAAATTCCAATTGCAGCCCTCCCTTTCTCTTCGATGTTCTGGTTCCGATTTCCGACTTTTTTCTTCTACTTCGCATGATCTTCAGCTTCCTGGCCCTTTATGATATCAAGCCAGCATTTTTTGACTCTACCCCATCTGTAGTAATAGTATATACGTACATAAGCTTATTAAAACCACCGTTGACTTCGTCTATGACCTCATTAAAGCAAGATCTGGGAACGGAGATATTTTCATGCGCTCCTCCTTCCCAGTCGGTTGGAGAAGGCTTATACTCACCTGACCCTTGAGCCTTGAGCCAACTGAGCATAAATTGAAGTGTGACCTCACATACAGTACATACTAGTAGAGAAAGAATACTAACCTCTGCGGCCGGGGTCGGCCTGTCGTAAAAGGCGACAAAACAACCCACCCTAGCTACGTGGTAGGGCCCCAAGCCCCAAGCAAGTCTGGATGGCGATCACCTTTGGTCTTAAGTATACTGCCATAATAACCTTGTGTTGTGTTCCAGTATTAGTGACCCAAGTTCATTTATTCTTATGCAACAGCAGCGTGTTCGCGATGCCACAGGCGTTGCAAACATACGTAGGCAACGGTAACTGCTAAATTCTAAGCGGGCCGTCAGTCTGACTGCTGTCCCACAGCAATAAAAAAGTACAACTTGAGTCTACAGGCAAATATGTACTTCTTAAATCTGTTTCATCATACATAAACAAACACAGTTCCTGTGACTCGCCTATCACGAACGCTGCGCAAGGTAAACTTAGCGTTAATAAGTACGCCTTCCGTCGAGCTTACCCTTATGCATAAAAATATTACTTGCGTTGTGTTGCCGACATTTCGTGTGGAAACGTGTGGGAAAATATTTAGTATAATAAAAATACTATCGGCATATTTTGATGGGTCTATAACAGAGCAAGAGCAAAAGTTGAAAGTTTCTCTGTGCATGTTCCTTACACAGGTAAGAACGAGCAGCGACTAAGGATTTTAGATTATGATTACTTAGACAGGAAAGAGAAATTAAAATACCTTAAATTTGCTTAAGTATAAATATCAATTTTTTAATATTTTCTACGAAATTACAGTAAAAGTCACGTTATCCATTGCCGGAAACTTAGAACAATTGCATCTGTCTGCTCGACACTCTAAACTTAAAAAAAAAGAAATAATGTTTTAAAAATTATGTATCAAAAACCCACAAGTGAAGTATAAAAATAATAAAATTTACAAGTATTTACTAACCTGGTAACACGTATCTTTCCGTTCACTCCAATACATCAAATATATAGGCCATTACCTCTTGTGATATGAAGCGAAATATAAAAGAATTGTTCTACCCGCGCACACAGTAGAACTAAGATAACAGACTAAGAGAATAGAAAATTCATATGTACTTCATCTTTTATGCCTAATCAGTCGTGCTAGGACATTCGATTCAATTCTACGCAAGCAATTATGAAAAGAAATAAGCTTGATATATTTATAAAATTGGAATGTTAGAAATCCTACTAAAATTTTTAGTCTTGAAAACTGCGCTTTAAGTGCCACTTGCAAATCCTGAGTGAGCCGATATGGGTGTGTTCTTCATCTTGCTGTAGCAAAAGATCGCAGTGATCACTTAAAAGCTTTCGTTATCTAGAACCTAGAGCCTTTGTAAGTCGCTGGATCCATTATTTCTATCGCTTTTGCGACCTTTTTTTATACCGAGGATAACTGTTGCAGTTTCCACCGGTCTCCAGGAGAAGGCCGGTGGGGTATGTGGGATTATTAGGGGAGTAGACAGCCCCCTTGAAAGGACTGGGTTGTTTTTTATATCTATATATAAGATGTGGAGAAAGTTGGAACATAAAAGTATTAGATGTTGCAATAATCCAAGAAGTCAAAGAAAACGTGGGCTGTTTTTTTATATGGTACATCAGATAGGTGACGGCCCATATAATAATAAGCACTTACCGTCGTCTTTAGATGTTTGCGACGACAGGAACGCATGTCGGGACATAACATTTATAGCAGCAAATTTTGAGGCCCGAGTTTCGTACGCTGCCGGCCGCGTAGTAATTTTATGATGCTTTTTTTTTAATTACCCTAGTAGTAGTGCGGAATAACTCAATAAGCTCATGTCACATATTTACTGGGTGCGAATTGAATTTACTTTTTATTACTTGACGACCTCCGTAACAGTTATTGCACTTTGGTACGCTTACTGATGTCACGGTTTCGATTCTTGCCTCGCGTTTGGGTGTTGATGTATAATATTTATTCACGAAATAAAACCGTTTAAGGTATATAGCAGTTGTCTAGTATCCACAACACAAGTGCTATGAGACTTACTTTGGGACTAGATGGCGCTGTGTGAATTGTCTCATTATATAAAATTAGGTATGTTACCTGTATTTATGACGTCAACTACACTCGCCATTATTGATACGCAAATAAGGTTTCGTTCCAAACCGTACTTTTCTAATGACCTTTGATACATAGGGAGGTCATTGACGTTCCTATTAATTAATTTATTTATTTGAATCGCATTGAATATTCTTTTATTTTTTATATTTCTATTTTACATTGTTTTAACATTTTGTACTTATTACGCATTTTTCATATTATATTTCGGTTAGGTATTAATGAAACAATGTCATGTGCATACACATATTTCTATACACATAAACTTTCCACACTAGTGCGTAATACTGGGCACGTAATTACTCTAAAGTAAACGTTTATGCCTAACTAGTGAACCGAATCGTCTTCAATCACAGCGCTTGATTGATGTAGCCTACATTCGGTATATTGTTGACATTATAAACATACCTACATTAAGTTATCGCTGCTCCATATTAATAAAAATATTAAGAACGTTTTACAGACATAAAATAAATAAATATATTTTTTCTCCATATAGGGGTGGATAATAATCCCTGCGGCCATTAGTTATTGTTTTTTAAGATTTTTTATCGTATTCTGTTTTAGTTTATTGTATTTTATTATTAATTTTATCCATTGCATATAAAGCTAGTTTGTAAATCACCGTAACTTCTGTTTTCTTTTTCCTCTGTTTCATACTTTTAGGTAAGTGGGGTTTTGCAGTCTTCGAGGTAACCGGGCACAAACGGGAGGACATTATTGGTAGTTTCTACCAACACATGCTGAGTTTAGAGTCTTTCTAGGACAATTTCTGTATGTCTATTTAAGTTATTATTGTAAGTGCTTGTATTTTTCCTACATACCTATAGATGTATTTTATTTCAAACATTGTCTTTGGCAAACTTCTTCTTTCTGCCCTCAGCGCATATGGGGTACGCAGAATATGTTCTCTCCTTCCACTTCTTCTGTCAGCTGTCAACGCAATTTCTTCTTTAGTCTTCTTCCTCCTGCCCTTATCCCACATTATATGGGGTCGGCACAACATGTTACATGTTGTAATAGTTGTGGATTAGTTTTTACAACCGGCCGCCTGCCTGACGTTAACTAACCCCTTTTTGGGGAAAAATCTGTCATCCTTTTTATTTAAATTATTTATCTCGTTTTGCATTGAAAATAGAACAGAAATTTTAGATAGATAGATAGATAGATAACACTTTATTGTAAACCAATTATATAAACACAATGAAACTTATTTACACAATCAATGAGTACTTGACTTACAATGGGCGGCCTTATCGCTACAGAGCGATCTCTTCCAGGCAACCCGGGCTATAGAACATTATTGGTGTTACATTGATGTGGAAGGGAGGTATGGTAATAAATAATAATTATATTTTATTTACATAATAAATAGATAATATACATAAAATTCAATAATATATATAAAATATAATAAATAAATAGATAAACATACTTAAATATCTATATTTGTAGAATACATAAATAAATATATGTTTTGTTGTTACACTAAAGATAGGTAGTGATTTTTAACCAATTTTTTAAAAGTTGGTAGTGACTTAGCTTGTCTTATAGCAATAGGCAGTGCATTCCAGAGTTTGATAGCATGAACAATGAAGGAGTTATTATAAAAAGAAGAAGTATGAACAGGAGTTTTGTTGTCAATCACCTAATATATTCTCAAGCACCACTTTTATAGGTTTCTTTTTGAGTAAACAACATCCGAGTGCCGGCTTGGGTGTGCAGGGGTCGCCGACTTTTACGGGGTCCGTGCACAATTCACTTTCGACAACTACGTCACGAGGGCTTCTAAATAGGAAATTCGCAGTGCCGAGTGTATTCGAATGCTCTTGGTCCTGCATTCCGTTGCGCTTGAATGTAGACACAGGCAGCTTGCGCACAATGCGTCCATCTTCATATATTTTGGTGGTGGCTCACAGCAATCTTCCTCTTGGCAAGTTAGAGGCCTTGAAACTCGCGGCTTCTTTTCACAACAATACATAACCTTCGGCGAAGAACATCGTGGCAAGCAGGGATAGCACATAGGTGGATCTTCACAGCACGATGTTGGACAAGGCGCCACTAAGATCGGACATACTGCAAATTGCTCGCAATCTTCAGGGTAAAAGCACTCCATTTTTATTTAGATTTTACCTCTTTTTCTTTTGTAAATTTTATATCATAATAAATTTCCACTAGAATATTAATAACTTTCCTGTCAACGCAATCTCTTTTTTAGTCTACTTATCTTTTTGTATTCTTCTACTTTCATTTCTAACATGTTCTGTGTCATATGGCATTCTTTCCTCTACATTACATGAATCGCTACTAATTATAATACTCGCACTGTTCCTTAAGTACCGCTAAGTTATTTTATAGTTTTTCACTACCGTGTATATTTTTAGTTTTCGTACATAACCTGGTCATAAGAGTCAGGAGAGGCATTTATGGGAGATTATGTTGGGTATCAGGTATAAGCCTGTACAAAATTTCGAGTTAGTAACGACTCCTCGAAGCAAGTCGTCGTAAATACATTTTCTTACTCCAAAACAAAAAGACTGCCAAGTTATTATTCTAACCTACAACCGTATTGAGGCTTTTTTAATTTATTTTATTGTTGTGGACCAACAGACAGGCTGGCAACCCACTTAGAGGTATGCAATTACCGTTGCCTATCGGTATTTATGACGCTAGGGGCACCACTTACACGCCGCCATCTACGTAGTTAAACTGGAACTTGGGTCAATTATGCAGGAACAAAACACAAGGTTATTGTGGCGGTATATTTAGTGACCAGGTGTGGTTGCCATCTATAATAGAGTGTTCCTACGATCTAGCTAGAGTTGGTTTGTTTCCTATTAAGACAAGCCGCCCTTGGCCGCAGCAATCAGTATTTTTACTCCACTCTTACACGGAGAAAAAATATAAAAATAAAATTTTATATTCTTTTTTGTTAATAGTCTTTTTTATCCTTTTTTATCATTAATAATAATATACAAAAGTATAAATGTAGTGTATCAGTTGTCTAGTACCCATAATACAAGTACTATGCAACATAGTTTGGGACTAGATGGCGTTGTGTGAAATGCCAATGTTTTCTTATAGCTAGAGTTCAGCGGACAGGCAGACGGCCCACCCCGGCAGGTGGTCACCGTCGCCTATAGACGTTTGCAGCACCAGAGGCATTACCAACGCGCTGCCGGCCTCGAAGAAATTTTATAACGCCTTTTTTTGAAGAACCCCATTTCATACCGCACTGAGAAAACCTCAGCTGGAAGCTCATTCCAGATCCTGAGAGTACGCAGCATGAACGTTCTAGAGAACCGTTTCGTACAAGAAAGAAGAGGCTCCAAGAAATGGGGATGAACACCCAGCCGATGGCGGGCAGTGCGGTGGTAGAAAGACGATGAGGGCACCATTCTGAATAGTTCTTCAGAACACTCCCGTTGTACAGACGGTAGAATATGCAAAGAGACGCAAAGTCTCTGAGAAGTCCAAGCGTGTCTAGACCGTCTGTGAGTATAGGGTCGCCGACAACACGAACTGCGCGCCGTTGGATCGAGTCTAGGGGATTAAGCTGACAAGCGGGTGCTCCAGCCCATAAATGTGAGCAGTACTCCATAAGCGGCCTGACCTGTGCTTTGTATAGCACAAGCCGTTGCCTTGGACCTTGTTGCCGTATCGCTGAGGAACAGCCGACAGGCTGACGGACCACTTAATAGTAAGCAGTTACCGTCGTCTATAGATGTTTGCGACGCTAGGGACACCGCGAACACGCTGCTGACACAATGGTATTATGGTGGCATAGCATATACCACGTAGTTAGGGTGGGTTGTTTTGTCGCCTTTTACTCTTTCAGCTACGCTTCCCGTAGAACACGATTTGGTAGTTATCAAATCGTAGTTATCTTAGCGAGTTTGCTCCGCGCATCATTAACTTAGCGTTAAATTCCATTTGACCATCCTCGTTGCTTAAGATCTGAATTCCGATATTTCTTCTACACTTCATCATTCCTGCTAGTAAGTCTACTGGCTCTCTTTCAATTTGTATTGAGTACATAATATAAGTAAAAATAAGTAAGAGACTAACAAAATCTAGATTATCTATCTACATATTGTAGGTTTTATTAACAATGTCTGCTACTTCCCACAGAGAAGTAGTCAAATTCCATTTACTATTTTTTTTATTGCTATAGGACAGTAGACAGGCTGACGGCCCACTTAGAATTTAGCAGTTATCGTAGCCTATGGATGTCCGCAATGCCAGTGGCACCGCGAACATGCTGTTGTCTTATAAGGGTACAGGAACTTGGGTCACTAATGCCCTAATATTTAAGACCAAACTTGGTCGCAAACCAGACGGGCTTGAGGGCCCTACCACGTAGCTAGGGTGGGTTGTTTTGTCACCTTTTACGACAGGCCGACCCCGGCCATAGAGGTCAATATTCTTTCTCCGCCCCTGCACGGATACTATATACTGAACAAATAGTTCTGAAGGCAGACTGATTTATTTCTAGGTCACTACGCATTACTTCGGGTGGACGGAGTAAATGCTTTATTTAACTAGGCAGACGGATCGAACGTACAAGGGCTGGCAATAATGTCCGTAACTTTTTTTGCCTTCTAAAAATTCATTTATACGATATTTTGAGATAAATAATGCATGTTTATTTATCCTAAATGTAAATATTATAAATGTGGAAATAACACTGACTGTCTGTTACGTTTTCACGCCTAAGCCGATCAACCAATTTTGATGATTTTCGGTACAGATATATATTGGACCTTGGAGAAGGGCATAAGTTACTTTTTGTCACGAAAATGAAACTTGAAGGGGATGAAATGGGAGTGAACGTAATTGAGTTCTGTTTTTTTTATTTATATGGAAAAACAAAATTTGCCCGGTCAGTCTAATATATTTACAAAAAATAAAAAGTGAAGTGAAACTTCAGAAAAGTATATTAGTGTATAAAAGCTTTTATTTATTGCTGAGGTACAGGAAACATCATTTTATCCGTGCAGGGGCGGAGAAAGAATACTAACCTCTGTGGCCGGGGTCGGCCTGTCGTAAAAGGCGACAAAACAACCCACCCTAGCTACGTGGTAGGGCCTCAAGCCCGTCTGGATGGCGATCACCTTTGGTCTTAAGTATGCCGCCATAATAACCTTGTGTTGTGTTTCGGCATTAGTGACCCAAGTTCTTGTACCCTTATGGGACAGCAGCGTGTTCGCGATACCACTAGCGTTGCAAACACCTATAGGCGACGGTAACTGCTAAGTTCTAAGCGGGCCGTCAGCCTGTCTGCTGTGCTACGCAATAAAAATAAAAAAAACATGCTGATGTTCCACTTAATAATAAGCAGTTACCGTTACCTTTGGATGTTTACGACACTTGGGGCACCGCAACAAACAAGCTGCTGTCCCATAGGGGTACAGGAACCTGGGCCAGAAATGCCGAACAAAGTGGAGATCAAGATATAGGAAACACTGTATACTTGTATTCTATCTCATTCTCTCGCTGGCCTATTTATGAATATATTTGTCTCTTTTTAATGTCGATTATTCGTTTCATTGAATTACTTTGGTTTGAAATGTTTCAAAAACACTGATCATGTATCATTGATTACATAGATTTTTTTTTATCTTAGGCGGCGTAATAAGTATACCGAATCCCACGGCTGGGAAAGGCTTGTCGTAAAATGCGACAAAACAACCGCAGTTTTTAAACTCTAAGCCCTAAATGGCAAAAACCGTTTGTTAGTTAATTAAGTTAATTATTAAGTTAATATTATTTTGTCGTAATATCATCGTCTCACTCACACTCATTCATAAAAAAACATCCATCCTATTCCGTCAGAACGACCGGTATAGTAAAACATTACGTTGGGGAAATCCCCAGTGCTTGTCGCTACCTGATTTGACGTTGCCATACGTACAGAAGAACCCTATATTGTAGGGTACATTTTTAAAAGCAAAATCACCACCAAAAAAAGGAGTCCGGTCGGCCTGAACATAAAATAATTTCGCGTAGTATACTTGCATTACGATACTACATATAACGAAAATATGGTACGAATAGTATAATTATACTACGAAATCCAACGCTGGTTATATGTCGCTATAATGGCCTTGTTGTGTCGGCTCTAGTAAACCAAGTTCCAGTTTCTCTTCGAGGATAGCGGTGCATTGGCAATGCCTTTAGTGTTGCAAACCGCCTACCTGATATATATTTGCCTATCTTCTTAGCTACAAAAAATTGCTACGCGTAGCTAGGTCAGGTAATTAAAATAGATAAAATACCAGCCCTGCTCATTTCTAAAGGTCAGCATTCATTTCAATACCATATAATTTCCGTATAATAAAATAAATCTTATTTACATTGCTAGAATTTCAACATTTACTTTTGCCGTTTACTGCTGATTTATGTGCTCGTTAGTTATACTTAGGCTTACTTATATACTCAATATGTACTATCTTGAGCGAAGTTTATCCGCATTACTGAAAATCGTAATACGGATAAACGTAGTACGTATATTGAGTCTTTGTTATCCTGCAGTTTTCTTACATCTATACTCCTCTTCGAGTCAGTGCAGGTAATAAATTATGAAAATAAGAATATTGCTTTTTAGAAATTAAAAAAACAAAATATAGAACAGCATATACAAAAGAAACCATGCGAAAAATTCATAAATTATTGTAGTAAATTAATAAAAATAATAATAAAGAGAAATAAGAATCGAGAAATGTTATTACGTATTTATTGCGTATCGTGTATCGCGTGGTTATTAAGAACGCGCACTTAAAAGTTCGGGTTCAAAGCCCTGATTGCGCTCCCTTCCTGGCGAGGTATTCCTCTGACGTCGCAATCGCAGCAGGAGGCCAAACGGCGGTGGGCGTCGCGCCGAAGAACTGGACGTCGGTGCGCGGGTCGTTCGATGGGAAAAAATGTCAAGTTGAGAGTCGAACGACGAGAATTGCCAATTAAGTAATTCCAATAGCGATCCTGTGCCCCAAATATGGATATGGATGAACCCAAAATGTGGATTCCAAAAGGTATATATTTAAAAAGATTACTTTATGATTTACAAATGAATTAATAAAAGAACGAGTCTTTGACGTGCTTCCGAGTGTTGCAATGGCGATGGCTGCGAGTGTGCGGGTCGAAATATGGCCAACTTACGTCACGCGCAGCTCAGCCAATCTGTGCAACTCTCGATTGTCGGGGCAAATTTAATTTAAAAAAATATTGTAACATTACGTTACAATATGTTAACTAGCTGTTCCCGCCCGCTCCGCTAGTCGAATAACAGAAAAAAGTAAATCGAAAAATATGATAAATTTACATACATATATGCGCTACACCGCCTGCCATACGTCTCAGCGGTAAGAAAACACACATCGCTTAAAACTTTTATAACTTTATATTAAATGAAGTAATCGCAATATTTTTTTGATAAAGGGCCAAGTGTTTATGAAGTAATACTTAGAAAGTTGAATTGACATCTATCCAGTAGTTTTGCCGTGATGCGCGCACAACGACAGACCTCAGACATTTCTGTCAATCCAGATCATTTTATTTATATAGATAGATAAGCGAACTAGCATTATACTCATATGTTAAGTATTTTTAATACTTAACATATGAACTGTTAAAATGCAAACGGAACAAAGAAAAGGAAATAGTAAATACTCGTAATAAAGTAAATAAATAAATAATAATTTGAAGACAAGTTTAGGCATAGTAAGATTAGACTATATGAAATGAAATAGTTTTGATTTAGATTATATTTGAAAATAAGATTGTAGAAAATAAATAAGTTCTTATCCGTGCAGAGGCGGAGAAAGAATACTAGCCTCTGCGGCCGGGGTCGGCCTGTCGTAAAAGGCTACAAAACAACTCACGCTAACTACGTGGTAGGGCCTCAAGCTCGTCTGGATGGCGACCATCTTTGGTCTTAAGTATGCCGTCATAAAAAACTTGTGTTGTGTTCCGGCATTAGTGCCCCAAGTTCCTGTACACTTATAGGACAGCAGCGTGTTCGCGATGCCACTCGCGTTGCAAACACCCATGCGATAATAACTGCAAAATTCTAAGCGGGCCTTCAGCCTGTCTGCTGTCCTAGAGCAATAAAAAAGTAACAAATGAAAAGAGATACAGGTAATTAATTTAAGTTAATAAATTAAAGTTAGTCCTGACTCTAAATGCTTCAGTAGATGGGGTCCACGTGATCTGGTCCCCTCCACTTTGCCCTGGACAACGAGACGCTCTATGGAGTCATTGTTTCGCCTTGAAACACATTCATAGGCGACGGTAATTTCTTGCTAATCAGAGGGCCGTCAGCCTGTCTGCTGTTCGTTAGTAATGAAAAAGATACAGATAAATATAAAAAAAAAATATATGAAATCAAAACTAATATACATACAATGCACAGGAAAGATGCGCAAAGATTAAATGCAGTGTCCGTTGCCAAGTCTACTGTTGAATTCAGCGAAGTCATAAACCGATTATAACAACAAAGACGAAGTAAAATATCCCGTAATATAGCTATATTTTATCATATAATGTTTCAAACAAAAATGCCCTGCAACTTCAATATATGGAAGCTTGCCAAACGTTTGCAACTGTCTTCGCTCGTTTTACAAACAACAAAGTGTTAGCGATATGGGGTTCCGTGTTTAAAACGGTTTAGGAATGAAACGGCTTTCTACCTTTCTTTATTCTACCTGTTACTCGCGGCTTCGTATGCGTAGAAATTGGTAGCGTATTCTTTTAGAATAAATAGTATTTTTTTATTGCTGTAGGACAGCAGACAGGCTGACGGTCCGTTTAGCATTTTGCATTACCATCGCCTATGGGTGTTTGCGACGCCAGTGGCATCGCGAACACGCTGCTGTCCCATAACGGTATAGGAACTTGGGTTACTAATGTAGCAAAAAACACAAAGTTATTATGGTGGCATACACAAGACCAAAGGTGGTCACTGTGATGTATTTTTAATAATATATAGGTAGTATAGAATAAAATAGTATGCGTGAGACACGTTGTTTACTTGGTCCCGTATTAAATATATTATAGTCGCCATCAAGACAGACCGACCCCAGCCACAGAGGTCAGTATTCTTTTTTCGCCCCTGACGTATAAAAATAGGTAGGTAATAGATATTGTAACCTATGTTCTGTTACAACATCCAAGTTTCGGAAAGTTTATTTTTGTATCATTTCTTTCACTACCCATTAACTAACATGCGCGCGCACCCTGTCTGTTGAATGACAATATTTAAAATTAACCAATGTCTGTCTGAACATTGACATGATAGCACACTCATTTTTGTTATAAATAAAACCCTGAAACAATTCAAAACTTAGCTACAGATAATTTCTTATGTTGTCAATTGGTTCGTTGCGGCGGAGGCCGCCCTGCCGTAAAAGGCGAAACAACAACCTTAACTGTTAGTGTCTTAAGCCCACCTGAATAGCAACCATCGCTAGTCTGGCCATCATAAAAACCTTGTGTTGTGTTCCGGTATACGGAGAGCAGCGTGTTCCCGGTGCTCATAGTGTCGCAAACATTTATAAGCAACGGTAACTACTTGCTATTAAGTGGACCGTCAGCCTGTTTATTGTGCTTCATTCAGCAATAAAAAAAAATTAAACAATCCATAGATGATTTCTAGTTATAAAATATATTATATTACGATCCATCGACGTTAAGAAGTCCACTGGCCCGAACGGTATTCCCGCTATCGTGCTGCGGATGTGCTCAGCTGAATTATCTCCAGTCCTTTCCCGACTTTTCAAGTTATAGGATAACTTGAAAAGGTTATGTCCCGACTTCCTGGAAGGTGGCCTATGTTTCCAAAAAAGAGTGACCGGATGGACCCGTACAACTACGGTCTGTAGTTGGATAACATAGATAGTGATAACTTTTTTACTCTCAAAGATGTTGCATCGGATTATCAACGAGCGACTTTTTTCGAATTACCTGCAGGATTCTCAGCTGCTAAATGATCATCAACACGGTTTTCGGCATAGTAGTTCTGCTGGGGATCTCCTAGTTTATCTAACCCACCATTGGGCTGAAATCATTGAGAGCAAAGGAAAAGCTTTGATTTTTAGCCTAGACATCACTAAGGTCTTCGATCGGGTCTGGCACAGGGCTCTTCTCGCGAAGCATCCATCTTATGGTATATCCGAGAGGCTTTGCACTTGGCTATTCAGCTTTCTCACTGGGCATAGCATTAAGGTCGTTGTTGACGGTTGCTACTCCAGTGTGAAGTCCATCAATGCTGGTATGTCCCAGGGTTGTGTGCTATCGTCGACGCTATTTATCTTGCATATCAATGACATATTATGCATAGATAGCATTCATTGTTATGCAGATGATAGTACTGAATAAGTAGTTTTGGAAGATAGTTAGGTCAGACTTGTGTCTGAAGTACAGAAATTTCTTGAGAGAGTTCCTGAATGGGGAAGACAAAACCTTATCCAATTCAATCCATCGAATACGCAAGTCTGTGTATTCTCTGCCAAGAAAATACACTGTGTTCGCGCCTGTGCCATTGCTGCTAGGAACCCCTATTTCCATCTGAAGCAGTATTGGGATCCTCGGTGTCGACATCACGAATTATGTGCGATTTAGGGGACAATTGGAGGGCAAAGCTAAGCTTGCCTCCAGAAAGCTGGGTGTGTTAAACCGGTCCAAGCAGTACTTTACTCCAAGGCAACGGTTTGTTTATTTATTTATTTATTTATTTATTTATTTAATGATGGAAAACCTACAGCTAATACACATGAAAAAATACTTGAAATTATTATCAGACAGCCAATTACAGGTTTTCACGAATAATATCTTGAATAACTAACACGCAGATATGCAAATCTGCATTACACTATAGAACTAGTCACAGAAAAATTTATTACTTAGACACCGCTTGGCTCCCGAAATACTGATCCCAAATGGGTCAACATTATGCTGCTTACTGACATTATTTAAATAGTTACTTGCTCGCACTAGGAATGCATTTTGCCTATAGTTGGTAGAACTGAAAGGTATATTTATTGGAAAATTGACACGCACAGACTTGGCCGGAACGTTAAAGTTGATTTTGCTTAATAAATCTGGGCAATCTATATAAGACGAAATGATTTTTAAAAGAAGTGTACAGTCAGCTATATCTCGTCGATCCTTAAGTGGTAAAAGATGAAACTTCTTACAGAGGTCCAAATATAATTCGCTAGAATAGTGGGTCTTTATTCTAAAGCATAAATACCGGACGAACCGCTTTTGTATACTTTCTATGCGGTCAATGTATTTGTGATATCGAGGGTTCCATATTTGAGATGCGTATTCTAAGTGACTTCTGACATAAGTGCAGTATAAAATTTTTAAAGTTTTAATCTCATTAAAACAATTCGAAATTCGCATAATAAAACCCAGGGTCTGAGAGGCTTTCCTGACGATATTATCAATGTGGACGTCGAACGCTAGCTTATTATCATGATACACACCTAAGTCACGGATGCCGTTAGACCTTGGTAAGACCTGACCAGATAGTGAATAATTAGTAAAAATGAAATTCTCTTTTCGTGTGAAAGTTACGAGGGAGCATTTAAGAGGATTTAGATCTAGTTGGTTGATAGAGCAATAGTGTTCAAGACGTAGTAAGTCATCCCGAAGAGCATACATATCATCGACAGAAGATATGGTGGTAAAGATTTTCATGTCGTCTGCAAAGCACAATAGCTTAGATGTTCGCAGGCAGTGCTCAATGTCATTGACATAAATGATAAAAAGAAGAGGTCCGAGCAAGGAGCCCTGTGGAACTCCACTTGGAATCTTCACCCAACTCGATATATAACTATTCAAGACGACAGCCTGCGATCTATTATCAATATAAGAAGAAAACCATCTCAGCAGATCTCCGCGAATGCCCATATTCTCAAGCTTACAAAGAAGGGTACTGTGCTTAATACTATCAAATGCCTTGCTGTAATCTGTGTATATGACGTCGACTTGTTTTCCTCTGTCCATATTTAGGGTTATATAGTCATTGAGCAAAACTAAATTAGTAACAGTTGATCTACCTCTCAAAAAACCGTGTTGATAAGGACTAAAGGTGTTGGATAAAGAACGATAGACCTGATTGTATATTATTTTTTCAAAGACTTTGGCAACAATACAGAGCTTTGATATAGGTCTGTAGTTTGTTATTTCAGACTTAGAGCCTTTTTTATGTACAGGAGTTATAAATGCAGATTTCCATAGCTGTGGCACAATCCCAGATGATATTGACTTTGTAAATAAAAGAGATAATGGCAGAGCAACAAATGTCGCACATCTGGTAAGAAATCTAGGGGAAATATTATCAGGACCAGCCGATTTACAGACATCTAATTTTTGTAATAAAAATTTTACCTCATTGGGGTTTATATAAATGGTATTGATGTCTCCTGTAACTTCAGAAATAGGGCTATTCATATTTGTAGAATCATTGAAGGAGTTATAATTGTTAGATGAACTACTAAGAAAAGTTGACTGAAAGTAGGACGAAAAAGCATTACAAATAGATTCGCCACAATCAAAATAATTTTCATTATATTTTAAACGGCTAGGCATAGCATTTGATTTAGAGCGATTCTTCACAAAGCTCCAAAAGTATTTGGGATTAGTCGTGATAGATTTTTCGGTTAGATTTAAGTAGCTTTGATAACAGTTAGATTCCAAGACTTTGACTCGTTCACGCAAAACTTTGAAAGATAGTTCATCAGACTTGTTACCATATGTTTTATATTTTCTTAAATATTTATATTTTTCTTTTATTACCCTTTTAAGAGAGTTATTATACCATATCGGGTAATATTTATTATTAATATTTATTATTTATTGAGTTTAATTAAGTTAATTGTAGATATTATAAGGTATAATTAAACGAATATTAATGTTTCAAATTAAAATAAAATTCCTTTAGCTATTGTATTTTGTTCAACATATTTTTAACCTTTAAGAAGAAATTGTTAAATGTTGGAAACAAAGATGTAACACAGAAAAATGTTAAAAAAGTTTATTCAATATCTCGTATTTCTTTCCTGGGCTCTTATCACGGCTTCCATGCGGTTCCTCATGAAACGAATAAGTCTCACAATCTTGTGTTGTGAGACGTTTTCCCACTCTTCTTGTATAGCTATTTTAAGCTGGCCAAGTGTCTCAGGAGTAGGATTTTTTCCTCTAACTCGTCTCTTCAACTCATCCCATAGGTGTTGTATTGGATTCATATCCGAGCTTCTTGCTGGCTAGCCCATAACTGCAATACCAACATCGCTCTGGTATTCAATTACAATGCCTGCGGTATGTGCTCTGGCATTGCCCTGCATAAAAATGAAGACTTCGCCAATAAAATGTGCGTACCACATGAAGTCCAAACACTCTTCAATGTAACGATACCCATTTAATGACGGTAAACGAGGTCCAGATCCAAATACAAATTCGGTTTTTCAATCGGCGCTTATGCCGCTCCAAACCGTCCATGAACCGCCACCGTAACTGATTCTTTCTTCGATGCAGCAATGTGCAAAACGCTCTCCTTCTCTTCGATACCCCTTCTTTCTTCCGTCATTACCATACAGCATGATCTTTTCATGATCTGAAAAGAGAACTTTGCTCCATTGAAGGTGACCATTTAAGTGCTCAAGTGGAAAGTTGAGGCACGCTCTTCGGTGGTCTACCGTAAATTTTGGGCCTTTAACTGGTTTATGAGAAAGATCTCTTTGGTGGGATGTCACAGAGACTAGAATTTATTATTTAATTATTATTAATTAGAAATCATGCTCAGCTCATCTCATAGCTCAGTTAAAAAAAACGATAATTGAATGAAAAAAAATGTGATTAAATGCAGAAATTCCGACGGCATACACATTGAAAACAATCTCTACAGTCATTTATTGGATGAAATTCGAAAATTTTAATTCGAATTTGGAATTCTGGTAAACCATTGTATGGACTAAACTGCCAGATATTTATTGGCGTATTTTTTTAATAATATCAATCCTCTTTTTCATTTAAATGCCATCTGAATAATACTTGCAGTAGTGTTTCGATTTTTTTTATTCGTAGTATATTATATTTAAATACTTCTTAATAATGCACTCTACAGTGCTTTTAATGAAGCAGTATTAATACGTCTCTACACAGTAGGACTACAAGCCGGTCTGTATGTCGCCATAATAACCTTGTGTTGTATTCCGGCATTAGTGATCCAAGTTCCAGCACTCTTATGCGGACAACAGCAAGTTCGCGGTGCCCATAGCGTCACATCCATAGGCGAGTGTAACGTAGGCCTTTAGCTTGTCTACTGTTCCTCAGCATTTAAAAAATGTGTAGGTATTCATGAAACTATTGTATAAGAGGCATTGAACTTTGCTTTTTGCTACTTAATTCAAATTTTACACGTATTGAAGATATATACAGTCTGCCAAAAGGAAATAAATAATTACGTATTCAACATACTTCTTTCCTTAGGATGGGAATTGGGGCTTATTAGGATTCGGGAGAGCGTGTGTGTGAATATACTTTGGAAATGTTTCCTTATTTTCTGCTCAAATTTCGTTGTAGTAATACGAGTCCATTTTACAAACAAAATTAACTCTAAAAGAATAGAAGCCTATTTCTGCTGAGATGAGAATGTTGAAAGTAAAGTAGTAGTAAAAATGAGGAATGCCACACCTACTTTTACGATATTGTTATGTCCGCAAGAAAGGTAGGGGAACGGGAGTATAAGCTACTCAATCTGACATCTCTTTATCCATGCAGGAACGGAAACTATTGACTTTTGCGGCAGGGGTAGGCCTGTCGCAAAAGGCGACAAAACAACCCACCCTAGCTAGGGTACTAGCTACGAGGTAGGGCCCCAAGCCCTTCTGGATGTTAATCACCTTTGGTCTTAAGTATGCTGCCGTAATAAATTTGCGTTGTGTTCCGGCATTAATAACCGAAGTTCCTGTACCTTTATGGGACAGCAGCGTGTTTGCGATGCTACTGGTGTTGCAAACACCCACAGGCGACAGTAACTGCTAAATTCTGGGTGGGCCGTCAGCCTGTCCGTTGTCCTACAGCAATTAAAAAACCATTTCTTTGCATTTACATAGGGGCACTCGCCACCCGATGATGGCGACTGGACATCATCCGCCAAACTATACACTCGATTAAATTTTTCATAGTTACTACGACTAAGAACGGATTTTACGGAAATCCTATCAAAAATGTATTAATTTAAATGGCAGAACAATGATATCGACCCAGCAAAGGGTCGGCAAGCTTATATACATACAATACAAATTGTATTTGACAAAGACGAGAGCAGAAAATATTAGGAACACACACACATCCGTTTTCTTTTTTCTTTTACGTTTTACGGCAATCGGTGGGATCTTGGGTCTAACCAACCCGGAGAGAAAAAAAGTAAGGTACCTGTCCTTTACATGCAAGTAAAAATTTAGCAGAACCACGCTTTTATGAAACGGCGCGCAATAGCACATCTGCCATCTCGCTCACATAACTTTTATCGCATTAACATTTGTTTATCTAGTTTTTCGTAATACATTTTCGTAATTTCGTATATACATTTTCGTAAATGTATATAACTTTGCTCGAATAAAACATGGAATGTTGGAATATGGATCTGACTTTAATTGGGAGCAAACCTTCAAGGAAAATCTGTGTTCACACAACAACAAATCTACTGAAGGCCAGGAACCCCTGGATCTCAAAAAAGTATTGAACCATTTCCGGTTTCTATGACGGTTTCATGATTGCTAATATTCAGTCATGCAAATGTAACAACAAATACAAGCGAATATGTGAGTTAATATTTCCCGAAGTGTTTCTTGTATGAATTTATTTATGCAATATAATAAGAAATATACCTTATTTTCCATTTGTAAATATTTGATGACGTCTTGTGATGTTCGGATCATAATTCAGTAACAAAATTTGTCAATTACTTTATATTATTGCTTGATGATATTCCTGATGTGATAACTTATTTTTTTATTACTTTTTTATGGCTGTAGGACAGTAGACAGGCTGACGGCCCGCATAGAATTTAGGAGTTACCATCGCCTATGGGTGTTTGCAACGCCAGTGGCATTGCTAACACGCTGCTGTCTCATAAGGGTACAGGAACTTGGATCACTAATGCCGGAACACAACGCAAGGTTATTATGGCGGCATACTTAAGACGAAAGGTGGTCGCCATCCAGACGAGCTTGGCCCTACCACGTAGCTAGGGTGGGTTGTTATGTCGCCTTTTACGACAGGCCGACCCCAGCCGCAGAGGTTAGTATTCTTTCTCCGCCCCTGCACGGATTACTGTAGACAGCAAACATACTGATGGACCACTTAATGGTAAGAAGTTACCATCGCCTATGCATCTCTAACACGCTGCGCTCCGCGTATGGTAACTGGAAACTGGATGACTTATGCCTCAACTTAACAAAATATTACTATGGCGGCATGTTTAGAGATCAGAGTTGATAGTCATCCAGACGGGTTTGGAGCTCTGGCCCCCATCAAAATTATAATACAATTTGGCTATTATAACTATGATAAATAACATTTTTTTCCTTGTCAACAGTTCCAAAAGTAGAAATAGTTGATGAACGAGGTCGTCCCTTACAAGATAAGTTCTACAAAGAAGGCTCTATCATAGAGCTGAGGTGCGTCGTCAGCGAAGTTCCACAGCCAACACGACAAGTGTCCTGGAAGCATGGGAGTAGGATGCTGAATTATGATACGAAGAGAGGTGGAGTTAGGTAAGTACCTCATCTTCCTTTCTCTTTCTCCCTTGCAAATGAGTTCCATGTAGTTTAAAAATGCCTGTACCAGACCTTAATAAAATAGTTGCATAATTTTGAATCAAACATAAAGAAAATATCGTATAATGCTCACTTACTTAATTTACTTAACAATTTTGTCTCACCTTACCCACCTGGTACCGAGTGATCACCGTTGTTTATAGTCTTTCAATACCAGGGTTATTCCTCCTGTTGGCTTCACAGACATTTTACAACATTTTTGTCCATATCGTACTGGGATGATAACTTCAGCCGGTAGCTTATTAATTAATATTCCTAAGAGTAAGCCACGTTAATGTTATGGATACTAGACAATAGTTATACATTTTTATCTTGTAAATATGTGTACACCCAGACTTGGAGCAAGAACCAAATAGGTTGTATTCTGAGAAATTACTAAATGGTTTCCTAATTCTAAGACTTGAGTCATTGGATATTATGATACAGACCAGATTAAGCCAAAACCTGTATTAAAATGAGTTCATGAAAAATATAGACTGTTGACAAAAGTTATTTTTGTAGCTATATAAGCGAATTATAGATTTATCTTCGCCCTTATCTCATATTAAATAAATATGCTGGCATAATTCATATAGCGCCATTTAGCCCCAAAGTAAGTAACATAGCATTTGTGTTATTAGTACTAGATAACTAAATTATTACATATATACTTATCTTTTCTAAATAAATTTATATACATAACACATAAATACCCAGACGCGATACTCGATACGGGAATTGAACCCGTTACCTCCGCAAGTACCGAAGTGCGTTAGCCACTACGATACGGATATTGTCATTCCGATATTATGTAGTTTATGTATTACATTTATCTCCTTCCATTCTCCTTTTTTAGCAGTTATATAAAAATTCACACATTTATTCGTAATTATTTATTTATTATAAAATACTTTAAAACGAGAACAGAAATAAAATTTATTAATTTAATTTTCGTAATAATCATTATCTTCAAAAAGATTTCGGCGATCCTAGTGAAGGGGATGATTTGATAAATTTATCGGTCGAGCTCCCCCAATTAACAAAGTATGGAAATACGATTGTTTAATTAACTTAAACCAGAGTAACCCTGGTTAAACTGGTTTGACCGTTTTAGCAGTTTAGTTTGTGAAAGTTTAAGCTTCAGATTTGAGGTAGAAACACTCTTTTACACGCAAACTTCCTTTGCTAATATTATTATATTTTTAAATTGGAATTATAATTTCATAATTCTAGAATATTTTAATTATAAGTCACTTTTTTATAGTTGGATATGTTTTACGTACGTATCCAAGAGCTAGGGCAACAATGTTGTGTGGAAATCTTTATACAACGAGTCCATTCACATCCGTCTTTTGGTTAGGAGGCGCACGTCGCTGGTATACCCACTGAAATCACTTCCCTGAAGCGGGACGTAACAAATTCAACCGGCACTGGCCAATTATCGTGGAGCTCTTCAGTTCCAAGTGATGGGCCATCGGTATTTTCATTGTCACATGGAACATCAACACACGTCATTCTTTCGACCATGTGTGGCCGCGAGCCTTACCCAGTAGCCGCTGACTACGGTGCCTACTCTTGACTACGGCGACGATGGCCCTACAGGAGTAACAGAGATGCTAAGCACGCTTTCGCTTTTTCTCTGCCACCTTTTTCGTGGATAAGAAGATGACCAACTAAACTAAACTTAAGCGGATATTGCAAAAAGAGGCGACGGTGCCCCATCCGGTTTGCCAGAGAGCCAAAGATCTAGTCCATTGGCGGAGACCAGATCTCGACACTTTAAAGCCCATGCACCAGCTGGAGAGCGTGGAGGAACGTATCTGCGTCGCCGGCATCACAGTGCGTGGTGCCGTCTGCTTCTTCTGAGGTATGCGACGCAGATACTACCCAAAGCAGCCGTGCCCCGAGTATACCTGTGTCACAAGAAACGATAATCCTGCCTATCCAGATATTCGCTCAAAATGAGCTGTGCTTCTGCGACGGTTCCTTGACCCATACTGGGGTGTGAAATTTGGACATGTGGCGTGAGATTGTTCGATCGTTCATCACTCGTAAGAGCCCTAGAAATAACCATTTGGGTTATAATGAATAAATACTCCAATTCTTTAATTAGTTCTATAACGTAAATTAACTATATTTTATTAATGGTTTACGATTGGCCCTACCATACCGTCAGCCCATAATTTCTGAGTTAATTATTTCTAACCTCAATAAATCACCGTTACAAACAAACAAATAAGGGCCCTTTAACACCAAATAAATTTTCAACGAATCATTGCTTTAGGATAAGGGTATGTCTATACTATAGCGGGAATAATATCTTGTACAATTTATCTATTGAACCATATAGAGGGTTTGTGGTGACCAGAAATCGTGACCTTAAAAAATTTTTTTATGAAAAATGAAAGAAAGTTTTCATTCAAGCATCGTAGAAAGCCATTTATGTAAAAGCCATTTATAAAAAGGTGCATAAAATGTTTAGAAGAGAGATTTTTTCTCTTTAAAAAATATGAAAAATAAAAATATTCAAAGTATGCTATGCATTTATCGTGTAAGAATATGAAACTTTTTGAGCCAAACATCTACTCAAAACCGTAATTGTTGGTGTGTGAATCCGCTGTTCTTTAAAAAGTAATTAAAAGTAAAATATTAAAATTAATTAATGTTACTACCGCTTTACACTGTGATTAATTATATTACGCGTTAATAGTGTAGATAAACTTTTCCGTAAGGTAGTAATTAATTATTAGTAATTTTTTTAATGCCATTTTTGTCCCAAATATCAACTTAGTATAAAATATATCACAGTTCATAGAAATAAAGGTATTAAAATTAGACCTTTGAGAAGGACATAGGCTACTTTTTATCGCGGAAATGAAACTTGAAGGGGGTGAAATAGGGCTGACCGTGAATAATTTCTGTTTGTCTATGTTTATCCGTCCAGGGGCGGAGAAAGAATACTAACCTCTGCGGTCGGGGTCGGCCTATCGTAAAAGGCGACAAAACAAACCACCCTAGCTACGTGGTAGGGCCCCAAGCCCATCTGGATGGCGACCACCTTTGGTCTTAAGTATGTCGCCATAATAACCTTGTGTTGTGTTCCGGCATTGGTGACCCAAGTTCCTGTGCCCTTATGGGACAGCAGCGTGTTTGCGATGACACTGGCGTTGCAAACACTTATAGGTGACAGTAAATGCTAAATTCTAAGCGGGCCATTAGCCTGTCTGCGGTCCTACGGCAATAAAAAAACCAGCTGAGACAAAGGTAGAAGAGACTTTCCCTCTCCTACGTTTGAGCCCTACATCGCTTGCCTATCTTCTCTACGGAAATATAACACACATCACTGAAGACGTAGTGATTAGATTATAAAAATAATTGTTTCTTAAAAATTTAATAACTTTATATTAAGTATAATCTTATATAAATCTGAGGAACTATTTAGAATGGTGCCCTCGTCGTCCTTCTACCACCGCACTGCCCGCCATCGGTTGGTTGTTCCATTTCTTGAAGCCTCTTCTTTCTTGTACGAAACGGTTCTCAAGAACGTTTATGTTGCGTACTCTCAGGATTTGGAATGAGCTTCCGGCTGAGGTTTTCTCAACGCGGTACGATATGAGGTTCATCAAAAAAGGCCGGCAGCGCGTTGGTAATGCCTTTGGTGTTGTAAACGTCCATAGATGACGGTGACTACCAGGGTAGGCTATTTGCCTGTCTACTGAAATCTAGCTATAAAAATGAATATATCGTAATATTTTTTTCTAAATAGGAGCCATGTGTTCAAGGAAATAAAACTTTGAAAATGTAATTGAAATCTATCCAGTAGTTTTGCCGTGATGCGCACACATCCACCTCTCTATCATTTTATTTATATAGATAATGCTTAAAGATATACATTGAAAAATAAATAAATATTAGTGGATATTAATAAATAAATAAAGCTTTTTTTCGTCTAAGATATTGAAAATGATGTCTTATCTATTTATATGTACTTTTATACTCTCTAGAATAGAATAGAATAGAATATTTTTATTTAGGACACATATTATTATACAAAATACATAAATGTTAAATTTTGACATAAAATAAAATAGTTGATGAAGTCCTAAATGGGTCCTAGCTCAGCATATGCTGGTTTTGTATAAAACCAACGCTGGTCTTCCGCTAGTCCCACGGAGTGACATTTATAACATAAATATAATAATAGTAATATGACCACACATTATATTAATTGACAAAGTCAACACATCCGCCTTTATCGTAGACATAGTTGTACCGAACAATTAGAGAATTACATTACTATAAATCTGTAAAAATCGTATCTCTTCCGTAATTTGCAAAAATCAGTTAGAAATATATGCAGATTAGTCCGATTCTTTTATCGTCTAATAGCGAAAATACATACTAAATTTCTACTTAAAATAATTAAATACAATGTTCACTTGGCTTAGGCCCTTGGATATCAATGAAGCGGTTAAAAACAGACAATTTCACGATTACATATATACTTAAATGTAGTGAGAACATGATATGCGTTACTGTTGTAGGGACAGTATTAAATAACTAAATAACAATAATATAGAAACACAGTTAACTGAAAGATTACAAAAATTCCTAAAGTGCACTTGTATCCAACACAAGATCTGCCTGCCGACGCTGATGGTCATACAGGAATGCTTTTAATTTTACCCTGAAGCTGTGCATTGAATGTTGGCTTCTTATAGGTGAAGTGAGGCTCTACCCTTATACCAGCTATTAGAGGAGATTTCAACCGGAAATGGGTTTTCGGTGGATTTTAAATTATTGCAATTCAAACCGGATGTTCGGGTTCATTAAGAAGTTGTGTTGTATTTCAATTTTGTGGAGAAGATTACGTTTCGGTATAATTTAGAATTAGTTTTTAATATTGTTTTATGTAAGCTTTTGGTGGACGTAATCACAGCCTTCAGTGACGTTTTGTGGCAGATCCTATATATTTAAACGAGCAATTCTTGTATATATATATATATATATATATATATATATATATATATATATATATATATATATATATATATATATATATATATATATATATATATATATATATATATATATATATATATATATATATATATATATAATTGGAATCTCGGCATCGGCTCCAACAATTTTCATGAAATTTAGTATACGGGGGGTATCGGGGGCGATAAATCGATGTAGCTAGGAATCATTTCTAGAAAATGTCAAAAGGTGGCGTTTGAGTAGTCCCAATTTAAACTGAAAAATAACTCTTCCTGACCTCTATCGGCGAATAATAATATTATTATTTTTTAATTGCTTTAACGACACAACAACACTAAAGCTATTCCAGCAGATGGCGTTGTTAAGTAACACGAAGTCAATGAGTGTTTGCTTTGAGGTTAGACTAAGAAAATCTATTGTTAATTTCCAAAAAACACAATTTATAAAAAATAAAATAAAAATACCGAGCAAAGCTCGGTCATCCAGCTGGTAAAAGATTATTGTGGCAGAGAAAGAAGAAGGACATATAGTGTTACAGCTGACGGGGTAATAGTTATTCTGCCTAAAAATAACATTTTGCGACAAAAAGTAGCCTGTGTTCTTCTTCAAGGTCCAATATCTATACAGAAATTTATCGAAATAGGTTCAGCGGTTTAGGCGTGAAAACGGTAACAGACAAAACAAGAATACACGCCATAGTTACTTTCACATTTAAAATGTTAGTATGGATTATACATTAGTGATTTATAATGTGGAAAAAACTTTTATGTGATGCTCATAATATTGATTGAACTGTGATAACCAAGGTAGATTCAATAGATAAAAAGGTGAATTTGTTTAACTAGATCGTGATCAATCTCAATGACTCGGATGCACCATGGCTCACTAATGAAATCACTTCTCCATAAGAAATGTTCAGTCAAAAGCAAGCATAAATAGTCTGAAATAATGAAGTATACGAAATCTCTGCAATAGAGTTAAATTACGCCGTTACATCTATAATTCATTAGATAATCAAAACCTATCTAAGACCTGGAAATTTTCTAAAATCATAAGGGGTTGGTAAGCCATCTAATACCGCGCTTCCAAACGATTTAAATATAGAACTTTTAAATCAACAATTCTCTTCTTCTACTAATTTCGATAAGCGTTTAAAGTCATTTCATCACCATCATTTCAGCCGGAAGACGCCCACTGCTGGACAAAGGCCTCCCCCAAAGATCTCCACGATGATCGGTCCTGCGCTGCCCTCATCCAACCTATTCCGGCGATCTTGACCAGATCATCGGTCCATCTTGTGGGGGGCCTACCAACATTGCGTCTTCCGGTACGCGGTCGCCATTCGAGGACTTTTCTGCCCCAACGGCCATCAGTCCTTCGAGCTATGTGCCCAGCCCACTGCCACTTCAGTTTTGCAATCATCCGGGCTATGTCGGTTACTTTGGTTCTCCTGCGAGTCTTCAAGTCATTTACTTTAAGTTAATTTTCAAAAATTCCAACTCCTAATCACTCTCCTTTTATTTTCTGTCAATTTTCAGATTGTGATGTTAGTAAGATTAAAGAATTTCCTTCCCATTACCACCAAGATTGCTCTTGCTCAATCTCTTTTACTTCCGATACTAGATTATGCTGAAGCCAGTTATTATCTCAACCATTGGCATATGGTAATTATACTCTAATATGTACATAGGTGAGAATAACTGCCTAAAGGGTGTGTGCCATCGTGGGATTTGAACTGATTGCTCTCCAAAAGTAAAGCCACTGAGTTAACAAGTATGTATCTATGTAATCCACGTGTATAAAACATTGCACATAAATTATTATAAAGTAAAATATAACGGTAATAGGAGAACTCATTCGTGTTACGAGAAAAGTCACTTAAATTTCAAACGAGCGAGCTGTATATAACAAACAATGTCGAGAGTTTCATTTTAAAGCGTTGGATTACGTGAATAACGCAACTATATATCTTATTACCCTTATTATAAAGTATCTTTTTATTTATCTACATAGCTCTGAGCAGAGGCGGAGTAATAATACAAACCCCTGCAGCCTGTCGGCCAGTCGTAAAAGGCGACAAACAATCCTAGCTACGTGGTAGAACCACAAATCTGTCTGGTTGGCAACCACCGTTGTTTTGTAAGTATGCCGCCATAATAACCGTGTCTGTTTTGACATTAGTGACTTAATACCCATATGGAGCAGCATGTTTAGTTTACCTTTAGTGTCTTCAATATCTATAGGCGACGGTAACTGCTTACTATTGAGCAAGTCGTTAGCCTATCTGCTGTTCTTATATATATATAGGTATATATATATATATATATATATATATATATATATATATATATATATATATATATATATATATATATATATATATATATATATATATATATATATATCAGTAATAAAAAAGGTACTACTAGTGGATCTTTATTTTTTCTGTCTAATGATGGCACCTATATAAATATATTGAAATAATTCAAAAGTAAGCAGCAGAACGCTTGTGTTAACCTGATATTCTAAAGTCGGGAGCGAATCCGGATGAACCGCCGTTGACTTTTGTGAGCCAGTTATTTCCGCGAAGGAAGTGAAGGGATCTGGAGCTGGTCAGTCAGCTCCCATCCCGCCACCGTAGGCCTAGATGACAGTATCAGTGGGCATTAAGCGATAAAGTTCGCGGGCGAATCCTCGGAGGAGATTCCGCCTCTTGAACTTACGCTGCTAAGGTGTGGGTATGATTCTGCGGGCTCCTTTCAACCTTGGATTAACGCCTCACAGAAGTCTAAGAAAAAACAAGAAGAATCTTGCTTTATATTGCTGAGGAACTGCAGAGAGGCTTACGGCCCACTTAATAGTAAGCAGTTACCGTCGCCTATGAATGTTTGCGACGCTAGGGGCGCCACGAACACTCTGCTGTCCCATAGGGATAGAAAAAGAAGCTTCAGTAACCCTGGTTTCTAAAGAGACACATGTGTTGAAAATATTTCACCATAAATAAAAATAACAATAGGTATTCCTGGCTTCAATGAATTGGAAGCCTAAACAAAGTAGAGGGTATAGCTGGCGCTGAATACTTCTAATGTTCACACGTTAATGAACAAGGGGATTGTTAGTGAGACCCTTTAAAGTGAGCCCTTTCAGGGGCCAGATTTATTGCGGGAATCGTCTAATATGTTATTACGATCGTTGGTTAATTAACTCGCGCTTGGGGAGTAACCATAATGAAGTTTTTAAAGAAAATGATTATGTAGTATGTATTTTATCCGTGCAGGGGCGGAGAAAGAATACCGACCTCTGTGGCCGGGGTTGGCCTGTCCTAAAAGGCGACAAAACAACCCACCCTAGCTATGTGGTAGGGCCCCAAGCCCGTCTGGATGGCGACCACCTTTGGTCTTAAGTATGCCGCCATAATAACTTTGTGTTGTGTTCCGGCATTAGTGACCCAAGTTCCTGTACTCTTATGGGACAGCAGCGTGTTCGCGATGCCACTGGCGTTGCAAACACCCATAAGCGACGGTAACTGCAAAATTATAAGCAGGCCGTCAGCCTGTCTGCTGTCCTACAGCAATAAAAAAATGTAAAATATGTAAAAAAAATTAAACGTAAAAAACGAAAAATAAAAAAAATTACAATGACAATTCACACGGCACCATCTAGTCCCAAAGTAAGCATTAGAGTTCTTGTGCCATGGTTGCTTGGAAACTGATACACTATGTATATACAGGGTGACTTTACCTCACCCGTCCAAATTTTTTTTACGCACTAAGCATCATTTATGGAACCCATTTTTGCAAAAAAAAAATTGTATGTAAAATTTTCAAAATAAAATATTTCATCCCAAGGAAAATGTTTAGTAACTTGGTTGCTCATTCAATCGTGCAAATAATCATATGTTCCAAGGTTCGTACATTGACCTTTATTACCTAACTCCTCCTCGGTATTGTAAACGAGAAGAAATGTACCTTAAGTACGCGTACAAAGAGTCGAGACTGTGTTGCCCGCCGTGCGGGACACGTGTCAACACGTCTTCGTAAGAATGCGCTAGGGTTGTACCTATGATGATTATTGTAATAAAACGAATGTTGCGATTCAACCATATTTTTTATTATTCAATCAAATGTTTAAGTTTTATCCGTGCAGGGGCGCGGAAAGAATACTAACCTCTGTGGCCGGGGGCGGCCTGTCGTAAAAGGTGACAAAACAACCCACCCTAGCTACGTGGTAGGGTCTCAAGCCCATCTGGATGGCGACCACCTTTGGTCTTAAGTATGCCGCCATAATAACCTTGTGTTGTGTTCCGGCATTAGTGACCCAAGTTTTTTAGTGGGTACATCTTTCCCGGAGTCCCACATATCCCTCGGTCACCCCGGGCCGGGGAACCCGTCAAGAGAGGTTTTTCCCTGAGACCAAAAAAAAAAAGAAAATGGTGCTACCAGGCCGATTCATTAAGACGTTGTCAAAATTATTTAAAAATACTTTTTCTAAACGTTTCAGGTGGGACTTTTAGCCCACCATAAAAAGATGAATCTTTATTATAGGCTTTAAAATGAGTGTACAGTGTAGTTTCGTCAACATTCGGTTTCTGCTGTAACAAATCATTGAAGCTAGTGAAGTTATGTTTTTTACTATGTACATTTATAAATAAATACCCTGATTTATTTTTTAGTTTGGCAGCCCTATGTCGGTTGCAGCGTAGCGGTGTGTGTGTGCGGGGAATTACGGCGTGCGAAATACGGCTGCCGCCGCTGCCGTAAATAATTAATTAATAATCAGTCGGCTGCGTGTTGCCGCGTTGGTGCATTGTGTTTACAGTTCGTTCTCTCGTGACGTCGACAGTGCAAAAATACGGAATACGGTAATCGTTGGGTCGGTCGTGGTGGTCCCGTCCCATGGCCGCCTCGATCACCGGATTTAACACCATTGGACTTTTATTTGTGGGGTGAAATTAAAAGACACGTGTATGTGGAAGAGGTCCAAAGCCTCGCGAATTTAAAAACTAAAATAGTGCGAGCGTTTGAAGATGTGCGTAATGACACTCTAGTGCTTAGAAAGGTAAAGGAAAATGTTCAAAAACGAGCTAGACTTTGCTTAGAGACAAACGGACTGCATTTTGAACATTTATTAAAATACGTGTAAAGCAGTAATGGTAAGTTAACCTCTAATTGATTTTTTACTAATTATTGTACATATCACTAAAGATTTACGTAATTTTTTACTTATTACAAACGCGCCCTTTAACTGAAATTTTTGTATTTCGTATTTTTTGTATTTTTTTACCGATGGAGAGGTCATTGACACTTATCGACTGTAGGTGTCAAGTATAAATTGCGAGTTCTTGTGATAACTTTGTGATGCTGATTACTCAACATTTTTGTACTATGTGATACTAAACTAAAATACATGTTTCTCATAACTTTTACTAAAGATTCTTCTGTGTGAATTTGGACGGGTGAGGCAAAGTCACCCTGTATATCCTTTTTTAAATATGTACATAAGTATGGGAAATGAGACCCAGCAGGCGCTTTAATGTGAAAAACCCGTCGCACCACGGAGATCGTGTTTGTTAATGGATTCCTGTTTCTGCTAGTTTACTGATAGTAAAGTAAAATCACAGTTTGTTCTTTTCGGGGTTATGTTAGTTATAAGTTGCTTCTGTAAGAACAAGTCAACTACATATATTCTCTCCGTTTCTTGTGCCGTCGTAGAGAACTATGGATCACTGTAAGACATCAATAAAAAATGCTTACTTATCTTTTGTTTTGTAATTATAACAACAAAGTAACCTCGGGTTTCTGAAATGCTTAAATGTTGCCCTCACAATGGGGTCTTCTTCTCCAAACCATTTTCTTTGGGAGGTTTGGGAACGACCCCCCAGTGACGTGGCTCGAACCACGTATGCGTTTCGCACTTCCATATGAGTGATGTGGCACTACCGTAGCTCTACGTTGGCCCATCGTGGCTTGGACATGTGTGTGGATCTGCGTGGTCAAACATCCGACGCGCCAAGATCGCCACAAAATCCTCAATACGGAGAATGCCCACGTCACGGGCGATCACATCATTTCTGACGTAATGTTGCCCTTATTAACATAAATCAAAATTATTTAAGTGTATAAGTCCAAATGGACCTATGTTTCTACAAAGTTTGTATATATGCAGATCTCTTAAGTAATACCTTTAAGCTAAAGTCTGGAATGTAGTAAACTAATTTTACAAGAAGGGAGCCACTTGCAATTTCATGTCTTATTTAGTTAAATTAACTACATAGCAATCTCACACTGTCCTTTAATTGAGAATAAATTAACTAAATAAATATATCTATACATCTATACAAATAAATAAAATTGGAGAGTCTGTTTGTAATATTAAAATAACCGCTTTTTACTAAGTGCATTCGGACGTATACACGGTACAAATACCAAAACAACATTTTTTACAATTTTTGCCTGTCTGTCTGTCTGTTTGTTCCGGCTAATCTCTGAAATGGATGGACCGATTTTGACGGAACTTTGACAAGCAGAGATAGCTGATGTAACAAGGAGTAACTTGGCTACTTTTATTTTAGAAAAAAATAGGTTTATGTAAAAATTATCAGTTTCGATTTTTTTTATTCCAATTTAAGTTGACCTCATATTTATATCATCAATCATATGAAATAGGGTTTAGTTTAGGCTGGACTTGAAGGTTTTACGCACGTATTCCGGAGGCGTATGGCGTAACAGTAGCATTCGATAACACGATTGTTTGCATATTTCATTTATTTATATTTTAGAGTTTATAGGGTTTGTAATGCAAAATAAACCATAAGATATATCCAAAAAATGTTGCTCAAAGTTACTATTGCTGATGGAGTTGCGGGCATAGCTAGTGTAAAATATGATATAACATGTATTTACGAGTATATACTATATATTAAATGACTGTAACACTAACAATTTTTGTAGTGTTTCTCTATAATTTACACTGACGCGATTAACGCATTTTGATGGACACTTTTTTCCTTACCTATACACTCCAACACACCAAATAGAGATTAAAAAAAGAAACCGATTGTAACATAATAACAGCAAAAAAATAAACATGTTAAGTTGCCGACGGTTATCTGCTAAAATTGGCCCAAGTCAAAGGAATCGTTTCGGTGGCTTTTCCCACGTTACCGGTAGTTGTTCCCTTGAGTAAACTGAAAGTCATATAAACATATATTTTTATTGCTGTGGGACAGCAGACAGGCTGACGGCCCGCTTAGAATTTAGCAGTTACCGTCGCCTATGTGTTTGCAACGTCAGTGGTATCGCGAACACGCTGCTGTCCCATAAGGGTACAGGAACTTGGGCACTAATGTCAGAACACAACACAAGGTTATTATGGCGGCATACTTAAGACCAAAGGTGGTCGCTATCTAGACGGGCTAGGAGCCCTACTACGTAGCGAATGTGGGTTGTTTTGTCGCCTTTTACGACAGGCCGACCCCGGCCGTAGAGGTCAGTATTCTTTCTCCGCACCTCTACGAATAAATATTGTATCCTGTACACATATATATTGTAATAGACTACACGTATCGCCTAACTTTGTATTAATCCCTGGTGGAAACAATAAGCAAACAAGGGCTCCGTTTACTTATTGTATGGGGATTTAAAGATTTGTTCCCTCCTTGTTTGGCCTCGACTGATATACACGTGGAAAATTCTCGGATATTAGTACTCGTATAAATACTTAATGTTACTTAGATATTAGGCTTAAAACCGAATAATAAATATACTATAGTTTCTGTAAGTAAATATTATAAAATTGTATTATACGATTGTCTGCATTTTATTTCATATTTATACACATAAACATAAAATGCATTATTGTAGTAGTGTATGTAATATTTTTATTATGTAATAAATCTGGTACTAAAACGCTGATAATCGCGGTTGTTTTTGAAAAATGTTGTTTTCTTGTCGCTACCATCTTCGCAATAACGTTAGAAATGCTCGTAAAAATTATTTTCTCTTAATTTACGATATAAAAACCTCTCTACCCTCTAGAATTCTGGGTACGTGTCTTACGATCATGATGTGTTTACGATGTGTTTATGTTACGATCTGAGTGGCTTTGGACAGGGTTATTTTATGGCTTGATTAGGAGAAAGGGATAATGGCTCCTCTTTACATAAGCTTTTCATCTTGTTTGCATCCAAAGTACTTTGGAGTCGAGGATACGCTATGTCCAGTATCATGTCGCGTGGTTAAGAGGTCAGAGACACACTTAAGAAAGCGGGTTCAAGGTCCTGATGCGTTCCCTTTCCTATCGTGGTACTTCCCTGACGTAGCAGTCGCCTCCGGAAACCAGATAACAGCAGGAATCGAACCGCAGAGCTGGACGTCAGTACGTAGATTGATATGTGGGAAGAATATCCTGTGGAGAGTGGAACGCCTTGAAGTCCTAATTAATTGTTTCTAATAGGGACCTTGAACCCCAAACGAAAAACTGTGGGTTTCAAAAGTTATAATTGAACAAGTCTTTGACGCGCTCCCGAGTGCTGCAATGGCGGTGGCTGCGAGTGTGGGGGCCGAAATACGCCCAACCTACGTCGGCGTCACCAAATAGCGCAACGCTCGATAGTCGTGGAAAACGAGCGCGGCAAATTTAATTTAAAAAATATAGTAATATGTTACGAACGGGAATGAAATTTCAATACAAAAGCCTGGTATACTTCGATTGAGCTAGTTTCTTGAAATATTAGAATAGAACAACGGTAATCGAGAATATTGATGCGACGCGTGCGCAGCGTATATTTAGAATGAAAGAATGTCGAGTCATCGAAGAATAGAGGTGCAAATCATATTTTTCTTATTGCTGTAGGACAACAGACTGTCTGACGGCCCGCTTGGAATTTAACAGTTACCGTCGCTTACGGGTGTTTGCAACCCCAGTGGCATCGCGAACACGCTGCTGTCCCATAAGGATACAGGAACTTGGGTCACTAATACCGGAACACAATACAAAGTTATTATGGCGGTGTCCTCCGATCCCTCGACGTCAAGAAGTCCACCGGGCCCGACGGTATCCCCGCTATTGTGCTGCAGATGTGCTCGGCTAAGATGTCTCCAGTCCTTTTCCGACTTTCCGACCACTGAAACCTTTCTTACCCTACCAATGGGAAGTTTGTTTAATTTAATTACTTTGATAATTTCATTATACCTAATAATTTAGGGCCCAGATCATCTTCGAATTTCTGCGCAAATGATATTTTGCAGCATGAAATGTTATATACAAGGTCTTGTCGTCTTGCTTGCTTTAGTATAAGATTAGGTGGTTTCATGTGAATATTCAAAATTGCTGATTTTATAAACATTGGAGCAAAGCCAAGCTTGCCTCCGAAAAGCTGGGTGTGTTAAACCGGTACATACAATATTTCAGGCTAAGGCAAAGGCTTGTGCTATACAAAGCATAGGTCAGACCGCATATGGAATACTGCTCACATTTATGGGCTGGAGCACCCGCCTGTCAGCTCAATCATCTAGACTCCATCCAACGGCGCCCAGTTCGTGTTGTCGGCGATCCCATACTCACAGACGGTCTAGACACGCTTGGACTTCGAAGAGACTTTGCTTGTCTGCGTATTTTACCCTCTGTACAACGGGTAGTAAAACCTGAGTCACTAATGTCGGAGCACAACACAAGTTTATTCTGGCGGCATACTTATAAGACTTAGGGTGGTTGTTATTTAGATGGGTTTGGGCCCGACCACGTAGAATTAAAAGTGTTAATAAAAATCTGTTCTGTTTGTTAATAGTGTGAAGACGGAAGCTACGTCCAATGGAGCCCTCTCTCGGCTATACATCGCGAATGCAAATAGAAATGATTCGGGGAACTACACTTGCTCGCTAGCAGATGTCGCTACTTCAGCCGTCTCCGTACATGTTTTAAGAGGTAAGTTTCATAATATAATCTAGCCTCTATCTTTAAAAGAAGTCAAATTTTACTGCGGTATCTAACTTATTTTTTTTTAATTGCTGTAGGACAGCAGACAGGCTGACGGCCCGTTTCGAATTTATCAGTTATCGTCGCCTATGGATATTTGCAACGCTAGTGGCATTGCGAATACGCTGCTATCCGTTTATGGGAATAAGAGTACATGAACTTGGGTCACTAATTCCGGAACACAACACAAGGTTTTTATAGCGGCATACTTAAGACCAAAGGATTGTTTTGTTCCTTTTACGACAGTTTTGTTTCTTCGTCCCTGCACGGATAAAAACTTAATATTGAGTCTAGGATTTTTTAGATTTTTGTGTTGAAACTCCTTTAGCACCGTTGTGATTTGAAAATTCAATGAAATGCTAAAGCGATACCAAAAATATATATTCATAAACAGGATTTATTTAGCCTGCAAGAGAATAAGATAGAATACAAGTATACAGTGTTTCTTTTAATCTTCAATTCCTCTTTGTTCGGGCTATCATATTGTATTGTGTGGGCCTTTGTATTATCTAATTTTCTGAAGTTTCACTTCTGCTGAGTAAGAATTGCACAAACATACTTTTTTGTTTATATGTTTTACCATGTTATGTTTGCCTGAGCAAAAATTAAGAGAAAACACACAAAAAAATAGTTGAGTTTAATTTATATAACACGATTGTTTAATCCTTAAACAATCGTACTCTTAAAACGATTAATCGTATTCTTCTATTCTCTGCAACCTGATATAATACTAGTAATCCATTTCTCTAATCTAATGTTCCTTACATAAAATTGAGTCATCATCATCATCAAAGCGTAGTATCCCGGTTGCAACCCAAACTTCCGCTTCGGTGCCCGGGGTCCGCTTTCCGACTCTTTCTACTCCACGCACGGTCTTCAGCATCCCTGGTAGTGAGCCCATTGGCACGCATATCACCCTTTACGACGTCAAGCCAGCACTACAATTGAGTCGTCGCAGAGCAATGATCAAAAGTCGATCCTGGGATAACGCTTAGAGTAATAGTTGGGGCTTTAGCTAGTATACCGTTACCATCTGGCGTCATCATCTCATATCCAGTAGAACAAACGGGACCGCTGAAAAACTAGAACCTCGTCGATTTTAAAGAAAGGAAATAATAAACATGTCTTAAGCCGGAAAAATAAAGCGATATAAAGTGTAAAACAAATTTTAAGCCACGCTAAAAACGGCTTCCACTCGTAGGTCGACGTGATATTTTTATTTATAAGTTTTATTATTGATGCCCGAAACTATAAGGCAATCATTAAAAATAATAATAGTCAATAACACCCACAAAGCGTTTAAATAAAGGTCTCTTCTCGCAATGTTTACAAAAGAGTGACATTTCCTGAACCTGTTAACCTCACAAAATTGTCTTCCATAGGCTAAAATACATAATTCATAGGAATTTTCGGCGACAATTCATTCGATATTTGTTGACATTAAGCTGCGGGCCATTAGGGCGATCGCCTTTGATTTATGTAGGAAATGGCATACTATGTCGATGAATGAAAAGGAAATGAGATGGGCAGCCGTTTTAGATTTTGGCTTTGATTATCGTTTCTACCTGAAATATATTTATGCCAACGATTTCGCTCGTTTACAGTGTAGTAAAACGTTTTGTTTCAATACTTACCTGATTTCTGGAACATTCTTTGATTAATTCTAACCTAAAGAGACAATTACTTGTAACGGGTCTTTCATTAAGCGCTTCCTATCTTTAAATTTAAATAAAACAAAGTGCGTGTGAGATATCATCGAAATTTTTTAATTATTTGAAACACCTATTGATGCCATTATGTGTGCGCATCCGAAATGTCCAATTTTTCACGACTCTGGCGCATAAACCAGGCTCAATTTAGCGATGGCATGGGTTATATTGGCTTTGAGGACCGCTGTTGTTTGTGGCTTATCCGCATACACCTGCGACTTAAGAAAACTCGACAATAATAGTATAACGGGGTCAAATAGCATGATCTCGGTGGCCACTTTACATTACCTCCACGTGAGATAACCATGACCTCAAATCTCTCGTGCAGAATATCTAATGTGACATGAGCTGTGTGGCACGCAGCGCCGTCCTGTTGAAACCACATGTCGTTGGTGTCCAGATCATCCAATTCAGGCCAAAAGAAGTTAACTTATAGCGCTCGCCGTTGACAGTGATGGCCTGGCTAACGTCGTTCTCAAATAAATATGGCCCGATCACGCCGCCAGCCCAAAATTCACACCAAATAGTGAGATTTTCGGGATGATTGGATGCTTTTAGATCTCATGTATTGTCCCAAATTTGACAATTTTGTTTGTTCACGTACCCATTCATATTAAATAGGCCTCATCGCTGAAGATTATTTTTTGATGAAAATTAGGGCCAGTTGCCAACTGCTCCAGAGCCCATTCAGCGAACACATGTCATTGTCCATGGTCATTTACCTTCAGTTCCTGGATCAGTTGAATTTTGTACGGGTGCAGGTCTAAGTCACGACGCAAAATTCACCAAGTTGTGGTTTGCGAAATATCTAATTCTTGTGAACGGCGCGAAATTAACTGCCTCGGATTCTCCTGCACACTCTCACAGACAGCGGCGATGTTTTCGGATGATCTTGCGTTTTGTTGACGTACGGGTGTTGATCGATCGTTTACTGAACCAGTGAACTCAAATTTATCCATCAAATTGCGAATATTACTCTCGATAGGACGATTATGGTGACCGTAAAATGAGCGAAGCGCGCGGTAAGTGGCCCGAATAGAACACCCATTTTGATAAGACAACTTTATTTTTTGCACGTGTTGTTGAATGCTATATCCATCCATGGTGATTTGGTGAAACAGACTGAATAAATGACAACTAGTTTGACAGATGTAGCTTCAACAAGATGGCCGTTATCAATTGTCAAAGTTCAGAAGTCCCAGTTGGAAAACCCTATATTTCCATTAACAGATTTAAGGATATTTAATTCTTGTAAACTGTACGGGTTTTCTTCAATACAAAGCCTTTTGGGAATTTCACGTACTAAGTTCAACATAATAAAAATCAAACAGTTTCAATGTGTACTTATTTGCATTTTTTTATAGCTAGAGTTCAGCAGACAGGCAAACGGCCCACCCTGGCAAGTGGTCACCGTCACCTATGGACGAACACCAGAGGAATTACGCGCTGCCGGCCTCGAAGAAATTTATAACTTATACTCACAATAACTACATTAAACAATGATTATGATTGGGCAAGCTTATCAGCACAGCTGCGAGGATGAAAAATGCACACGTGCTTTACCGTGCACTGGAAGTTACAACTTTTACCCCCAAATTTGGCTTAAATGATAGAAAATATTTGCCCTGATACGTAGGGCGTACCAAAGCTAATTTAGGCTACTAGAGCCAGGGTTCAGGCAATAGGAAAATAGCAGATTTTTTTATTTGTAGCCTCACATATTCCAACATGTCCCCCGACTGCAGTCGGTATACAAGAAAATGTATTTGTCAAAAAAAAAATAAACGTGCTCTAATAAACTTTACATATAGTAAAACGAAGAATATAATATGATATGGAAAATGCTGGGAATAAATTTGAATCTTTCTCGGAATTCCTGATACCTGTTCCTTAATAATAAGGCTAACGATACAATTTCTTTTACAGGAGAGAATCCTCTCGCAATGCAGCGTGGATCTGCGACGTGTTTCCATCCATCGATCGCTGTCCTCATTATCTTCGTCAGTTGACACGTAGTCAGCGCGTATACGACGCGCTGCTGATTTTTAGCATAAACAGTTTATGGAACGTAAAGGATAGAATTATAATTGGTAATTTATAATTTAAATGTTTTAAAAAATATAAGTGTTTTATTGAAATTTATTACTTGTAAATGAAGCATTTTAGGTAAGATTTACAACCAACGGCATGCGTCAAAGAATGGTTTTATTTTACAAAGAAGACAAATGTTTAGGTAGTTTTTTTTATTACTGCAGAATAGCAGATAAACTAACAGCCTATTTAATTGTAAGCAGTTAACATCTTCTATGGATCTTTGCGGTAGGAGAGGCACCGCTAATACGCTGCAGTCCGCGTAGGGCAACTGAAATTTGGATTAATTAAAAAATAAAGCTAGTCACGAACTATAAGTAAAAAATAAAAACATTCATAAGTATTTGAAGTCTACATCTGAAATGAAAATTATATGCAATCAAATGTTTACTTATTATTCCAAACATACATAAGTTTTGACGTGTTCTGTTCGATGCATATCTTACCCAGTTCGAACATTACGTTTGTCGTTCATTATGAAATTGTATAATATTTTCTTTTATAAAAAGAGCCTACGAAGATTACTCGATAAATAAACTATATATATATATATATATATATATATATATATATATATATATATATATATATATATATATATATATATATATATATATATATATATATATATATATATATATATATATATATATATATATATATATATATATATATACCTAGTCAGGTCATAAGTATTGTCACACAGTAAAAACTTTTCTTTTAGAATGCTGGCCACAAAAAAGTTTATTGAATTCGAATTTCGAATTGTTCATGAAAATAAAAATGTATACTTTTAGAATTTTACTCATTTTTTAAATATGGAGTGGACGCTTAAAGAAGACCGTGTTGCAGTTATTGCGTTGCATCGTTGCAGTTACGCGCCAATTCAAATTTTTAACATACTGAAAAATTTGAATATAACCAAAAGATTCGTTTATCGTACCATCAAACGATACAATGAAGACTCTAGTGTAGATGACAGGTCAAGAAGTGGTCGCCCTCGGTCTGTTAGGACTCCAGCAGTGATAAAAGCTGTGAAGGCACGAATTCAAAGAAATCCTAAACGTAAGCAGAAACTGTTGGCCCTTCAGATGGGGTTAAGCAGAACCACGGTGAAAAGGGTGTTAAATGAAGACTTAGGGCTTCGGGCATATCGAAGAAAAACAGGACATCGTTTGAATGCTCGTCTAATGGACCTGAGACTGAAGAGATGCCGCGCTTTGTTGAAGCGGTACGCGGGAAAAAAATATCGGGAAATTCTTTTTTCGGATGAAAAAATGTTTACCGTAGAAGAGAGCTACAACAAACAAAATGATAAGGTATACGCACACAGTAGTGAAGAAGCGAGCAACCGTATTCCGCGTGTCCAACGAGGTCATTTTCCATCCTCGCTCATGGTATGGTTGGGAGTTTCTTATTGGGGCTTAACAGAGGTACATTTTTGTGAGAAAGTTGTAAAAACGAATGCTGTTGTGTATCAAAATACAGTCCTGACGAACCTTGTGGAACCTGTTTCTCATACCATGTTCAATAACAGGCACTGGGTATTCCAACAAGATTCGGCGCCAGCTCATAGAGCGAAGAGCACACAAGACTGGCTGGCGGCGCGTGAAATCGACTTCATCCGGCACGAAGACTGGCCCTCCTCCAATCCAGATTTGAATCCGTTAGATTACAAGATATGGCAAAACTTGGAGGAAAAGGCGTGCTCAAATCCTCATCCCAATTTGGAGTCACTCAAGATATCCTTGATTAAGGCAGCCGCCGATATTGACATGGACCTCGTTCGTGCTGCGATAGACGACTGGCCGCGCAGATTGATGGCCTGTATTCAAAATCACGGAGGTCATTTTGAATAAACTTTAATGTCATAAGAATCTATGTTTTGTTAAGTTCATTTTGGTATATGAATGGTTACATAATGAATAAACTTGTTACAATTATTTTACATTAAACATGTGACAGAATTTATGACCTGACTAGGTATATAATATCCGGATGACCGAGCTTTGCTCGCTATTTTTTTTTTTTTATAAATAGTGTTTTTTGGAAATTAACAATTGATTTTCTTAGTCTAACCTCAAAGCAAACACTCATTGACTTCGTATTACTTAACAACGCCATCTGCTGGAATAGCTTTAGAGTTGTTGCGTCGTTAAAGCAATTAAAAAAAATAATATTATTATTCGCCGATAGATGTCAGGAAGAGTCATTTTTCAGTTTAAATTGGGACTACTCAAACGCCACCTTTTGACATTTTCTAGAAATGATTCCTAGCTACATCGAGTTATCGCCCCCGATACCCCCCGTATACTAAATTTCATGAAAATTGTTGGAGCCGATCCCGAGATTACAATTATATATATATATATATATATATATATATATATATATATATATATATATATATATATATATATATATATATATATATATATATATATATATATATATATATATATATATATATATATATATATATATATACAAGAATTGTTCGTTTAAAGATTATATATTATAAAAATTTGTTACAATTTTTTTAGATATTAGCTGTCTGTCATTGTAACAGTTTTAGGCGTTTTGTTTTTACATTGCTGACGTTTCGGCTAGTTTAAATTTTTTGTAATCCACATGTTGTCGATACCTAAGCAAATAGTTTTGCTTAATTTGCAATTGTTGCCAGTCTTTAAATTCTTATTAAAACTACCGATATTATAAATTAAAGGTAAATCTAAATGTACCAAGATTCTGAAGTAATCGATCGCTTTTTACACGCATGAAAGTAATATAGGCAGACAAATTAAAAAAAAATAGGGAAAAATAAAATAAAATATTTGAACTCCTACAACAACACCCGTCGCACACATTCAAGTAAGTCCCTAGACTGTTATTGTTTCATAACAAAAACACAAGAGCAATATTTTTCCGCTCACTCCACTATCTCATAAAAGAAGATTTCATTTTCAGAGTTTTAGTAAACATTACAACTTCATTCTCATATTAAACAATAAATTTCATCCCGATGACATTTACGACTTTATTAAATAGAATTCCTTTCGTAAACTGAAAATATAGATTTTCTACATTTAAAATCGTAAATTACATACCACAAATATTTATTATGTTTAAAAACAAACGAGAAAATTATAAAAAGATTCTAGATCGTTCATCGGTCAGTATCGTGCTCAAAACGCTGATTGTTTGGATAGCAACATTTATTTGCTCTAAATACAAATTTGGGTCCCGTGATAAGATGATAGATAAGATGATAGTTCTGGACACCATTGTTGGACAGTTTTAGACTCTAGCACCGTAGTGTACAGCACTTCGGTGTTTAGCACCGAAGCCATATGAATTCGTTACCAATGGACGCATCTTTGTGGCGCTTAGGTCCTTTTGTTGGGTGATAGGCACATGGATGATCTCTATATATAGCTCCATACGCTCTAGAGTTAGATACTTCTACGATAAAATAACCCAGCTGGTAGGACTCCAAGCCCCTCTGGATGGATTAACTCTGGAATAAGTAAATCAGGCGAACCCTGGAATAAGTGAATCAATGAAGTGACAGCTTATTATTAAGTGGGCCGTCAGAATGTCTGCTGTTTGACAGCAATGAAAAAAAATCTTTCTTTTTGAAATTCTTTTTTTATAAAATATAATTTAGTTAATCGTCTCCAATTGAGAAGTTGTTCTAAGACTGAACAATCAATCGCGTCCACACACCCGAGCACATCTCTCAAGGTTAATCGTTTCTTAACCGGAATCCGGTTTTACGTCTATCCGTTTACGACGACGCGACGCTTTATTTGCTTTTTATTAGCCTTCAGCACACGCAACCTTTCGAAGTCATGGAGTGTTATCGAGTGTATGGCTTGAATACGATGAGGCTATTAACCTGATTTTATTACCAGTTTTGTTCCAAGTGAAGAATATATATTCCAGCCGTGGTGAGAAACGGATATAGAGTATACATACATACATATAATCACGCCTCTTTCCCGTAGGGGTAGGCAGAGACCACTTCTTTCCACTTGCTACGATCCTTACATACTTATTTCTCTTCGTCCACTTTCATTATTCCCTTTATACATGCCCTTCGGTTTAGGGTACTCTTGACCTGGCCTTTTTTCAAGACGTCCCTGATCTGGTCTCGAAACGTCCGCCTACGTCTACCCCTTCCAACACTTCCATTCACACTCGCCTTATACACTTTTTTCGTCAATCGTTCTTCATTCATTCTCTCGACATGGCCAAACCATCTCAGCATACCTTTCTCAATTTTTGTCACTACATCTTCTTTCAGACTATAGAGTATATGCAATATAATTTTTACATTTGAACAGCAACTATCATTATAATTATCTTTCATAGTTGATTCAAATTTAGTTGTTGTCCGAAACACGGTTTACGTTTTATTGTTCGCTTTCGCGTGTCATTCGTAGTAATTGTTGTCTACGAGTAAAACGAAAATTCGCATTGCGACGTCGTCGTTACTAGCGAGCTCTTCTACGAAGCCCGAGTTACGTTACTGAGTTACTTTTTCATGCATCGATTCGACCATGTACGAGTACACGCATCAATCTTATGCATCTAGCTAAATAAAGTTTTTAAAGGAATGGAAGCCACCACATAACTCCTATATTACTCCTATAGGACAGCAGCGTGTTCGTGGTACCTCTGGCGACGCAATCATTTATAGACTACTGCTACTGTTTCCTATTAAGTGGGCCGTTAGCCTATATGCTGTTCTTCAGCAATAAAAAAATGTATATAAATAAACCAGAAAAGTAAATCGATCTCTTTGCTATCTGTATACTATAGCAAAAAGAATATTTTATAATTTTCTTGGGAGACGAACGGGAATTTTTATTATTTTGTATAGTCGGAACTATACTGCTGTATATTTTAAAATTTCTATGGTATAATGGCTTTTGTCGTTCGGGACGCTTGCAACGAGAACCCCGAGCTCCGATTCTTGTCCCGAGTTTGGCTATTCACAAAAAGAATTATACATAATACAAACGGTCTATTCCTAAATTTGGAGCGAGGTGGCACCATGTGAATAGTTTTACTGTAATTGACTATAAATTCCTGAAAATTCACACAAAGAAGAAATGTAATATAAAAAACCTTCAATTTAAAATGAAGAATTGTCCAAGTGAAGCTGAGAAAAATGCTAGTTTGTAATATACGAACTGACAAGAAACTAAAACAATATCAATTTAATACTTTTGTAAACTTTTATGGAACTTTTAAATTTTTCTTTGAAAGAATTTTCAAAGAGGATTTGCTCGGTAAACTTTGCCCACGACGAAAAGACGCGTTGGTAAACAATATTAATGGTTAAACCAAAGAAGTTGATAAATGTATTTTACTTTATAATATTTTAACGAGACATTTTCAGATGGTTTATTTTAACTACAAATTTATTCTTTATTAAACGAGTATGTATTGTTTCGTTTGTATTAATAATATATATATATCCTAAAAATGTGACTAAGTCATCGGAGGTAGACCATAGAGAGCAGTTGCCTCTGTAAAAGTTGAAATTACCCTCATATTTTTCAATTATCTAGCCTTCTGCCTAAGAGACGCAGAAGGCAGCATCTTAGAGGTGCTCCTAGCATTGCAAACATTTATAAGCGACGGTAACAGCTTGCTATTAAACGAGCTGTCTGCTGAACTCTAGCTATAAAAAAAGACGCGGGATGAAATCGAACCCGTGACCTCAGCAGGTGCTCCGCTCTGGTTGTTACGCCACAGAAATCAGGATCAAAAGGTTTTGTCGCTTAATATACATATTAAAACATAATTGCAAGGGGCACCGCTAAGATGCTGCCATCTGGGTAGGGGGACTGATACCAGAACGCAAGGCAAGGTTATTGTGACAGCATACGAGATCAGTGGTGATTGCCATACTTACGGGCTTGGACCTCTACTACCTAGGTAATAAGGCTAACGATACAATTTCTTTTACAGCTTTGCTAGCAAAATCCACTTTATTTACAAAATAAAAGTATATATCAGTTATATAATACCCATAACACAAGCGCTTAGTCACAGAATATTTACTTTTTATTTATTTGAAAACTACGTAAACATTGTACTTTGTAGTGATTATCGAGACTCTGAGTCTGTCTCCGGGTGTTATTGGCTATCATGCGTCTTGGCATTTGGATTATGTTTTCCATTCGAAATAAAATACAGGACAGAAAAAGAATAAAATAAGTTACAGTGCCCGGAAAATTTCATTGTTAAAATAGTTGATCTCTCTCAATAGGGTGGCGCGTGACCGGAATTATTTTGAATTTAGAATTAAATTTACAACAGAGATATTTTGAATTTTACGGTCGTTACACAGTTTCGAATTTTATCACTTGTTTTGTGCTCGGCTCTCAGACTTTGTATCTCATTAAAGAGAGGTCACACTGACTTAATTTTCTTTCTTTTAGACTCATTTTGGCTTTGTATATGTGGAGCCAAGTTGGAAACAAACCTAATAGCTAGTTAATGAGTATTTTCTTATAGCTGGAGTGCAGCTAACTGGAAAATGGTCCATACGATAACAGAAGGTCACCGTCGCCTTGAATCTCTGCAACACCAGAAGCATTGCTGATGCGCTGCCGGTCTATAAGAAATTCTATAACGTCTTTTTTGAAAAAAATCGTCTGCGTTTGTGGGGTGATGCGAAAAACTTAGCCAAAAGTTCATTCCGAATTCTAAAAGTACCATGAATGTTTTTCATTGGTTTGATTTAATTCTAGGATAGAATGTGCCGCTTAGGCAGTTTTTTATCGCCTAACCTGCATCATATCATAATATGCGAGTAATCTTTACGTAGAAATAGGAAACCTGCACACGGAGATCACTGGTATATAACTAATCCGCTTTGGTAACGGGGATACTGTGTACCGTACCGTCCTCTTTAAGATGAGGCCTGAACTCAGTAGTAGGACGTTCTAGGCTACATGTAATAACGTTTCATCCTCTTTTATAAATTCAGCGTTTTCTAGCCTACTTAAACAAAAAACTTCAATGATATAGAAATAAAAGGCTCTCTCTCTCTCTCTCTCTCTTTTTTATATTGATTTATTTATGAAGACTAGATAAATTAAAACTACCTCCGGACTCGTTTGTAGAGTAACAAAATGTAGAGTTACGGCTCAAACACTATTCAAAGTGATTTTACAGTAAACTCAAACGTACGGGTTTAAGTACATTCACTGAGAGCTCAAACGTGGATAGAATTAAGTACGTAGCACTCCGTCTGTTTAAACGGTGCACTATTTAGAAACAAAAATGCACTGACTTTCCACATTTTGATGAGATTTCTCATTTGTTGAAACTACTACATTTAAGACATACACATTTTATAAAGGTCACTAATGGAAAGATGAAAGGATGTTACAATGCGATTCAAATAAGAATAGGAACGTCAATGACCTCTATCTGTCAAATGTCATTAGAAAAGTACGGTTTGGCACGAAACCTTATTTGCGTATCAATAATGGTGAGTGGAATTGATGTCATAAATATAGGTAACATAACTAATTTTAGTTTAAACAACAGTTAGTGGAATAATTATTAAATACCTATGCTATGACGTCACAACATGGCGCAAAGTCGATCCTATTCTTATTTGAAACCCATTATACATGGTGCTGTGTATTTTATGTTAAGTTTATGTTATAAAATTAGAAATGAACATTAGAGAAAATATTAAAATAGCGCTAATTATTGAAAAACTTAACAGACTATCGTGGTTTGATCATGTAATGCGAAGGCAAAAATGTCATATCAAGGAAAATGATAGAAATAAAAGTAGAAAGATACAGAAGGAGAGGTAGGATGACGAAAACATGGAAGAAATGATGATTTGCAAAAGATATGGTAAAAAAGGGTGTTAATATTGGGATGATGACTAATAGAGGAGAATGAAAGAACAGACCATGTGTAGAATTTTAAGTATTTATAAAGTGCAATAAGGACAGGAAAAAGAAAAAAAATTATATACGGAAAATAAAACTGACGATAACGTTTACTATTATGATACGTAAACATTAACGTAGCGCTATAACTTAAAGCCAACAACAATCGATGATGATAGATTTGTTGATTTATTGATTGATTGACAGCTGAACTGGCAGACGTTGTTCTGCCAAACAAAAAAGAAAACGAACTGTTTAAAAGTTTGGAGTTATGTTCTGATGTAAAAATCCGGAAAATAAAAATTCCAGAACTCGATCGCAGTGCCACCTACCGGGTCCAATTGCGAGTCTAAAACATTTTCGAATTTAATTGAACACACACAAAAAAACTCAACAAAATCGGTCTAGCTGTTTAGGAGGAGTTCAGTGACATACACACGCACATAAGAATTATACATTTAAAGATTTATTTTTATAATTTTTTTATTACACAATACAAGTGATAAAAAATTACCTTAATGTTTATAATTACATAGAAGCAATACTTTGATACAAACAACTAGACAGATAACTACATATATTTATACATTTGGTTAGATAAAAATTCCATTCAAAATATTATTTAACAGAAATTCATTAAATACTGTGCTAATTAAAACTGTATTTCAGTGGACTAATACTCCTCCATCTTATATTACTGTATAAAAACATATTTTAAACTAACCTCCACTGCAATGTTTTTTTCATTTCATTATGTTAGTGAATGCTATTGGTTTATTCGCAAAATCCTGTTGGATGAAAGTTTGAATTGTCCTTTATATATTTTACAGGCTACATTTAGTATCATTTTATTTAATCGTGAGAGTTTGTAATGTCCTTAATAAATTTTGAAACCGATACCGAGTATAGTAAAACGATTTTATCTTAAAATTTATCTATTAGGTAAAGGTTTACGATCTACAGTAAAGTAATCAATACTTAAGTTATAAAAATATTAAATGTTTTAATATACTTTGGTGGTCCAAAGGTTTGTTGTGGAGGCAGAGCTTTTCTTCGGAGGGTTTCTTGTTAGTTTTGTGTGTAGTAAAACTCAGTTCCAGGATTCTATGATTTATTTGAGAAATATGGGCTTTTTATATTTACAAATACGAGCCCGAGCGAGGGATAGACCCAAAAAATGATGGCTAATCATAAAGAGTGATATGCGTGTCAATGGATGAGTCCATTGACACGCATATCAAGGATGTTGAAGACCGAGCGAAATGGAGAAAAAAAAAATTCCCTACTCTCGATTATACAATATGAATTTCTTTATCGCTGCGCACGGATAATAATTGAGTTACATCTTGATTCTTTTTAATCCGTACAGGGACGGAGAAAGAATACTGACCTCTGCGGCTGGGGTTGGCCTATCGTAAAAGGTGACAAAACTACACACCCTAGCTACGTGGTAGGGCCCCAATCCCGTCTGGATGGCGACCACCTTTAGTCTTAAATATGCCGCCATAATAACCTTGTGTTGTGTTCCGGCATTAGTGACCCAAGTTCCTGTACCCTTATGGGACAGCAGCGTGTTCGCGATGCCACAGGCGTTGCAAACACACATAGGCGACGGTAACTGCTGAATTTTAAGTGGGCCGTCAGCCTGTCTGCTGTCCTACAGCAATAAACAAATAACAGATTTTTATTGAAGACAAACTCTGCAATTTGCCATTTGATTTTTCTAGCTCTTATATTATTTATTTATTGATTGATCTTCGTAGCTCTGTACAGCGACTGTATAACATTGTATATACGAGCAATTATGTAAATAATAGGTAAACAAATTGTAGATAGAGAAATGTATATTCGTATTAAATTTTAAGACTTTTAAATATTAATAATATTATTTAATATGCATTGCAAAAAAAAGAGTGACTATTTTAAAACTGTTGTCTCCATCAAAATACCGTATGGAAAAAATTATCTATTTATAAATTTAACATTTTATTAAAGGGTAAATAAAAAATATTTTTATTTTATTTCTCCTTAAATTTAGTAAAACTTCAAATAAAAAACACATATTAAATTTAACCACACAAATGAACTACTAAATACGTATGAAAATATAAATATGGTTATTGTAATAATAAATACATAATTTTTGTTGAATTTATGATATGTTTTTTTACTTTTTTTTCATTTAGAGGTTATGATTAAAACACTCGAGCTTCAGTTTTTAAATATTATAAATGTTCAACGATTAAATAATACACCGTCTTATGTAATTTTTTTTAATTGATACAAGACAACATTGCACATTTATGGTAATATTTGGTTTTTTATTAATTTTTTATGTTAAAGTGCGCTTTCGTTCTATTTTTTGCTTATTTTATTTTACTTAGATATATAATTTAATACTATTTTCGGTTACTCAGTCTATTTTTAATTCTTTCCATTGGTCAAGTGTTACTTTAATACTAAGGATGTATCACTTCCTTAATTTTAGTCTTTCTTTTCTTTATTTACTTCTTCCTTTTTTCAGGCTTTTATATTACGTTCTTAACTTTAAGTGAATTAGATTCTTAGTTAGTTTCCTGTATCGTAAAGTTGCCTTTTACATATATTTTCTCCATAAAGCAGTTTTTTACAACTATCGATTATGTTACTTTTATATCATTTCTTTACATTTTTTTTTCTTCCTTGAAATTTAATGCACAGTTTTACTTTTTTTTTATTTATACCATATTTACATCATTTATTTTATTGTATAGTCTAACTTAAATTCTACTTCTATCAAATTATTACGAAGTTGTGAATGTTTATAAATAAATAATAAAGTATTGTTATTTAATTTTCTTATTATTTGTATCCTCTTTACATGATTAGATCTGTGGTACTTGAAATATTTCATTTGAAGGACGACCTACGAGGTGTAATATCTAACGTACTTGGGTACGCTTGCAGAGGTCACAGATTCCATTCTCATCTTGAATTTAGGTGTTTATGTATAATATGTATTTATTAACAAAATAAAAGTGTTTAATTAGTATATCAGTTGTCTAGTCTCTCGTCGGTCCTTCATGACAGAAGATCGTGATTGCTACATGATGCCATCACATGGGAACGAAAGAAATCTTTCCAGTGGTTCCTATCTGTTGCCATCTTCACTAGATCCTGGAATCCCGTAGCACTCCCTTCCCTTATTTGGTCTGACCATCTAGTCAGGGATCGCCCTCTGGCTCTTTTCTCATCTACCTTTCTGACTGCGACTAGTCTTTCCATGATGTTGTCACCTCATCTTACTACATGGCCAAAGCATGAAAGGATGCGACGAAAACAGATAGTGGGTCTTATACTTTAAGTTGGTCAAGAATAGATACATTTGTGTACCTGGTGGTCCACGGAATGCGCATCATCCGCCTCCAACATTACATTTTGAATGCATATATCCTTTGCCTTTCGTAAAAAGTATATTGTCCACGTTTTGACACCTTAAAGAAATATCGGAAACACTACGGCACGAATATTTATTGTATTTAGTTTCATTATTTAGTTTAGTTTTTCTTCTTCCTCTTGCTCTTATCCCACATTATATGGGGTTGGCACAACATGTTCTCTCCTTCCATTCTCCTCCGTTAGCCGTCATCCCAACATTCACACCCTTTTTTGCCATATCATCTTTTACGCAATCCATCCATATTTTTTTGGTCTATCTCTTTTCTTGTATACATCCACTCTCATTTCTATCATTTTCCTTATTATATGGCATTCTTCCCTACGCATTACATGGCCAAACCACACTAGTCTATTACTTTTAAGTATTTCAATAACTGGCGCTATTTTCACACTTCGTCTAATATACTCATTTCTAGTTTTATCGTAAATCCACACATCCATCTCAACATTCTCATCTCCTCCACGTAACATCTTTTCATCCCTCCCCTTTGTGGCTTAGCATTCCGATCCATACAATACGACAGGCCTCATTATGGATTTATAAATTTTATCTTTAAGTCTAAACTGCACTTGTGGATCGAGAATTGTTCCTGAGACTGATCGCCATTTCATCCATCCTGCATTCACTCTGTTTTTCACATCTCGGCCTATCTCACCGTCCTTCTGGATTAATGATCCAAGGTACCGGAAGTTGGAGTAAGTTGGCCGCCTGCTAAGGTCAGGGTGAATGCGGAATTTACACCAAAGTCGCAAAATAGATGTTCAGTTTTGGTCTTCCCTGGTGATACCGATGTCGGCAATGAGATCGCGCATGATCAAGATAATTTCAAGTCAGGGAATATCATGGATATCTCAAGTCAGTGAACTATTGATATAGAAACTTTCTATTTCTTCTTCGATTGACTGAGCTGTGGGACCGTATACCCGAGTAACGTTAAGGTTACAGGGGGCAGTGCTCAGTTTTATGGAGATGATTCTATTCTTGACTGGTTTATATATTCTAACACGATGTGGAATCCTGAGCGATGTTTTTCTTGCTCCAGTAACATAGTTTACATACAGTGCCCGGAGCGAAACAGCCGCATGGCCAGTGGCAAATTTCACACCACCCTGTCTGGTAAGGGGACGCCGGGTGTTATGTGGATCGCATGACGAAAGCTTTCCATGTAATCGCACCATCATAGTTCTCTATGATGATCCATCTAATTCTCTTGGCAAATAGTGCAGTGGTTTCCTGTTGCCTTCTGCACCAGATATTTTAGAGGTTATTTGGACCTCAAGGCTCGCTGATAACCTCTTACATCGGTTGCCCAGATGGGTATATGGGTATACTGCCATTGCTCGGTCGCCAGGGCCTCGTCCGTTTTCTAGCAAGGAGCATCGCGACGTGGGTACCTTGCCGCTGATATTCTGAAGTATTACCAGCGCGAGCAGGTGATTTTGATAGTAGCGATGTCAGCCGCATTCAGTTGTTTAGTACCTATTATACAAATGCAATCGCTTCGGAACCAGATGACGCTGTTTGAATTGTCCCAGTAAATTTATTTACTTTGAAGTTTGGAGTCAAAAACTAGGCGACTGTTTTGTATTGCTTCCCTGACGTTTCCTTTCCTTGTTTTAGAAAACACAAAATATAGATAATACATATTATTTTTTGTGTTTTACAGGGTGAATGACCTCTATCCCCTAATTGAGACACATAAAACTGAATGATACCTTTAATTTACGGCATATGAATAAGAAAGTTATTTTATTTACCAATTTAAACACTTCGTATGAAAATAAAAAGTTCTTGTGGTGAGAGAATGAATTACAGAATAAGGTACAAGTCCTAGAATTATGACCACATTTTGACATATGCTTTGGCAAATGGTTTTCATTGATATATCGAGGACTTTAAAAACAATGATAAAGCTATCGAGTCTTATCATGTTCTTGAAGAAGTCTATGTCCAGAAGTAGGCAACGTACGAATAAGACTGTTGATGAATGTGATAGTCTTAATTTAAATATTTAGTATTAATTTTTTTTTATTGCACAGCTGACATGCTTACGTCCCGCTTAGAATTTAGCAGTTACCGTTGCCTAGGCCGTTGCGTAGGTGTTTGCAACGCCAGTGGCATCGCGAACACGCTGCTGTCTCATAAGGGTACACGAACTTGCGTCACTAATGCCGGAACACAACACTAAGTTATTATGGAGGCATACTTAAGACCAAAGGTGGTTGCCATTCAGACAGACTTGGGGCCCTACCACGTAGCTAGGCGGGTTGTTCTGTCGCCTTTTACGACAGGCCGACCCCGAAAAATATTAATATATGTACATACATCAATGATTTAAAAGAACATTGTGATATATAATGAAAATATTCCACCTACGATGGAAAGACTGAAACTTAATAATTATAAACAAAAAATACGCTTTTTTCATCGCTAAACTAGGGGATCAAAATAAAAACTTTGTTACCTAAAATACGAGAACGTTTTGAAAATTAGCCACACAATAGAGCCCTAAGTCCGTCCTGATAGCAACCACTCCTGGTCTATGCCGGCATAATATACTCGTATTTCCTTCCGGTATTAGTGACCCAGATTTCTGTACTTCTGTGGGACAACCGTGAGTTTGCGAAGCCCCTATTATCGCAAACATCCATAAGCAACGGTAACTGCTTACTATTTAGTGTGCTGCCAGCTTGATCAGTATCAAAGAAACAGTTTTCTCAGCAATATAAAAAGAACATTTCTCCTACCAGCTTGAAGAGACTAAACTAAGTTTTAATTAACAATCAACAAACGTTTTTCAGCAGTGTTAAACCAGATGAATATTATGCTGCCTAAAAATTATGTGTAACATAATGATTTTTTGATTATACAGGGTGTTTTACCTCTATTCAGATGCTTGAAATATAAAATTACCTTTTAAAATACGAGAACGTTTGGAAATCTAAACATAAACGGAATATTAACATCTGGGATGAATATTCCACTCCTATCATTAGACAGGAAGTCTAGCGGTTTCTTTCATAACATTTCACAGATTTCCCTCGAGTTTTCCTATTTAATTCCATTGAATAAAATTATTTTACGAGTTTCTCTAACATACAGAGGGTTCTTAAAGGAAACCATTATCCAAGCAGGAACGGTTATTTTTATTATAGTTGAAAGGTAACGTCGTAGCTGGATATCTCCGGTTGGCGTAACAAAGTGGAACTTCGTAGCGTAGTTACATAAAATGATAAAATTGTTACTATGATTACATTTATTGGTAGAAAAAGTATTATGTTTTATTTTTCTTCAGTGCTTCGAAAAAATCTTCTAGTTTTAAATCCAGAAGAAGAAGAGTTAGAGAATAAATCAGATTTTCACAGGCAGCTAGGTGTTGGCGATACGAAGCCAATGCGGGGCACGCCTGGAAAGTGTTGTCCGGTAACATTTAGCAGTACACTCTACGCAAGAAGACACTTTGATCAGCACTCTCTCAGGTTTTGAAGAGGCTCATAAAAGCTAGTCGACGCCAGACCTTGGCATGATCATTCAACGTTCATTATCAGCGCCTCGGTTGATTTAGACGCACGAAGGATCATCGAGATTGTTTTGACACGGTCGCATTGCACGGGGAGTCCCACACTCAGCGTATTTTTCCTTCTTTTATTGTCTATCGACTTACAACAATTTTAATTACGGTCTTTTATTAGTGCCTTAGAATGCACATGAGTTTGCTCCTTGCAGGAGCGGACTAAGAATACTAAACTCTGCAGCTGGGGTTGGACTATCGTAAAAGGTGACAAAATAGCATACGTGGTAGGGCCCCAAGTCTGGATGGCAACCACCCTTGGTTTATAAGTATGCCGCCAGAATAGCCCTGTGTTGTGTTCCGGAATTAGTGACCCAAGTTTCAATAGCTCTATTCGGACAGCAGTATGTTATTAGTGTCCCTAAAGTCGCAAACATCCATAGGCGACGGTAGCTGGTACTAAGCAATATAAAATGTGACAGCCCTTTCCTTTTTTAGTAAGAGAATACGGTCAAAAGTAATATTTATTTGATCTAAATTAAATTTATTTGCAAAAATAATGAGGAAATCTTTTTAAGCCAATGTATAAAATGTATAAAAAGCTATTGAAAAAAAAATAGTTATTCTGTATTTTACCTACTTTGGGGCTACGAAGTATGTTTTAAATGTATAGGAAACGATACAATCATTTTAAAAGAAGTTTTCTACATGACTTATAAACCAAGTCAACCAAATTACGAGTATGTTTGTACTGTGTTACTTAAAATACAAAAAAAAGTTGGATAAATTGAATCTTGCCCTTATTTCCAATCGATACCAACTTTTTAATTATACACATACATACATATAATCACGCCTCTTTCCCGTAGGGGTAGGCAGAGACCCCTTCTTACATATACATATTCTCTGTGTATAGTCTGCCGTAACATCATTTAAATAAGGTTCAAGCGGAAGATCGGCGCTGGCCTTATTGGCCAGCATATGCTGAGCTTGACCCTATTTTAGGACAAGCACATTATAGATAGCACATATTTTTATTGTTTCTTTGTTATAGTTATTGTTATTTTTATTACTTAAGAAACTCTTTTTGTAATTGTTCAGCTTGTTCTGAAATAAAATATTTCTTTCTTTCTTTCTTTCTTTCTTTCTTTCTTCTTTCGACTTGCTACGTACGATCCTTACATACTTGTTTCGCTTCGTCCACTTTCATTATTCCCTTCATACATGCCCTTCGGTTTAGGGTACTCTTGACCTGGCCTTTTTTCAAAACGTCCCTGATCTGGTCTCGAAACGTCCGCCTAGGTCTACCCCTTCCAACACTTCCATTCACACTCGCCTTATACACTTTTTTCGTCAATCGTTCTTCATTCATTCTCTCAACATGGCCAAACCATCTCAGCATATCTTTCTCAATTTTTGTCACTACATCTTCTTTCAGACCACAACGTTTCCTTATCTCACTATTTCTTATCCTGTCACTCAGTTTAACTCCTATCATACTTCTTAACGCTCTCATCTCAACTGCATTTATTCTGCTTTCATGTTTCTTCTGCCATACCCAACTTTCACTTCCGTACATGAGTAATTATATGATTACGTATATATGGGTGATACGCGAGTCGTGAAGACGTATCTCTAATTTCATTTTATTACTGAAATTGTTTTACGATTTTTTATGTAAATATAGGATTCTGTTTTTATTTTGGGTGTAACTTTTCTACCAGGCTATAACTTTCTAACGTAATCATGGAAGACTATAATTTGATTAATTCAAGGTCGTAGGCGATAAGGTAATGTGATGACATGATGCAAATAATAAATTTTATCTGGATACGTATCCGTCAATTATTTTAACAAAAAAGGCACGCGATACAGGTTACATTGAGCACGAAATTGTCTTTTAAGATGTAAGAAGATTTGTTTAATTTGTGCTATCAAGGTCACTAGCAATAACGGTCAGTATGAGGTAGAATGAGTATGAGGTTTGGCTGTTTACATATAGTGATCTCAATATGCAAGTTTCCTCAAGATGTTTCCTTACGTGGCAATTTTGATCAGCAGAAAAGGTCGTCATCCATAGACTTTTGCAATAACAGAGGTATTTCCAACGCACTGCTGGCTTCGGAAAGGAACTGAAACCTGGTTTACTACTGCCGGAACATATCACAAGGCTATTATGGGAGCATATTTTAAAATCACGGTTGATTAGCATCCAGTCTTAGAGTCCTACCACCTAGAGTTATAACATCACCTTTAACGACCGGCAGCCCCCAGCTGCATAGGTTACTACTATTCTTACTTCGCATCTGCATGGAGACGGCAAAATTATATAATATTATTTATTTTATATTAAGCGAAAGAGACCCTTCCCTGGTGTATATCTGTCGGTCATCTGTCAGTTCCCTATTGAAGAGAGAAAAAGTCTGATATCGGAATGAACTCAACAAGTTTACCATGGAGTTCTGCTTATCGAATTTACTGAGATCTATAATTCGTTTGAAAAAGAGGTTGGTTTGTATTTGGGGTATAAGATAATTGTTTTCATCCATTATTCAACGCTTGTCCCCGCGAGCCAATGATTTGGGAACGCTTCCGGGCAAGGTTGATCTAAAACTTATGATATATTTTCTTCTTTTATATATTTATGAAATATTGTTTTGATATTTCCCATTTGATGGATAATGACGACTGCCTTTTGTTTTGGCTGAGGAACAGAAGACAGGCTGACAGCCCATTTAAGTAAGCAGTTACCATCGTGTATTTTTGCGACGACAGCTAGCACGTTGCAGTCCGTATAAGGGAACTGGAATTTAGGTCACTATGCCGAAGCAGAACACAAGGTTAATATTATGATGACATATTTAGAAACCAAAGATGGTTGCCCTCCATTATCCATAAATCTTAAATCTAGCTAGGATTATTTTGTTACCATTTACGACTGGTCACCCCAGATGCAGGAGTTAGTAATCTCACTCCACTTTTGTACTGAGAAAATTAAGTATTTGGCGAGGAGAAATGTTTTGACGCGTCAGAAATCTTACGGGTTTGAATCGATTCTCTTTTATTAATAAGATTGGCAGACAGGCAAACGGCCCGCCTGATATTAAACGGTCATCATCGCTTATAGATGGTTGCAACACCAGAGACATCGGACTGACGCCTCGAAGAACTGGAACCTGGTTTACTAATGCCAGAATACAACACAAGACTATTATATCGGTATGGTTTAAAACCAGAAGTGATAGCTATTCTGAGGGACTGGAGTCCTACCAAGCTAAGCAGGTAGGGTTGTTTTATTGCCATTTACAACAAGCCGCTCGCGTCTGGTGAGATAGAAAAACTATATGTCAATTTGTAAATTTATATCAATAATATCATATGATAATAATAGCGTAATCCATGCAGGGGCGGAGAAAGAATACTAACCTCTGTGGCCGGGGTCAGTCTGTCGTAAAAGGCGACAAAACAACCCACCCTAGCTACGTGGTAGGGCCTCAAGCCCGTCTGGATGGCGACCACCTTTGCTCTTAAGTATGCCGCCATAATAACCTTGTGTTGTATTCCGGCATTAGTGACCCAAGTTCCTGTACCCTTATGGGACAGCAGCGTGTTTGCGATGCCACTGGCGTTGCAAACACCTATATGCGACGTTAACTGCTAAATTCTAAGCGGGCTGTCAGCCTGTCTGCTGTACTACGCAATAAAAAAAAATCATTGTTAAATAACAAAAAAATTTTCCTTTATATTCCGGATATGACGTCAAACGCATCGTGTGAGATTCATGAAAAGGGCTGTACTTGAAATTCAGAACAGTTTGAAATGATTTGTAGCTGAAATGCGGTTGGCTGCTCCCAATGGAAATTAACGTCTCTGTTTTGTAACAAAAAGCAAAAATACGTACCATTTGTGACTGAAGTAGTTTCCGGTGTAATAATAACATATAACAAGAAAAGTCTTATTTAATTTGTTATATGTCCATACTAATACTATGAACTGTATCTAACTGTTTGTTACATTTTCACGCCTACACGGGATAGATTGGACCTTGGACAAGGACATAGGTTACTTTTTAAAAATTTATATGACACAACAACGTTTTCCGGGTCAAAATTTGGCTAACATATATTTATTACAAATAATAATTAATTTACTCTGACAAAGCACACAGCAACGCACGTGCAAAGGCCGTAGTATAGGGCTAATAATGACGCTGATTTTAGTATTTTAGTGTTACCCTTATAATGTACGTCTCTGACTCCAATTGAGCAAGCGGCAGATGGAGATGAATAAAATATACTTCTTATAAGTCGAACGTTCTTTAATTATCGTATTATACGACTATACAGAATGCTATGTAAAACCGAAAACCAACAGCGGGAGTAGATGGAAGGCGACTGGCGACAGTGCAGCGAATAAACGCGTATTACAATTTGTGTTGACTTGCAGCTGCCGTTAGCCGCCACAGTATTCATAAAATTTTATGCCGCGTCCGCACGCTTGGCATTGGCCGCAAACTCCAAATTTCTACAAACGTTTGGCTTATTTTGGGAATCAAACGTCGCCATTCCACACGCTTGCGAGTGCGTTAGTTTGTTCTGAAGAGGCAAGCATGACGGGCATAGAGGTTGATGTGTCGGTCATAACATTTGGCTTAATGGCTCTCCCTGCTAACATTCTAGGAAGCAAAAGACATCTTCATTTGACCAATCACTCATTTTTAACGCAAAGACGCCTGTTCACTACTAGTGCATAAACGAGACTGAGTGCGCACAAACGTGTGAACGCGACGCAAGCGCTTGCAGCAAATTCTCTTTGATTTGTGACAGAAAAACCGACACTCGATGGATTTTTATTACTGATCTTTTCAATTGTGTCCGGTACATACATTGTATCCAGAAAATAGACGAATGTTCATATACCCCTATGGGACTACATCGTGTTTGCGGTGCCTCTAGCGTCGTAAACATCTATAGGCGACAGTAACTGCTTACTATTCAGTGAGTCGTCTCAGCCTTTCTGCTGTTCTACATCAATAAAAAAGACAATAATAGTTCAACGCTTAACAGATCCTGCTTACGTTATTTAGATCGTAAATATAATAGTTAATATTAAACGTAGTTCAGAATTCGTATTTTTTTACATATTATTTCATATTTCCATTTTTTTAAAGGAACAGCAGATAGGCTGGCGGCCCTCTTAATACTAAGGAGTTACCGTCGACTATGAATGTTTGCGACGCTAGGGGTACCGCAAACACGCTATTGTTCTATAGGGCCTTTATAGGAATCTGGGTTACTCATACCAGAATACATCGTAAGGTTATTATAGCGGTATACTTATGGACGGGTGGTGGCCATCCAGACGGGCTTTGGGGCCTACCACGTAGCTGAGGTTATTTTGTTGCTTTTTACGACAGTCCGACTCCAGCCGCAGAGGTTAGTATTCTAAAGGAGTCCGCCCACTACACCGTTCCATACCATGACCGTGCTAGGACCGTATCAGACACAAAAGCAAACGGTCGGTCGGTTACGGAACGGTCTAGTAGGCATAGTCATATATTTTTAATACAAAGAATATTTTTTGCCTGGCACGTTCCTAGCACGGTGATGGTATGGAACGGTGTAGTGGAGGGAGACCCTTACTCCGCCCATGCACGGAAAATTTTTCCCTAATTTATTCTTTCAATAAAAATATGTTTATAAATATATATTTATTTGTATTATTTACTCAGCATCTCACTTTGTGGAAACCATTTTCCAATTTTAATATCATCGGTCCTTCCGGGAATATCATCGGTATGCCACTTAATGTGAAGGCATTTGAGATAATACTTTAACAAATATTTGTATAATTTCCTCAGAGAGCATTGAATTAATAACGATGGTTCCCAAACTAAAATAAATAACTCATTTCTTCGAAAAATCTAAATGACTGACATCCTAAAATTTATAATAATATTATCGACTAGCTGTGCCCACGACTCCGTCCGCGTGGAATAGTGACTGGGCAGAATTTTTTGGATACAAATATATTATGGTTTAATTTGGATTACAAACCCTATAAACCCTAATATATGCAAACAATCAGTGTTATCGAATGCAACTGTTACACCATGCACCTCCAGAATACGTACGTTCGAACCTACAAAGTCCAGCCTAAGCTAAACCCTAATTCATATGATTGATGACATAAATCTGAGGTTAACTTAAATTGGAAATTCAACCTAGTGTCCAGCCTATGCTGAACCCTGTTTCATATGAGTGATTATATAAATCTGAGGTCAACTTAAATTGGAAAATTAAATTTCCGAAACTTATCATTTTAAAAAAAAACAATTTCTTTTTTTCTAAAATAAAAATAGCCTAAGTTACTCCTTGATACATCAGCTACCTGCCAGTGAAAGTCCCGTCAAAATCGGCCCAGCCATTTCAGAGATTAGCCGGAACAAACAGACAGACAAACATTGTAAAAAATATTGTTTTGGTATATGTACCGTGTATACGTCCGAATGCACTTAGTAAAAAGGTTATTTTAATATTACAAACACATCCTCCAATTTTATTTATTTGTATAGATGTAAAGATGAAATAATAAATGTAACAATAGCAACAAAAGTTGTGATTGAAAGCATAGATGAATTTCAAACATGGACTTTACTTAAGCTTCCTACATAAGTTTTAAGTTAGAACTCTATTATATTAGTCATTAATTTATGAAAAATGGAGAGTTAGATACTAATTAAAGTTAAATCTGGGGCAGAGGTAAAAAAAAACCTCTTTGTGTTTGAAGTGTCACAACGTAATCATTGTAACTTTTAGAAGCACGAAAAGTTATTATATGCAGAGTGGGATAAAAATTTTTTTTACTCAGTTCTTTATCTATAATTACATTTATAGCATACACTGTAGCTGCATCCATTCTGGCGGGTCCTTGATTCATAATTTACAACGTACAAATAGACTCTTTTTTATTGCTGTAGTACAACAGACAGGCTGGCGGCCCGCTTAGAATTTAGCAATTGCCGTCGCCTATAAGTGTTTGCGACGCCAGTGGAATCACGAGCACGCTGCTGGCCCATTAGGGTACAGGAACTTGGATCACTAATGCCGGGACACAACACAAGGTCATTATGGACCAAAGGTGGTCGCCAACCAGACGGGCTTGAGGTCTACCACGTAGTGGGTGGGTTGTTTTGTCACCTTTTACGACAGGCAGACCCCGGCCGCTGAGGTTAGTATTCTTTCTCCGCCCCTACACGGATAAAAACATTTATTCAACTTCTTCCACCTAAGAAATCTTTTTCTTACTTCTGCCCTACGTAGTTTGAGTTACGAATCAGACAATATATACAAAGTTTAATATTGGAAATAGCTATTGTTACATTTCCAATTATATAATTAATAATATTATACAATAGACGTATACTCATAGTCTTACTCAAAAATAAAAATAACCTCTGACCATCTGTTGAAATCTTTTTCAAAATTATAGATATAGATTCTATAGATATAGATTGCAAAATTTTGTATTTTTTATACATTTGTAGCTGTGTCCGCGACTCCGTTCGCGTGGAACAGTAACTTTGGCAGCATTTTTTGGATATATCTTTTAGTTTATTTTGGATTACGAACCCTATAATCCCTAAAATATAAATAAATGAAATACGCCTACGCCTCTGGAATACGTGCGTTCGCTGCAAATAATTGAGTGCTACAGGCGGCGGGTTTTTTTCCTTAAAGCTAAAGTTGTTGTTGTGTCAGACGACTTGACAGCGGCTAAGGACGTCAAGGTCTTCCAACCCTGTGGGAGCGGAGTCGATCAGCCGTGACAGCGTGCTCGGAGACGCGCCTCCTATGAGGTGCATTTCCGGCTCGATCGCTGCATGAGGAGCAATTGACAACCGCCACGAATGGCAAGAGTTTTTTATTTGGGGATAGACCCGACTTTATCGGTGAAGCCGATCCTATTTTAATCTACTATCGTTTCGGAGTGCTATTAGCTGGGAGAGAAGAAACCATTTAGCTCGGACTGTCGATGCATAATTATATTTTACACATTCAGCGTGATAACTATGCAGTTAGCATTTGTTCATTAATCCGCTTATGTGTGACGAGTATATTGGCATTGCAAGCTAAACATTGCATCATTATTACTGTGTATCACATTTGTTTACGTTACGATGTTAAAATAAAAATGATGGTAGTCGTTAAACACAATAAACAACTCTTATTAAATATTTTTAAAATGCACGTTTATTTGATATTTCTATTTTACAACTTCATACTTTTAACACTATTTATATTTAACTGTAAATAATATCTACACTTTTAAAATGATTTACTACCTTTACTGAGCACAAAAAAAAAATAATTTTATTAAAAGAAATTATGAAACGTATAACTGCGAATAAACCTTACTTAAAGAAAACTAAGGTACCCGCGTTGAGTAAAGAAAAATAATTTAAGATTACTCATAAGTGATAAAATACGCTATGCTCTTATCGCTTAATGCTTCAACCGACGATCACAATCCGCTGTTTGTAGCAAGTTGGGGCCTTTTGTAATGTGCGCCAGAGGGTGAAGTTTTTGACAAAGTCTTTTGCTGAAGATTGGCACATTGTTTTAATGGAAATTAATTGGAAATTGCTTTTTAATATATATAAATTAAGATTAAATAAATCCATATCTGCTAATTGACTATTGACTAATCGTATGTGTGTAATACTGATAAATCTATTATTATTATTTCGTCTAGGAAATTGACATTAGATTGCATGCACCCCTGGTGATGGTAACCCCTGATAATGCTGCAGACTACAACCAACACCTTTAATATATATATATATATAATATTATTTATTTGTTTCAGTCTGGATGGTCCGAATAAATCAAACAAATTTGTTTCTGTAAAAATAACAGAAACGACAATTAAAGTTGATTACTCGTCTCTCATAACTCTTGCTTTTCTATCTATTAATTAAATTATTTAAATCAAATCTGTAACGTAATAACGTAAATATTGTTTACTTTTTTGTAGGCAAATGTCATGTGTCACACTTCTATGACACATGACATTAAGCGCGTTAAATCAAAAGGGATTATGTCCTGGTTACACAACCTAACCATAATACAATAACATTAAAGAGATGATATTCTCTTTACATATATATATATATATATATATATATATATATATATATATATATATATATATATATATATACCTAGTCAGGTCATAAGTATTGTCACACAGTAAAAACTTTTCTTTTAGAATGCTGGCCACAAAAAAGTTTATTGAATTCGAATTTCGAATTGTTCATGAAAATAAAAATGTATAACTTTTAGAATTTTACTCATTTTTAAATATGGAGTGGACGCTTAAAGAAGACCGTGTTGCAGTTATTGCGTGGCATCGTTGCGGTTACGAGCCAATTCAAATTTTTAACATACTGAAAAATTTGAATATTACCAAAAGATTCGTTTATCGTACCATCAAACGATACAATGAAGACTCTAGTGTAGATGACAGGTCAAGAAGTGGTCGCCCTCGGTCTGTTAGGACTCCAGCAGTGATAAAAGCTGTGAAGGCACGAATTCAAAGAAATCCCAAACGTAAGCAGAAACTGTTGGCCCTTCAGATGGGGTTAAGCAGAACCACGGTGAAAAGGGTGTTAAATGAAGACTTAGGGCTTCGGGCATATCGAAGAAAAACAGGACATCGTTTGAATGCTCGTCTAATGGACCTGAGACTGAAGAGATGCCGCGCTTTGTTGAAGCGGTACGCGGGAAAAAAATATCGGGAAATTCTTTTTTCGGATGAAAAAATGTTTACCGTAGAAGAGAGCTACAACAAACAAAATGATAAGGTGTACGGACACAATAGTGAAGAAGCGAGCAACCGTATTCCGCGTGTCCAACGAGGTCATTTTCCATCCTCGCTCATGGTATGGTTGGGAGTTTCTTATTGGGGCTTAACAGAGGTACATTTTTGTGAGAAAGGTGTAAAAACGAATGCTGTTGTGTATCAAAATACAGTCCTGACGAACCTTGTGGAACCTGTTTCTCATACCATGTTCAATAACAGGCACTGGGTATTCCAACAAGATGCGGCGCCAGCTCATAGAGCGAAGAGCACACAAGACTGGCTGGCGGCGCGTGAAATCGACTTCATCCGGCACGAAGGCTGGCCCTCCTCCAGTCCAGATTTGAATCCGTTAGATTACAAGATATGGCAACACTTGGAGGAAAAGGCGTGCTCAAAGCCTCATCCCAATTTGGAGTCACTCAAGACATCCTTGATTAAGGCAGCCGCCGATATTGACATGGACCTCGTTCGTGCTGCGATAGACAACTGGTCGCGCAGATTGAAGGCTTGTATTCAAAATCACGGAGGTCATTTTGAATAAACTTTAATGTCATAAGAATCTATGTTTTGTTAAGTTCATTTTGGTATATGAATGGTTACATAATTAATAAACTTGTTACAATTATTTTACATTAAACATGTGACAGAATTTATGACCTGACTAGGTATATTTAAACTAAAAAATGACTCTTCCTGACATCTATCGGCGAATAATAATACTATTTTTTTTAATTGCTTTAACGACACAACAACACTAAAGCTATTCCAGCAGATGGCATTGTTCAGTAACACGAAGTCAATGAGTGTTTGCTTTGAGGTTAAACTAAGAAAATCAATTGTTAATTTCCAAAAAATACAATTTATAAAAAAAAAATACCGAGCAAAGCTCGGTCATCCGGATATTTACCATTATACTTGCTATTTCTGGTGTTTCTTATCCATGCAGGGGTGAAGAAAGAATACTGACTTCTGGGGTCAGGGTCGGCCTGTCGTAAAAGGCGACAAAACAACTCACCCTAGCTACACGGTAGGGCTTCAAACCCATCTGGATGGCGATTACCTTTGGTCTTAAGTATGCCGCCATAATAACCTTGTGTTATGTTCCGGCATTCGGGACCCAAGTTCTTGTACCCTAATGGGACAGCAGCGTGCGATGCCACTGGCGTTGCAAACACCCATAGTCGACGGTAACTGCTAAATTCTAAGCGGGCTGTCAGCCTGTCTGCTGTTCTAGAGCAATAAAAAAAAGAAGATAAGGAAGTCCTCTAAAATTCAAAGTCTGCGAAGTCAATGATGTATTTAAATTGAATTTGTATTCGATATACTTAACGTGACCATACGTCCCGCTTTGGGCGGGATTGTCACGCTTTCAGGTTGTCCATCCCGCTGTCCCCAACGAGAACAAAAATGTCCCGCTTTTACCAATAAACTTATATATCTACTTAGTTACTTGCCTAAATTAATATCGCGAAAGACGGCATAGCGTAGACGCTAAAATACATACTAAAGTAACTCTAATTTTGCTGTAGCAAAGTAGTTTTTTTGTTGCGAAATTATTTATAAATATTATTTTAGGGCAAGTTGGTGTAAGAATTAAGATGTCAGTGAGGGTAAGATATCAATAAATGGTTTCAAGTCATTTTTAAACCATAATTTTTATTTTGCACTTAAATAAACATCTTACACTGACGTACCCTATATAAGTATGTATTTATTTATATACGAAATTCCGTAGGCGTCCCGCTTTGACACGAAAAAAAATGGTCACATTAAATATACTTGCAGATTTATTCTAGGTTAGTCCAAATCTTAATTGAGTTAAAGGCTGACTGCGTAATTAATTACTGACGGAGAGACTGCGAATGGGATACTGAATAGAATTTTATATATAAATCAAACCTTTCTACAACTCGTATTTTTAATTTAAAATTAGTTCACAGTTACAACATTTTTTTAAAGACAAATATGTATTTTATAATATGATCTAAATTTACCACCGATTCACAACGTGTTTGTTTGTTAAAATTAGAAGAAGCAAGAAACTCCTCAGCAACACCTCTAATTTTAATATATGGTTTTTTTGTTATGTGACAGCCGAGAGGGTGACGGCCCGCATAGTATTTAGCAGTTACCATCGCCTATGGGTGTTTGCAATGCCAGTGACATCGCGAACATGCTGCTGTTTCATAAGGGTACAGGAGCTAATGCTTTATGACGGAACACAACACAAGGTTATTATAGCGGCATACTTAAGACCAAAGAAGGAGTGCACCGGATGCACCAATAACAATAAAATATTGTTTATCCGGTGCACGTTCCACTAGCGCCCTCTAGCCGCTGTTTCTCGCCGCTTTTAAATAATATGGCTGCCGTTACATCCGGTGTAGCTGTTAAATATTGTAATATGACTTCTGTCAGTCACATCCGGTGCAGTCTGTTAAATAATATGACTTCCGTCAAGCTTTTGTATTAGTAATAAATGTGTAAAGTATCTCTACTAAAATAACATAAATCTTGAAGTGTTCTCGAGGTCCTAATTTAATATTTCCACAGAATAACTTCATAAAAATCTCAACACAAAGAGGCTTATGTGACGTCACAGGCGCCATTTTATTTTACGTCAACAAAGTTAAGCTAATAAATTCACAAGGAATTACGTTCCAATGTTTTGTTTACGTTCTCCCCATATATTATTGGTTAAGAGGTAGAAAATACTACTGAATATAAAAATGCGTATTAGCTCAGTATGGAAGGAGCGCCTCGCGCACCCCAGCGCGGGCCTCGCCACCATCGAAGCGGTGAGGCCCGTCCTGGCTGAATGTCTGGAAAGGCAACACGGCGCCCTGACCTTCCGCCTGACGCAGGTCCTCTCGGGGCACGGTTGCTTCGTGAGGTACCTGTGTCGCATAGGGCAGGAGATGACGTCAGGGTGCCACCACTGTGGCGCGGGCGACGAGGAGGACACGGTGAAACACACTGTCGCCGTGTGCCCTGCGTGGCGCGAGGAGCGCCGCGCCCTTTTCGCCCAAATCGGCGTGGACCTGTCGCTCCCGGCCCTGGTTCTGTCCATGGTCGGGGGCGATCCTGGATGGACGGCCGTCGCCTCCTTCTGCGAGGCAGTCATGTCCGCAAAGGAGGCGGTGGAGCGGGAGCGGGAGTCGACCACCACACTCCCCTCCCGCCAACGCAGGCCACGTCGGCGGCGCCGGAGGGCAAATAACGACCTCCAGCCACCCTAAAAGCGGCCGCGGGCGGCCCCTCAGGGAGGATCCGCCGCCCGCACTATTGCCGCGAGGGTGAGGGCTGCGTGCTGTTCCGCAGCCCCCCTCAACTCCTAGAGTTGTTAGGAGAGCGCCGGGGGGACGAAACCCTGACCCCTGGCGCCAACACTTTAGAAGGGGCCTGCCTTGAGGACAAAGGGCGGGCCGGCGCCGGCCCGGGCCACGAGATCGGCAGGCCATATATCCGTGGGCCCGGGCGTAGGCGATAGGAAAACAGCGGGGTTTTTAGTGGGTAGTCGGATGGCCAAACATCTTTCCCGGAGTCCCACATATCCCTCGGTACCCCCGGGCCGGGGGAACCCGTCAAGAGAGGTTTTTCCCGAGACCAAAAAAAAAATTAGCTTAGTATCATGGCTTTTTTCTAACTTCATTTGTAAGTTAATATGATTGACATCTACCAATGGTAAAGGAGAACATCAAGAGGAAACCTGCATACCGAAATTAAAGGTATAAGTAACCCGCCAATTTGCCTTGAACAAGTGTGGCATATTATTAACCCCCTCTTGGAGTAGGTCCAAACCCAACAGCGGGATGTTATAGACTGTTAATATTACTAATGGTCGCCCAGAGTTGAAATTCGACCATAATTCATTTAATTTAAAAGATTCAACTTTATTAGGGTTCTTTTGTCAAATGCTACACTACTACTATTTAAGGTTTCGTCACAGCTACTTAGTTAATTTGCCATTTTCCTACATCAGTTTGAACTTGCATTGCAAATCCGTTTCGTAACCATATATTCGCATATTATAAACACTATTCATATAAACAAGCAAGAGTAAATCAATTCAGATTACTTATAAAAGGTTTTCTTTATGCTTGAACAAGATTTATTTCACAAATTATAAATAACTATACAAATAATAAAAAAAAAGAAAGAATATATTTATATACGCATCGAATTGAGAACCTCCTCCGTGTTTTTCGTCGGTTAAAACCAATTCCAAAGTTTCATGCCTTGTTATTGTCAAATTTGTCATTAAATTAGATCAAAAAGAATATAATTACTTAAGCCTATAGACAAATAGTGTTAATTTATTAAATATATGTGGGATAAATAAAAACCCTTTTTATTTTACTTATTAAAGTAACAAATCTTTTAAAAACACTGTCTTTTTCATACATTTTGCCATACCTCAACCCAAGTTAGGTGGTAGGGCTCATAGCCCGTGTGGACGGCAACCACACCTGGTTTTAAGTATGCCCCCATAATAACCTTGTGCTGTGTTCCGGCATTGGTGACCCACGTTCCTGAACTCCCCTGAGACAGCAACATTTTCTCGGTACTCCTAGCGTCGTAAACATCTGCGTAACTTTTTACTAATAAGCGGACCTGTCTGTAGTCCCTTATCAATAAAAAAAGACGATACAAGCTGTTTATAATATAAGAAATAAGTATTTATAAAATCCAGACTTTCCACTCTGTTTACTATCTATTTTATTGTGTCTCCAGATATTATTTATTTTATATCTACCCTCATAAATATGGAAAAAGATTTGGTCAGGGCAAATCCTATCTTAGTTATGGACTTCCAACCTTTACAGGTCAGTGATTGCATTTGAATAAGCAGGTGTACTACATCTACTCAGTGAGGCTACCGTTCGGTTTAGTGTTTCTTACGTGTTCAAGACTATAGTGTGTTCTGGTTTTTGTGTACGTAAATTTTTATATACTGGGACATTCACATGGGCCATCTAGTTCTAAATTAAGCATAGTACTTGTGTTATGGTGACTAGGTAACTAATATAATTTTTGGTTAGTGATAAATATTATTCACTGAACGTATTTTGACGACCTCCATGTCGCAATGGCTTTCGAACGTCCTCTTGTTGTCTATGTATAATACGCATTTATTTAAGACAAAGCCCAACGTATGCCTAGAGTATATGGGATTTTGTGTATGCGGCGATGCGAGTAAAGTCCGTATAGTATCAAATTTCTATATTATGCGTGATACGTGGTAATACCTAAACTAAATACGAATGTGTTCGTGCGCCGCGATGTCACGGAGACATGTGCACTGTGCGAAGTACGTGCGTACTGCGTACTGTTTCCTTGTCGGAGATTATCGATGCAGGGAAGCTTATCGCTAGTCTTGTCGTTCGGTTATCGAGTGGCCCAACACCGGCGAGAGAACGTACGGCACATATCCATAACACCCGCTTAGCTGCTTACTTTGGCACTAGTTGGCACTGTGTGAAATTTGATGTAAATGTACTTGTTTACTGGCGTTATACAGGGTGACTTTGACAAACCCGTCCAAATTCACACAGAAGAATCTTTAGTAAAAGTTATGAGAAACATGTATTTTAGTTTTGTATCACATAGTACAAAAATGTTGAGTAATCAGCATCACAAAGTCATTCAAAGAACTCGCAATTTACGTAATACGGCGCGAGAGTGCAATGACCTCTCCATCTGACCTAGTAAAAGGCCGAGGACGGCGGCATTGAACCGAGCGAGCGAATACGCACTACTCATTTACGCGGGTGTGACAGAGACAGGTAATAACAGGTTAACGAAGCTGTTTGCACCATATGATTATTCTGTACGATTGAATTAATGATCCTATATGAAATATTTTATGGTGAAAATTCAACATACAATTTTTTTTGCAAAAATGGGTTCCTTAAATGATGTTTAGTGCGTAAAAAAATTTGGACGGGTTTGTCAAAGTCACCCTGTATAAGGGTTCTAAACACATTCCCTGAATAAAAATAGATCTTAAACGATCATGGTAAATAATTATTTCTTTACTATTACAAAGAAACTAGCTTTTTTCTATGAAATGATGCTAAAACATGAAAGTTATTACATTATTATTGTTTAACATTAAATATTTTTAAGAAGACAAATGGTTTGTTTCATTTAATAGTTCAAAAACACAATGTTCGGTTTCTTTTTTGAGTTCAACCAGCGATCTCACTGTGACAATACTCAAAATGGGACTTCAGGATTCGAAATATTGATTTCAAATAGTACCGGAGTAAAAATTTTGTGTAAAAATTAAAGATTTTTTCAAAATATGTTTTTACTTTAATATTTCCTTTAGCACATATTAAACGGTGTAAGCATTTTCAACATTTACGCCATAACCCTCAAGGCGTAAAACAAAGTCGCGTATTGGAGCGTAAAAGCGTAATTACACTAGCACATTACGAGGCGTAATTTACTAGCGACCTGTGTTAAATCTCTGCAATCTTAGGCTGATTGACTTGTGACGAAGACATGTAAATAAATATCAAAACTACGGGTCGTAAATGTATATTGGGCAATTCTTAGAATATTTTTAAAAGTTTATAATTGTCAAGTCAGCAATCACGCTTTTTTTTTATTGCGTAGGACAGCAGACAGGCTGACAGCCCGCTTAGAATTTAGCAGTTACCGTCGCCTATAGGCGTCTGCAATGCCAGTGGCATCGCAAACATGCTGCTGTCCCATAAGGGTACAGGAACTTTGGTCACTAATGCCGGAACACAACACAAGGATAACCTTATGGCGGCATACTTAAGACCAAAAGTGGTCGCCATCCAGACGGGCTTGTGGCCCTACCACGTAGCTAGGGTGGGTTGTTTTGTCGCCTTTTACGACAGGCCGACCCCGGCCACAGAAGTTAGTATTATTTCTCCGCCCCTGCACGGATAAAAACGCTTGTGAAAACCAAATGCAATTTTCTTTGGGTATCAATTTTCTCGTGATTTCCTTGTACAAGAAAAACAATGTAGACTGTTTTAATATATGACTATGGGTAAACAGGCATGTAACCGGAATGGAACCTTTATAATGAGAAGAAATGGGAATTAACGTGAATGCTCATTTACATTATTCTAGGAAATAATGGCATTTGGCATTAAGTCTAACACATACTTTTTTAGCAAATTAATACTAATCATTAAGAATATTCGGGGTCACATTAGCCGTGTTAGCTTTATATTCACAGCCACAGAAATAGTCGAAAGATTTTATTATGTATATTATCTCAAAATATCAAGTACGATTTTTTAAAACATATTTTTAAAATCATTTTCGTAACACATTTCGTGGAAATGTTCGCTTTAAGTCAATCTGAATTTTCATAAATTTTCACAAGCAATATTTTCACAGCATAAAGGGTTTTTGCGTGAACTCGTTTCGGGAATGCTTGAGGATAATGAGTACAGTTTTAAGTTGTACAGGCAAAATTTTATAGTGGCCTGAAACGACATGGATATAGTATTTCAAATCCTTTGGACAGAGGACGGGTTGTCTTCTTCTCAGTCGGATACTCTTGACAGAGCAGTCGCGATCACGCAAGACGCCCGGCAGCGCTTCACCACCGCGCGCCATTTGTCCCCAGCTGAAGCCTGTCTTGCGCAGTCGTTTAGGGATGTGTGTGTCATCGACTTGATTTCGTCCGTCCATCGCAAAGGCGAACGCCCTCGCGATCTGCTGCCATTTACCCGGCCCTGCACAACGAGCCGCTCCACGGAGTCCCTCCCGCGTCGCGTCACATGTCCAAAGAACTGGAGTATTCGGGACAGGTTGTATATATGTAATATTATTTACATAATTATCTTTATGCGTACGTGGTAAATAAGTACCATCACGCTCGAAGATCAACCTAGATGTCAAATAATGGCACCCACCACTTAGGTAATTTTTTTCACCTAATCACGAACCGACGTTATAGGAAAACATCGCGATGTTTACATACCTACGGATATGGCTGGTCTACCTTTTGAGTGCTTCTATTTTTGAAGACAAATCAACTATGGTCATCTTAGCAATATCATATCTTCTTTTTTGAGTTGATTAACTCGACACGAGAAAAGAAGTGGCACTGATGGTCACCGATACAAACAACCTGTGTTAACAGACTCCAAAGATAAATGATGATGAATCGTAGAGTCCTTTTTCATATCCCGGGGAAACCGAATGACCACTACCACTGAAACTCCGGATAGAAGCCAACGTGGTTATGTCGGCTTCATCGCTCTAACCATACGACGGCCAACTTTGTGATACTGGCCGAGTTATTACGGCCAGCGGTTGCAGTAACGGCATACCGTCTAAAACCTCAGTCGCCAACTACACAAAACTTTACGTGGAGACATTGCAGGAACGCGAGCCCTGAAATTTGTTTTATAAATCAAACGAAATTTATTCAAATATTCCATGAAATTGCCTATGCTATGTTAAATACTTTTCGGTTTTGTTAATACATTTGTATGGAAAAATATCATGAACTAATAAAAGCGTATAGAATTTTTTGTAACTTTAGTTTAATAAACATTTGACGGTTTAAGTATCATGTACAGCCATAGGGCGAAAATTCAGTGCGCATTTTTCGTTGATGCCTCTCGGTGACTCTTTTCTTAATCAAGAATACACAAGAAAGTTCTTTCCAATCAGCAAGAAGTGAAAGAAGACACGGAGAGTCAAGTCTAATTCGTATAACGGTAAATAAGAATTAAAATTATAAATAGTCACCTACGTACTTTATTAAAAACAAATGTACTCTCTTTTGTCTTAATGAGAATACGAAATAATTCCCTTAATCTGCAATCCAGAAACTCCCTATGGCTTATATCTCCGCACACTATCTACGTAGGTATTTAGACAATGTACATTTGTGTACTTTACCTAATTTAAGTAACGTGCTTAAACCTTCATATACTATCTTCGGAGATACACTTATGAGCTCTGTTAATAAATAGGTTCAATTTTACCCTATATTGTAAGTTTAAAAATTTGCCAAGAATATTTTAAAGTAACTACTGAGCTTGTAGTAGCAAGAAGTGGGGAGGAATTCTCATTAAGATTAAAATAAAATTATTTTTAGCAGAGTTTATATTTGTAAGTGATGGACTTCTCTCGACTGGTTATACGATTAGAGCTACCCTATCACTAAACTAGAGAGTCGCAAAGGCGAATCATATATACGGTCATTTGGTTAAACTCTTCGCTGCTGGGAAGTTAGACGACAGACCTCATAAAAATTTAATTTATTTAGTACATTTATTTTAATTTCTTACTTTTCAGAAAAAAGTACCATGGACACGGACCAGCGCAAAAGACACGCATATATATCATGTAACGTGCTCCTAGGTCCCATGTTAAATTTTAAAATATAAGGTTCGATAACTTGACAAACAATTCATATGCTTGTATGGTTAGGAAGTGTAGAAAGTGTATGTTTTGGCTTCTATTGTTTAGCCATTTGTTGATTAGGTTTTTAGCGTTATAAATAGATATGAGTTTGACTTATGACCTCTAAAAATCGATTCCTTATGGCTTCCAATACTTTAATTACAATAATTTAATTAATAATATTGTAATAAATCGAAGATTTTTCAATAAATTTGTGTGCACTGACCGTCTGGATGGCAACCATCGCTTGTCTCTAAATGTGTCACAATAATAACTTTGTGTTGTATTCCGGCATTAGTGATCCAGGTTCTAGTTCCCCTCCGCGTACAGTATCGTGTTAGCGGTGCCCATGGCGTTAAAAACGTAGGTGACGATAACTGCTTGCTATTAAGCGAGCTTTTGATCAATCTGGCGTTCCGCAGCAATAAAAAAATCCTATATACCTAATATAGGGTTGCCAACCCCTAATTTAAAAAACTAGGATATGATGTTGGAAAAACTAGGACAATTTAGTTTAAAAACAGGACGGACGCAGTAATAGAGTTGCAATACTTAAGTAGGTTTAGTTAGAATTAGTTTTTTATTCTGTTGCGGAACAGCAGACGGCCCAATTAAGAGTAAGCAGTTACTATCGTTTATGTATGTTTGCGACGCTAGGGGCACCGTGAACACGCTGCTGTCCCATAGACATACACAAGATTATTATGACGGCATACTTATAAACCAAGGATAGTATTTTTTTATAGGATAGTTATTCTTACACCGCCTCTGCACGGAGAGTATAACAAGTTAGTTACAAATATTATTTAATAATAAGTATTTGAATATTAAAAACAGGATGCTACTTAAAAACTATCAAGGGCATCCCAGGACACCACAAAAACTAGGACATGTCCTGGGAAAACAGGACGGTTGGCAACCCTAACCTAATATGAAGTTTTCTGGAAAAAGGCTACTTATTGTTAGGTTACTCAAACTGTAGATATCCTTCAGTAAAATTGTGCGATAAATCATAAAATATTATACAGTCGACTCTCGTTAATTTGAAACTCAAAGGAATTGATCAATATCAATCAATCAATTTTGGGTGATCAATACGAATTATCGAGGGATTGAAATGTCAAATGGTTCGAAATTTTCGAGAGTAACGATATGTACGTTTAATATGTAATGTAATTATTGAGTAATATTATCTTAGATTTCTTTACAACATCACATTCTTACTACCTCCCTCCACCTTTTCGATTAAATCATAACTAATACAAACCTTTAATCTGTATACATATAACCAACTAAAGAGTAATTGAAATGGAACTAACCAAACTAATTAGTGCGGAAATGTGTTTCAAACTTATTATTACAATAACAAATTGCTTGTGCAACGATGATACAAGTTTGAACTTGTTTCAAAATGCCGTCATGCATGGCGGCATCCAGTCTGATTACTTTTGAATTTTCGAGTGTTTGACGCATATGAGTTCGAATTAACGCGTCGTTTTGTTACGTAGCCATCATTTTTTTGGTCGAATTACCAAGTGCTTAAAAATGTATAGATTTTTTTCAAACACAGTAATGTTCTGGGGAACTCGTGACAGCTTGGAATTATAAAGAAGTTTGAATTATTGCAGGTTGGAATTAGCGAAAGTCGACACTGTATATTAATCTAAAGTTGGATTGGTTTTGAATGTTTACCTGCTTCTGAATAAACCACGTTGCTCTATGACACCACGAAGATACACTCAATGGTAAAGTAACTCTTATTTCTGTATGAATAAACAATTTTATTTAAACACAGCTTAACTTGTTGAAATATTTACAATCTAGACAGACAACGTTAGGTTTGAACTTTTAACTTAAATTTAAAAGTACTGAAATTCTAAAACCCAACCCACAATATTAATATAAATGTAGTAAAAAAACCATTATTTCACTTTGAAAGAAAAATCACTTATATAAGACACGAAAGCAATTTGTTGTAACCCAATTGAAGCTTGAATGGAGCTTTGACGTTGATTTTTTTTTTCTTTTCTATCAAATATAATCTTCTTAGCCTAAGTTCTAGTTCGACCTAAACTACTATCTAAAAAGAAGAAGAAAAAAGACGCGTGGCACTCGGGGACTGCCGCGGTAAAGCTATTGCATAGCATTTTAATGAACTTATGCAATTATAATTATTTATTTATTTTTTATTTATGCAGTAATTTTTTTTTCTAAAGTATCGATGTTTTCTATCGATATTTTTTGGACAAGATATATCGATACTCGATAGTAAAACACTAAAAATATCGATGTTACGATATACAGTTGAGTTTTTGAAGTGAAAACTTCTTTAGGCACGTTGAGCACTTTTTGGTGAACAATTTTTGGTTTGTAAAGAAATGTTAATGACCAATTTAAACTTTAATTCTTGATCATAAACAATTTTTTATAAACCTCGACGATAAAATTCACAAGTTATTTAGTTTTCACTTCTATCATCAGTCCTTAAAGATTGCCTGCACTTTTTTTATATAAATAAGTACATGAACATTATGCTGTCCCACAAAGGGGAGGAATGAAAGGTTATTCCATGCTGCCGAATTGCGAATGTTGAGATGGATGAGTGAAGTTACAATGATGGATAAAATTAAAAACGAATACTCGTATATAAGGGGAAGTTTGAAAAGTAATAAATTAGCCTGGTATGGCCATATAATGCGAAGAGAAGAAGAACCATCATCATCATCATTTCAGCCGGAAGACGCCCACTGCTGGACAAAGGCCTCCCTCAAAGATCTCCACGACGATCGGTCCTGAGCTGCCCTCATCCAACCTATTCCGGCGATCTTGACCAGATCATCGGTCCATCTTGTGGGGGGCCTACCAACATTGCATCTTCCAGTACGCGGTCACCATTCGAGGACTTTTCTGCCTCAACGGCCATCTGTCCTTCGCGCTATGTGCCCGCCCACTGTCACTTCAGTTTTGCAATAATCAAGAGAAGAATGTCATGTAACAAAAAAAAAAATGCTAGAAATTTGAGTATATGGATACTAAAAGAGGGGTAGACTCAAGAAAAGATTTAAAGGTGAACGTTGAAATGACGACTAATAGCGGAGAATGCAAGGAGAGTTGTGCTGGCCCCACATAGTATGAGATGGTAGTAAAAAGACATAAGCCCTCAGACTTGGTACGGAAATTGTGCTTGTGCGTTTTTGACGTGTATGAGCCGTAACGCCACGAAGGTCGTTAATTTAGAAAGCCGCTTATAACCAGTACTCATTATTTTAGTATGTTGGTACAAAATCTGAATCTCTAATACTTACGAAAATAACATTAAGGTACATGCTGATCTTCTAAACCACCCCTCCGCCTAATATAAAGGGTGTTTCGCCTATCAGCCGCCGTCAATCTTCCGATAATATCTAAAAGTTCAATGGATGAAAGCCGTGACGTAGCGTTTTCCCTGATGCTTCAGTACTACGGTCATATGTACTGACAGCAGAAAAATATTTGTAAGTGAGTATGTTAAATCCACGATGATCCATCTATCCATGTGCCACATTGATTATCGATATATCAAAGCGTTGAAGTGTTTGTATGAAAACGCCACCATGTCAGTCCGTCTCTAGGATCAGAAATCGAGGCCTATCCGACTGCAGCCCGGAGTCAGACAAGGCGATATCATATCGCCGAAGCTGTTCACCGCTGCGTTGGAAGATGTCTTCAAGCTTCTGGACTGGAATGGACTGGGCATCAACATCAACGGCAAGTACATCACTCACCTTTGATTCGCAGATGATGTCGTAATCATAGCTGAGACCATGGAAGACTTAAGCCATATGCTCGATGACCTCAATACAGCTTCCCAAGGAGTAGGTCTCAAAATGAACATGGACCCCCGTAACAGTTGGGAACTGTACTCTGGAAATTGTTGACGAGTACGTCTACTTGGGTCAAACGATCCAGTTAGGTAGGTCCAATTTCGCGAAAGAGGTCACTCGTCGAATCCAACTCGTATGGGCAGCGTTCGGGAAGCTCTGCAAAATCTTTTCGTCCCAAATACCGCAGTGTCTCAAGACGAAGGTTTTTAACCAATGTGTGTTGCCAGTGATGACTTACGGAACGCAGACGCGGTCGCTAACTATGGGCCTTATAAGAAAGCTCATGGTCGCTCAGAGGGCAATGGAGAGGGCTATGCTTGGAGTTTCCCTGCGAGATCGAATCAGAAATGAGGAGATTCACAGGAGAACCAAAGTCACCGACATAGCCCGGATGATTGAAAAACTGAAGTGACAGTGGGCTGGGCACATAGCTCGAAGGACAGATGGTCGTTGAGGCAGAAAAGTCCTCGAATGGCGACCGCGTACTGGAAGACGCAATGTTGGTAGGCCCCCCACAAGATGGACCGATGATCTGGTTAAGATCGCTAGAATAGGTTGGATGAGGGCAGCTCAGGATCGATCGTCGTGGAGATCTTTGGGGGAGGCTTTTGTCCAGCAGTGAGCGTCTTCCGGCTGAAATGATGATGATAATGTTAAATCCATGAATGTGTTTTGATAGACTTCAAATCTTATTATTCAAAGTTTTAATTTTTTACTTTGACGTTTGGAATTATAAACACTAATAATTCTAGACGCCTTACGGCCGCCTATTGTTCAGTAGCTTATAAGTTTATTTTATGTTTTAACATTCATAGTAATAAAGAATTTTTTTCCATTAATTCATAACCTTTGAGTGCTGTCACAGAGCAAAAATACCAATACCAAAGATTTTGTTTTTACAGTAGCCTGTCTAACTCTTTAATTTTTTCCTTTGCCAGATAAATATTACTTTCGATGGCTGACTGGAAGTGATCGCTTTTAGTGATTAGGCTTTGATTGCATCAGCAATACATTGTGGATTTCCTGTTTCATAGTACGTTTTCATTGTGATTTTATTGTTTTATTGTTTATTGTTTTAGTGTTAATAATTGTATTGTTTTCTAGCTATTTACATAAAAAGGAATGTGACTACATTTAGTTTTAATGGAGCAATTGAAGATTGACGTCTTTATCTCGAAAGAGAACTAGAATGGTGTCTTTCCTTTGAAGTATTTGATCTAGAAAATTACTAAAGTGACTCTATTATTATTCCCGACTGAATCGACACGGCCAAACTTTATTCAAAGTTTTAACAAAATATTTTTCTGTTTTGCTGACTGTATTTTAGAAATACGCCCACAGGATTAAATTTATCGGCTTTTATAATCCAATTTATTGGTTTCCATTGTAGATACCTTGTGAAATTATTTCCTAGTGATGATATATTTTTGGCTTATGATGTAAGATGGAGCAGTCTGTTGGCCCTAATAATATTAAAGCGAAATAAATCTGCCTGAACTTTTCATGACTTTACTCTGAAATATAAAAATTTTATACGCTTTGTGAGACTATGTGTGAGAAATATACGTTACAAGTTTTATTCCCTCGATGGTATAGTTTAGTTTATTTTGCCTAATCCTTAATAATATTATAAATGTGAAAATTTGTATGTATGAATGTAAGAATGTTTGTTACTCTTTCACGCAAAAACGACTGAATGAATTTCAGTATAATCATAGATTGAACCTTGGAGAAAGACATAAGCTACTTTTTTTAAAATTCATATGGCAGAATAACGTGTGCTGGGTCAACTAGTGTGCAGATGTTAGCTCTTCAAAACACTGAAGCCGTGTCAGGCCTGTTCTAAAGTTGTAGAAAATTATTGCACGAACATTTTCCTTTGAAAGATTCATTTTCGTACGTGACCTGACAGATTCTGAAACTTTTTGAGATTCAAAATTTAAACAGTTCCAAATTCAAAATTGCCGGTAAATATGGAAACGACAGAACTTAAAAGGCATGCCTAGTATAATAACACAATTGCCACATGATGACGGTGAAAAAAACACTGTGAAAAAACCCGCACACTCAAACGATGTAGTAATAATACTGCCCCTTGCGTCTAAGGGCGGCTTGCCGTGAAAGGTGACTAAACAACCCTAGCTAGTTAGGGCTCCAAGCTCACCTAGATGACAAACACCCCTGGTTTCTAAATACACCTTGCGTTGTGTTCTGGCTTTAGTAAACTAAGTTCCGGTTCCTCTTCGAATCCAGAAGCATGTTCACGTAACTATAAAAACTCATAAGACCTGTTTAAAATATATCATATTATAATACTTGTGTATTAATATTTTTTCCAGGTGCAGTAAGAATACTTACTTCTGTGATCGGGGCGACTGGTCGTAAAAGGCGATAAAACAACCATATATAAGTTGTAGGGTAAGACAGTCTGAATGTTAACCACTCCTGGTCTAAATATGCCGTCATAATAACCTTGTGTCGTGTTTTGGCATTAGATAGATAGATAACACTTTATTGTAAACCAATTATATAAACACAATGAAACTTATTTACACAATCAATATGTACTTGACTTACAATGGGCGGCCTTATCGCTACAGAGCGATCTCTTCCAGGCAACCCGGCTAGGCATTAATGACCTAGGTTCCTGTACCCGTTTTTTTATTGGTGTAGGACAGCAGACAAACTGACAGCCCGCTTAGAACTTAGCAGTTACAGTCGCCTATGGGTGTTTGCAACGCCAGTGGTATCGCGAACACGCTGCTTTCCCATAATGCCGGAAGACAACATGAAGTCATTATGGCGGCATACTTAAGGCCAAAGGTGGTCGCCATCCACTCGGCTTGGGGCTCTACCACGTAACTAGGGTGGGTTGTTTTGTCGCCTTTTACGACAGGCCGACCCCGGCCGCAGAGGTCAGTATTCTTTCTCCACACCTGCACGGATAGACATGACATGGGACAACAGCGTGTCCGCATAGCGTCGCAAATATTCATCGGAAACAGTAGCTGCTTACTATTAATTAAGCCGTCAGCCTATCTGATGTGTCTCAGCTATAAAAAAATGTTTAATAATAAACATATGTTCTATAATATATAAGTAGCAGAACTTCTATAGACGGCTTGAAACCGAAGTGAGACAGTATCGAGGTCGGCATGGAGGCAGCCATCCGTTGCAACGCCAATTGTCCGCTAGAGCACAACAGCCATTGTTTTTCCTTCCATTTCATATCAAGTCATATGCAAGAAAGACTCAGTAAAATATTTTGATATTATATTGTATTCGAAAACCTCCGTGGCGTAACGGCTAACGCACTTTGGTATGCTTGTGGAGGTCACCAGTTCGATTCTCGTCTCGTGTCTAGGTGTTTTTAAATAATATGTATTTACTTATAAAATAAAAGTATATATATACCCATATATACATACCATATATATATATACCCATAATACAAGTGCTATGCAAAGTAAATATACTTTGGGACTAAACAGCGCTGTATGAATTGTCTCATTGTATTTTATATTTTTTTTATTACTTTGTCCTTTTCTGCCTAAAACTTTTTTTTTTCATTGCTGTAGAACAGCAGACAGGCTGCAGGCCCGCTTAGGATTTAGCAGTTACCGTCGCCTATTTATAGGTGTTTGCAACCCCAGTGGCATCGCGGACATGCTGCTGTCCCATAAGGGTACAGGAACTTGGGTCACTAATGCCGGAACGCAACACAAGGTTATTATGATGGCATACTTAAGACCAAAGGTGGTCGCCATCAAGACGAGCTTAAGGCCCTACCACGTAGCTAGGGTGGGTGGTTTTGTCGCCTTTTACGACAGGCCGACCCCTGCCACAGAGGTTAGTATTCTTTCTCCGCCCCTGCACGGATAAAACTCTGGTTTTGAAAAGAAGAAGTCAGAAGAAGAAAGAAAATTATTTAGAACACACTAATATAAAGTAATATGTCATTAGTCAATTATTGTCCATTATGGACATCGGTCCATCGCCCTGGAGGACGTCCTTCACTACGTTTGAAAGTAGTTGAAAGTATTCGAACAATGCGTTCTATTGATATACGGAGCTGATACGTGGACTGAGACGTGGACGACGAGACTGGCTCACAAATTTCAAGTCACTCAGCGGGTTATTTTGGGTGTTTCTCGGACTAAATCCTAAATGATTAAATCCGTAAGGAACCAAATTAGCCGATATAGCTCGTAAAGTATGCAAACTGAAATGGCAATGGACCGATCACGTTTGCCGCAGTAACAATGGGCGTCAGAAAAGTAAAAATAGAACAATTATCTGTACAGGGGTGGAGAAAGAATACTAACCTCTGCGGCCGGGGCTAGCCTGTCGTGAAAGGCGACCAAACAACCCACCCTAGCTACATGGTAAAGTCCGTCTGGATGGCGACCAACTTTGGTCTTAAATATGTCGCCATAATAAATTTGTGTAGTGTTCCGGCATTAGTGACCCAAGTTCGCGATGCTACTGGCGACGGTAACTGCTTAATTCTAAGCGGACCGTTAGCCTGTCTGCTGTCATACAGCAATAAAAAAAGTATATAAAGAAAATAAATGTACAAAGGTGCATAGAAGTCCTAAATCGATTAGGGACCGATCTCCTGTGACTGTAGACTGGAATAGAAATATCAATTCCCTCAAAAAAGGTAATTGTCCAAATTGAAGATTGTTAAAAAAGATAAAATTCTAAATTTGAAAATGAATACACTCAGCTCGTAATGCTTATATACCGTATGAACAGTCGCATATATTTTACTGCTACAACATTACAATATACTTTCTAGTACTACGACAGCCTCATAATTAGAACCAGGTTTCCGTCACTGTTAGCTCAAGGTTTCTCTTTAGTTCTAAATTACTTCAGTTTCTTTATTAAACTCAAGCGAATTAATTTTAGTACCAGTTTAAGTTGGGTAAATTTACTTTAATGAGACATTTAAAATCGCCTTTGTCTTCAAAGAGAAGACAAAATTACAAAGTGATAGAAAAATACGATCTATTTTGTTTATTTATCTTGTTCAATATAAGTTAAACAGTTCCTGTGAAAACCAATCAGTAAATTTTTCCTGAAACAGTTCCTGTGAAAACCAATCAGTAAATTTTGGGTAAGTATGTGGTCATTAAATATGTGTCTGGAAAAACATGTGCTCTTTAGCACATTTCTTCAACAACGAAAATCCTTTGATTTTTGTTGTTTTCATTCTGTGCAGAGGAGGCGTAGAAATACAACCCTGCAGCTGACGTTGGCCTGTCATAAAACACGACAAAATAGTCCTAGCTATGTGGTAGGCCTAAAAGCCGATCTGGATCATAACCACCTCTGATTTGAGAATATGCTGAAAGGTTTAAAATCACAATCACGGATATCTGTCAATTCACGTTGATTAGCGCGGTGGGTTTACTGTCAATTCCTTCTAGAGGGAGGTGTGACCCGGCAGCCAGACTTTATAGGTTATTAAAATTAATGGAATGTTCAATCGTGACTAAAATTGTTCTACATGCGATCACTAACTAATCATATATAACTTAGACAGCTTAATATGCTCATCATTATTTCCACATGTTAACTGCTGCTGAACGAAATTATGATAACACCTTCACTCTACACTTCACTTTACACCAATAAAACCCGTCCCGACGCAGTACGATACGGGTTACGATAATTTATAAAATTTAATTATTTGTTATTGCTTGTTTGTACTTTATACTTGCGGTCCTAATCTGTTTTAAATCTCTACACGCTCTAAACTAATTATATAAATCAAAAATGCCCGAACAGAATCAAAGGTATATAGTAAAATTAAAAAAAAAATATGCGACGCAGTCTTTGGGGACTGCCGATAGAAGTGAAGAAGTGAAAACTAAGTAACTAATGATTTGTATCGTCGAGATATTAGATTATTATTTCAATTTTATTTTTGGTTTATAAAGAAGTGTTTTAATTCCTTACAAACCAAAAATTGTTTAACCAAAAAGTGCTCAACGCGTCCAAAGAAGTTTTCACCACAAAAACTCAACTATATTGCATTGTAATAAAGTTGCAATTTGAATAGATATGAAACAGCAATGCAATGCAATCATTTAAAAAAATTACATATAATGTAGTGCATTATATGTTACTTTATACATTATATGTCACTATCACATATAGTTATATAAGAATAAACTTTACCCCATTATTAATAAGGTTGGTATTACTGGAGCAAAAATAGCTCATGGAAAGCGTTCGGTGACGATGACGCGAGTTCAATGATTTTTGTTCACTCAAAAAGTACTCAACGCGCCTAAAGAAGTTTTCACTTCAAAAAAGTCCATAGGCGGCGGTGACTACTTACTATCGAGTGAGCCGTTAGCTTGTTGTACCATTAAAACAATCATTGAAAATCTGACTCCAAAATAATTATGAAAGGACTTCATGGAATTTCAAGGTGATAAATTCGTTTCAAAAAACCTGGTAAATCAAATTATGTTTCGGAAAAGCGATTGGTATTGACCTGATTGGGGTCGTCCCTTCGGGTTCTGTTTATTTATTTAAATAAGGGTTACTTGGGCACCATTTTCCCGACCGCAATTCACCGATACTTTACAAATGGCTGTGTTTTGAACATACATAAAACGGACATTTTAAGTTTAGTTTATTTAGGTAGATAGATAGGTAGATAATTCGTTATTGTTCACCACACAATTTTACAGAAAAAAGACATAAAAAGAAGTAGGTAATAGTACAACATAGTGAACAAACGGCGGTCTTATCACTAAATATCGATTTCTTCCAGATAACCTATCAGAAATATTTAAAGTAGTTGTATAAGGCGGTGCACAATAGACATAAAAATCAAGATAATAAATATTATACAAAAAAAAAAACTAAATTAATCTAACATACAATAGCAATACAATGAAGCATACACATGACAATGCAGTTTATGACTTTAGGTAATGGTTATTAACCAAGTTTCTAAAAAAGGCAAGTGATTTTGCTTTTCTAATATCCAGAGGGAGGGAGTTCCAAATTTGGACAGTCTGTACTGCATAGGAATTAGAAAAGAATGTCGAAGAGTGTACAGCCTAATGTGAACATTACAGTATAATTGCCATGTACCGACGGTAAAGGAAAATATCGCGAGGAAACTTGCATACATCACCGGCATGTGTAACCCGCTAGTACTTGGACAAGCGTGGCGAGTATATTGTTACCTCCCTCCAGGAGATGCGTGAGCCCAGCATTATGACGTAATGCGCTGTTATTTTTTTTAAGAGGAGTATATGTTAGGTTAGGAACACATTTCTCTGACGCATCAGAAGCATATTGGTTTCATACATTTAATATGGTTAAGGACACATTTGTATGTCGTGACGCGTTCTGTCGTTGGTCCTAAATGTATGAAACCGATATGCTTCTGACGCGACACGACACGACACGTCAGACAAATGTGTTACCCCAAGTATATGAATTTGATACATAAATACAGTGTAACAATTGACACAGCGCCATCTAGTCCCAAACTAAACAGGAGAACAATTTTGTTATGGATACTAGACAAATGATACATAAATGTATAATTTTTTAATTTAAACAAAAATATATAATACATTAATACTCAGACTCGTGACGAATCGAGTCTGTGACTTCCACAGGTATTTCAACACGCTTTGCGTCCTAAAGTTCTTCAGTAAATATATGTATAGGCAATTTTCCTCATCAATATGCATAATATTATATAACACAATCATGTGTGTAAGTAAAACGTCGTTGGCAATGCTTGTAAGCCGCTAACATGATTTGTCACTCATTGTAATGTTGTTCGTCGTCTCTAGAGAAGGGTCCTAGCCCACTTGGGGTACCTTTTAGCCTATAATTAATATATTAGTCTTCCTGCCCTTATTCCACATTACATGGGGTCGGCACAATATGTTCTCTCCTTCCACTCTCCTCTGTTAGGTCTACTTCTACTCCTGTATCCATCCACTCTTATTTCTAGCATTTTCCTTGTTATATGGCATTCTTCCCTGCTCATTACATGGCCAACTCATTTATAATTTTATCTATTTTCGTAACTTCACACACCCAATTCAGAATTCTTATCTCCGCAGCATGTAACATCCGTTCGTCCCTCCCCTTTGTAACTAATAATTAGTACACTGGAAAAATAAAAATTTAGCTCCTAATGTAATAAAAAAGAAAGCAAAACTAATTATTTGGTGTCTTACAGATTAAACATTACTATTTTTATCCGTGCAGGGGCGGAGAAAGAATACTGATCCCTGCGGCCGGGGTTGGCCTGTCGTAAACAACCTACCCTAGTTACGTGGTAGGGCCCCAAGCCCGTCTGGATGGCGACCACCTTTGGTTTTAAGTCTGCCGCCATAATAACATTGTGTTGTGCTCCAGTATTAGTGCCCCAAGTTCCTGTACCCTTATAGGACAGCAGCGTGTTTGTGATGCCACCGGCGTTGCAAACACATAGGCGACGGTAACTAAATTCTAAGCGGGCCAACAGCCTCTTTCCTGTCCTACAGCAAAAAAATAAATTAAAATACAGACAGCTCCATTTAACTTCCAATGTAATAAAAAATTAAGAAAAAGTACTTATTTGGTGTCATACAGATTAAACATTATTATACTAACCTGCAATAATTAGCACCAAAGAGAGCTTTTTAAAGCTATTGACATTTAAACATTAGCATTGCAAGAATTTAGCATAAATTTATTGCAATGCTAATGCTTAGCTATTCCAGCAGATTGCGTTGTTAAGTAACACAAAGTCAATGAGTGTTTGCTTTGAGGTTAGACTAAGAAAATCAATTGTTAATTTCCAAAAAATACCGAGCAAAGCTCGGTCATCCGGATATTGTTATTTATGTTCGAAAAAATGTTAAATTGTTTTTAAAATATAGTGAGGAACATAGTATAAATACTAAAAATAAACACAAGCTATGTGCATATAGTCACCGTCTACATAAAATGCGTAACTCCATGGGCTTGTGCATTTATAAAAAATATCATTAGTCGTCAAGAAGTATATAAATCGAAAGAAGTCATAAAAAAGGTCTTAGCAGTGAAGCATACAGTAAACGATTTTCTTAATGATAAAAATGCTTGGTCAACCAGTTAAATGCAAGACAGCTCATTGCAATGACTATGTTGCCTCTGTCTGAATATGTAATATAAATAATATTATTATGGACCTGCAATAAGAGCCTATTTATTAGGGTCTATACTGAACAAATAATTTTTGATTTGATTTGATCAAACGAGGTCAACAGCTCAGTATATTACTGCTTCAAAATAAATCGACATTCGGTGTCAACCCGACTGCAGGAAATCATTATTATAACTCAAATCACGTAGGCACTTCGTATAACTAAATATATACAAGATGTTTATTACATATATCCATGAATAATTAGTGCATGTATATCCATAGCATAATTTCGCTTGTGTGATTGGTACTAAGTAAGTAATATATTACTTATGTACTTTTCTTTTTTAAATAAATACATATTCCACATAAACACTGTCTTAGGAAAGGACCGAATCTGAAACGGAAGGAAAGAGGACGGGAATTGGCAATTCCATTGCGGGGGTCACGAATTATCACTAAGTGAATTATTCACTAATTAGTGACTAACTACTTATTTATAAAATTAAAACTTTTTATTTTTTTATTATGTTTGTGCAACGTTAGTACGTTGCACAAACATAATAAAAAAATAAAAATGTAAATGGAAACTATTCTATCATTTCAATAAAGATTCAGCTACAGACGCTACTTTCTGAAATATATTAAGTAAGGCTTACTTTAATTTATTCTTGTAACACAACCATTTATCCCAACATTCTCCTCTCGGCTGAATTGAGACATCACGGGATTGAATTGACGACCCGCTGACGTAATGGTTAACACACGTCGGCACGCTTGCGAAGATTACGGGTTCCATTTCCGTCCATCGCGCATCGTCTGGGTGTTTGTATATAATACGTATTTATTTACTAAAGAAAAGTATATAATTAATTATATCAGTTGTCTAGTATCCGTAACACAAGTGCTATGCAACTTAATTTGGCGCTAGATGGCACAGTGTGAATTGTCACGGTATATAATATTTTTTTTAATAAAATACATTGTTCTCCGCGCAGAGGCGGAGTAAGAATAAAACAAGCTACGTGGTATGGCCCCAAGCCCGTCTGGATGACGACCACCCTTGGTCTTAAGTATGCCGCCATGATAAGCGTGTGTTGTGTTCCGGCATTAGTGACCCAGGTTACTGTACCCCTATGGGACAGCAGCGTATTCGCTGAGCCCCTAGCATCGCAAACGTCCATATGAGACGGTAACTGCTTACAGTTAAGTGGGCCCTCAGCCTATATGTAGCCCCTCAGCAATAAAAAAATTATAGCAACACTGCACTACACACACTCCAAAACATAATTATTTACATTATATAGTCAAAGATTTGGAAGCCACCCGATCAATTAATTTTAACAAAAACAAACATCATTCTAAATATTTTCTTACAAGAATTGCTCTGTATAGCATAAAACGTTTATGTTGGAACAAACACAAGACCGAGCGGCAGATCTTCTGGCGCTCGGCCAAATGCGTATGTGTGGCTTGTAAAAAGACAGCTTACAATGTACACCTTGCTTGTTTAAGCTAACCTTATGCATGTAATCATAATAATTTATTAATGTTTGTAGGGCGATGAATATTAAAAAACAGACTAGCGTGGCTTGACCATATAATACGAATGTTTCTCCATTTACGTGAGTAAGAATATTGCGGCCGGGGTCGTCCTGTCGAAAAAGGCGACAAAACAACCCCAAATATGTGGTAGGGTTGGATGGCAACCACACTTGGTTTTTAAATATGCCGCCATAATAGCCCTGGCACTGTATTTACGCCCCGCATATTTTTTTTGTTGCTGTGATGCAGCAGGCAGGCTGACGGCCTGCTTAGAATTTAACATTTACCATCGCCTATGGGTGTTTGCAACGCCAGTGGCATCGCGAATACGCTGTTGTCCCATAAGGGTACAAGAACTTGGGTCACTAATGCCGGAACACAACACATGGTTATTATGGCGGCATACTTAAAGACCAAAGGTGTTCACCATCTAGACGGACTTGAGGCCTTACCACGTAGCTAGGGTGGGTTGTTTTGTCGGCTTTTACGACAGGACGACCCCGGCCGCAGAGGTTAGTATTCTTTCTGCGCTCCTGCACGGGTAGTTGTGTAAAAGATGATATGGCGAAAAGGGGTATGAAGGTTGAGACGACGTCTAACAGAGGAGAGTGGAAGAAGAGAACATGTTGTGCCGATACCATATAATTTGGGATAAGGGCAGGCCGAAGAAGAAGGGCGATGAACACATCCTATGGTATAGGTGTCCTTTACGGTGAGCAAATGCGCTGATAAAAAGAGTGGACTCTACGAATTTGTTGAAAAATCGGTTACCACACTATAAAGGTAGAAACTCTACTAATTTTATAATCCCTGGTCTGGATAGCTTAGGATGTAAGAGAGTTTTCGATATTGCTAGTAGATGTTTAATTATTTAGAAGACCTGCACGGCCTATCGGCCAACATACTTCGGTACGTTTACGGAGGTCACGGATTTAATTCCCGTTTTACGTCTGGGTGTTTATGTATAATATGTAGTTATTTAATAAAGAAAAATATATATTATGTAGTATATTAATTATCTAGTATCTACATACTTTGGGACTAGATGGTGTTGTGTAAATTGTCTATTATATTTATCGTTATAAAAACCAAGCCATAGCTATTACAATATAATGTGGGATAAGAGCAGGAGGAAAAAGAAGAAGATTTTATATTTATTGATTTATTAATAGTGTTGTCAATTTAAATAGGTCTAATAAAATTTACATCACTGAAGATCTGCTGCTTCAGCCACTAGATTACCGTCAAACCTTATAAATATATAAAATAATAAATAATTCAAAAAGGTTTTAGAGCTACTTTTTTAGATACTTGTAGAAGATATCCATAAATTTTCTCAGTACTTTTATCACAAATATAAATTACAAACGGCTGAGAAGTCAAGCGAGACATATTTTGGTTAAAAAGGTAAATTTAAGGCCAAGGACATACATGGTTGTTACGCATATGATTGTGACTAAAATAAGAAAAAGCTTTAGCATACATTTCTCATCTATAGAATTGTAGAAGGCAACCAATGGCATTAATATGATTAATTTTCGGGGTTAATTAGATAGTTTGTAATTGCTTCCGGCCATTATCCTTTTGGGTTTTAACTAATCCGGATGTGGCGTCGTCGACTGCTTCTGTAAGTTATATCCGTGACGGAAGTGGTGGACAAGAAGCGGAAACGAAGAACGTGGGGTGTGAACCTGGGGTGGTCTTTAAGGCTCGCAATAGGCACAAACATGGTCGAGAAGTGGGCGCGTCAGAATTTGCTTTCGCTCGAGATAAATTTTGTTGAATCTGCATGTACTTAGTTTCTTCTGCTATAAATGTATGTATACGTGTATAATTATGTTCAATGTATACGAACAAGCAGGTCAAAATCGAGTTCAAAGTAGTCGGTTACAAACAAACATACAGGTATATCTAATAAAAGGGTGTTCAAAAAATAAGTATATGATTCAGGTTTTATCTGGCTTAGGGAATTATTGACCCACTAGATAAGTTCCATCTATTTATATGTACTTTGAATATACAAGTAATATTTTTTTATTGCTGTATGACAGCAGATAGGCTGACGGCCCGCTTAGAATTTAGCAGTTACCGTCGCCTATGGGTGTTTTCAACACCAGTAGCATCGCAAACACGCTGCTGTCCCATAAGGGTACAGGAACTTGGGTCACTAATACTAGAACACATCACAAGGTTAGGCGGCATACTTAAGACCAAAAGTGGTCGCCATCCAGACGGAATTGCGGCCCTACCACGTAGCTAGGGTGGGTTGTTTTGCCGGTTTTTACGACAGGCCGACCCCGGCCGCAGAGGTTAGGATTCTTTCTCCGCCCATAGAATAATACAGAAATTATATCCAGTGATAAATATTTCGTCAAGTCCCGAAGTCCATAGTAAATCGAGCTAAATTGCGACTAAACTAAAACGATAAACACACTATTTCAAAAACATGTGTGTCCGTATCCTTATGTTAACTAAATTTAGCTATTTGCTTGTAAGGGCTGAATCCGAAAAGAAAATGTATTGGAGCAAGAAAACATTATTTACTTTTTTCATATTTGAAGCATATTGAGGCACATTTTCTTTAAGTTCTGTTTTGAGGCACATTTGTATGCCATCTTAATAGTTATAGATTTTTCTTTATTTATTTCTCTAAACTTATAGCAAGCCAGAAGTTGAGCGAGGCTACTGTACTGAATGGTCTTTTACTGTCTGTGAGTAGAAGAGGCAATCTATTTCTTCGCCATTTGATTTATTATGGACATCAAAGAAGGCAGGCAGATCTCACCCTAAACACAAGTGCTCTCTAGTTTTTATATTAATTTATCTTTAAATGTATCAGTTCATATTATATTTTTAAACACTGTTTGAGTTATTATAACACTGATTTGCAGAGTATAAAATATATTGTAGAAGAATTGTTAATAATTTTAAAAGTTTTATGTGTATTGTTCTCGTATTTAATTAATATATATCTGTTATAAACTTATTACATAATTATTCAAAAACTTGTAGTATTTTAAGTTGTAGTATTACTAGTTATTAAAATTAAATACATAGCAATATCTCATGGCAAACTGTCCGTGTACTGTCCACTAAAAGGCCCCAATGGAAGATTAGCGCTGGTTTTTTTAACCAGCATCGCTGAATTCGGTGCCCTTTTAGAGCTTTTTTTTATTGTTATTATTAGTTTAAGTTATACTGCTTTTATATATGTACTAAGCTAAGCTTTAAATAAACTATGTTTCTTTCTTTCTTCTATTAAGAATTAGATTTTGTTTCGTTGGCTGAAAACTACGTAATTTTTTTCACACATTTGATCTAAGAATATTAAAGTAATTGGTTGTTAGTTAGAAATTCAGTGAACTGCCTTCTCACCCATAACACAGAGTTTACTAGAGTAGAATAGACTGGAATCTTATCTTATCTTAAATAAAAAACTTTGTCACCGTCATCAGCCTATCGTTATCTATTGCCAAACGGACGTCTCCTTAAGATTCATTAACAAATCCGCATCCTATTTCTTTCGCTTCCAGCTCAGACGGGCAATCTTGAGCAACTCATTGTCCATCAATCTATACTTCACTTTGAGATACTTTTTACTTTTTTATTGCTGTAGGACAACAGACACAGTCCGCTTATAATTTAGCAGTTACCTTCGCCTATGGGTGTTTGCAACGCCAGGGGCATCGCTAAGACGCTGCAGTCCCATAGGGGTACAAGAATTTGGGTCACTAATGCCGGAACACAGCACAAAGTTGTTATGACGGCATACTTAAGAACAAAGGTGGACACGATCCATATGGGCTTGGGGCCCTACCACGTAGCTAGGGTAGGTTGTTTTGTCGCCTTTTACGACAGGCCGATCCCGGTCGCATAGGTCAGTATTAGTAATTTACTGCAGTTAACTGACAACTATCACTTAAGCCTACATAATTTAAAGCATTTATTTTACGAGGTATCTTGCCAGATAGCTTGCAAAATTTGTAAACACAATGATAACATTTTAAAAAGTTACGATCTTTTTGTAATTTTTCAGACAACCTTTGGATGGTCCAAGAAATTAATTTTATTTATGTTCTAAGTAAACTAATCAGTAAAGTAAGTACTTACGCTTGATAATCACACAATCAATTATTCGACGACCTCCGTAGCGTATTGCTAACGCACGTCAGTCACGGGTTCGATTCCCGTCTCTCGTCCGGGTGTTTATGTATAATATTTATTTATTTACAAAATAAAAGTATATTTGTAGTATATTAGTTGTCTAGTACCCATAGGACAAGTGCTATAGAACTTAGTTTGGGACTAGATCACGTTGGTAGAATGTGTTGTGAAATTGTGATTATATATATATATATATATATATATATATATATATATATATATATATATATATATATATATATATATAATATCCAGATGACCGGTATTTTTCTTTATAAATTGTGTTTTTTGAAAATTAACCATTGATTTTCTTAGTCTAACCTCAAAGCAAACACTCATTGACTTCGTGTTACTTAACAACGCCATCTGCTGGAATAGCTATAGTATTGTTGTGTCGTTAAAGCAATTTAAAAAAAATAGTATTATTATTCGCCGATAGATGTCAGGAAGAGTCATTTTTCAGTTTAAATTGGGAGTACTCAAACGCCAACTTTTGAAATTTTCTAGAAATGATTCCTAGCTAGATCGATTTATCGCCCCCGAAATCCCCCGTATACTAAATTTCATGAAAATTGTTGGAGCCGATTCCGAGATTCCAATTATATATATATATATATATATATATATATATATATATATATATATATATATATAAACATTAGCATTTTATATAATATATTAAGATATATATATATATATATATATATATATATATATATATATATATATATATATATATATATATATATATATATATATATATATATCTAAATATATTATATAAAATGCTAATGTTCGTACGTGTGTTCTCGGTTTACTCTATCAACCGCAACTTCGATCAATTTCCCGTTGGGATGGCAAATACCCCTCGGTCCCCTGGTGTGCATAAGGGAGTTTGGTCGGGATGGGTGGAAGTGGGTACTTGTGGGTGGCAAAAATGTGAAATTATATCTGTCCTTCTCTAACTAATGTTAACTTCTGTAAGATTCTGAAAATCTCGGGAATGATATAGAAAGTTCCAGAATGTGTGCAATTGAAGAAATTGATCCGACATGGTCTAAAAAATTCTTAAAATTTCTGAAATAATCTAGGAAGTTCCAAAATGCGTACAATTGATAAAATTGATCCGAAATGGTGTAGAAAATTCTAAAAATTTCTGAAATGATCTAGAAAGTTCTAAAATGGTTTTGATTGTTGTAATTGATCTAGAATATTTTAGAAAGCTTCTGGAAAGATCTAGAAAGTTCCAAAATGCGTACAACTGATAAAATTGATCCGAAATGGTGTAGAAAATTCTAAAAATTTCTGAAATGATCTAGAAAGTTCCAAAATGCGTACAACTGATAAAATTGATCCGAAATCGTGTAGAAAATTCTAAAAATTTCTGAAATGATCTCGAAAGTTCTAAAATGGTTTTGATTGTTGTAATTGATCTAGAATGTTTTAGAAAGCTTCTGGAAAGATCTAGAAAGTTCCAAAATGTCTGCAATTGATAAAATTGATTCGAAATCGTCTAGGAAATTCTAAAAATTTCTGAAATAATCTAGAAAAATCCAATATGATTGCAATTAATGTAATCGGACTAGAATGTTGTAGAAAGTTTCTGAAGTGATCTAGAAATTTCTAAAAATTTCTGGAATGATCTAGAAAGTCCCAAAATGCGTGTAACCAATAAATAACAAAATAAATCTATTCGCACTTTTATATAAATTTACTTTTTTATGTAATTCAACCAGCGAAGCGGGCGGGAACGCCTAGTTATCCATATTTACACAGCCACTGCTGCCTTTGTTTAATATTTTGGCGCAGAAATAAAGCTTAATCCTATTTACCTGTAATAAAAATGCAATTATTTAATATAACACCGTCGTGTTATGACGTATTACGGGCATCATGGCCGTAAGTGGCATATTATAATTTGGACGTAACATCTCTCTGTCATACAGACCCACATTATGTGGGTGGTCATTTTCTGGCCACTGCTAGCCCGGATATGGGTAGTGTATGGTCCAATTCACAAGTTACATAAAGCCATCGTTTTATTGCTTTAGAAAAGCAGATAGGCTGACGGCCCACTTAGAATTTAGCAATTACCGTTGCATATGGGTGTTTGCAACGCCGTGGCATTGCAAACACGCTTCTGCCCGATAAGGGTACAGGAATTTGGGTCACTAATTCCGGAACACAACACAAAGTTATTATGGAGGTGGGCTTGGGGTACCACGTAGCTAGAGTGGGTTGTTTTGTTGCCTTTTACGACCGGCGGACCTCGGCCGCAGAGGTTAGTATTCTTACCCCGTCCCTGCATGGATAGCAGGTATTCTTTAACGATCACCATTTCTGGTGAATTCTTAGCATCGAATTCGAAAGCTAAGTCAAGAAAATATAGAGTTCATTTGTTGCATGTATAATAGCTTTAGTGACCTTTTGCGACATAGTTCTTACTTAGACACATGCCAGAAGATGGGTTAATTATATTTTATATTTTTTTTTGTATATTAATGTGACAATAATCTGACTCCCAACCTAGAAAAAGAAACCGCTTGATGGCCTTTCATGGTAGAGAGCCAATTGTCAAAAGCCATCTGCCAAGCCAAGCAAATTCTGGCTAACAGTACTATATAATATATTTAATTTTGAATCAGTTTAAGAAGAAAAAGTCGTACCGAACTCAATAATAAAATCAAGTAAAATTGGAAAATACAGCAAACTTAATATCGCCCAATTGCACGGTAATTGATAACTTGTTTAAACTGCTTAGCCAAGCCATTATCGGTCAGCATAACCGTAGCTCGGAAAAGTGCTGGCTAGATCTTTTAAAGGGTACATACTTACTTATAAATGCCAATGACTACGAATTGAAGAAACAAAATCAAATTCCGACACTGGCACTGATGAAGTTTAGGCATATAATTTAACACTAAGATAATGTACACTTGTAATCAAATCTAAGTTACGTACGATCGCTTATACCATATACCATCGTAAAGTCATATTGTGCAGTGAAGCATAGATATATCTCAATATTTATCTTGTCCATGACATCAATTTATTTCACATCATAAACAAATAAGGATCATCATACACGTGTCTCATCATGCTCAAATTAAAAGCTTACACTTTCAAGACTGATGTCTGATGTTCAGAATTTTCAATGAGGTTCTAATTTCACGCCAGCGCGTTTCCGTAAAGATTTCTTTCCATATCCTTAAGAAAATGTAAATGAAATATATTTGGATAAATTACGATCTTACAGGACTTCGCACAGGATAGTATCCAAGCTTCTTGTTTGTCATTTTGCTAGATTGCTACCTTGAGAAGTAAGGTCAATTTGGGGTCCGATGACCTTGTTAAACCGTCTGTGCCCTATCTCTAAAACTGTTTTCAGTTTAGGATTAAATTTAACAATTCATGTTTAATAGATGATGTTGCGACAGGCCGCTTTGTTCCCGGAAAGCATCCCTATTCTGGTATCATTTCTCTCACTCCCCGTTAACCTCGGCCTTTCGATTCAAAATATGAACCACCAACACACGCACCTGCTTTAGACAAAAATCAATTGAAAAACCTATCAACCCTCGGATACGAATCGTTCCCCATGCCCCGTTGACAGCTCCATTAGCGGTAAGTGCTTTTGTCCTTGCTGAGTTCGTGGGGATTAACGGAGCAGCATCTGGTGAGCTGGAGTCAGGGTTGTTTGGACGTTATGGCCATTCCTAACTAGATGGTTTCCAAAAATATTACAAAAATGTGTGGTAGCCAGTTGGAAGACCAACCTAGAGGGTTAGATTCTCGACATGGCACGCTCCACTTAATCAACCCTTTTTTTTTGGTCTCGGGGAAAAACCTCCCTTGACGGGTTCCCCCGGCCCGGGGGGACCGAGGGATATGTGGGACTCCGGGATTTTTCCGACTACCCACTAAAAAACCCCGCTGTTCTCCTATCACCTACGCCCGGGCCCACGGATATATGGCCTGCCGATCTCGTGGCCCGGGCCGGCGCCGGCCCTTTGTCTTGAGGCGGGCCCCTTCTAAAGTGTTGGCGCCAGGGAGTCAGGATTTCGTCCCCCCGGCGCTCTTCAAACAACTCTAGGAGTTGAGGGGGGCCCCGGAACAGCACGCGGTTCCTCTCCCTCGCGGCAATAGTCCAGGCGGCGGATCCTCCCCCGAGAGGCCACCCGGCGCCGCTCTCTACGGCGGCCGGAGGTCATTGCTCGTCCTCCGGCGCTGACGACGTGGCCTGCGTTGGCGGGAGGGGAGTGTGGTGGTCGAATCCCGCTCCCGCTCCGCCGCCTCCTTTGCGGACATGACTGCCTCGCAGAAATAGACGACGGCCGTCCATCCAGGATCGCTCCCGACCATGGACAGAACCAAGGCCGGGAGCGACAGATCCACGCCGATTTGGGCGACGAGGGCGCGGCGCTCCTCGCGCCACGCAGGGGACACGGTGACAATGTGGTCAACCGTGTCCTCCTCGTCGCCCGCGCCACAGTGGTGGCACTCCGACGTCATCTTCCGCCCTATGCGACACAGGTACCTCCCGAAGCAACCGTGCCCCGAGAGGACCTGCGTCAGGTGGAAGGTCAGGGCGCCGTGGCGCCTTTCCAGCCATTCAGCCAGGACGGGCCTCACCGCTTCGATGGTGGCAAGGCCCGCGCTGGGGTGCGCAAGGCGCTCCTTCCACTCCACCATGAGCACCTCATCGCGCAGCTCCGCCCGCTTTACCTCAACTTCGCGAGGTGCAGGGCGAGAGCCACGCTCGGCCGCGTCCCGGCGCCACTGGTATAACAGCGCCAGGACTCGGGCCTCGAGGTCCCACGGTGGGGATCCGGCCAGCAGGGAGGCCGCTTCAAAGGACACCGTGCGGTATCCCCGTATCGCCCTGACGGCCAGAACACGCTGCGGCCTGCGAAGCAGCGCGGTCGTTTTGGCCGTCAGGCGATCCGCCCAGATCGGGGCCCCGTAAAGGGCCATTGACCGCACGGCTCCCTCAAAGAGCCCACTTAATCAACCCTACCCTTATCAGCTATGTCTCATTCCTTTTAAACTATTCTTTTCAGGTTCAGTTGGCAGCCGAATTCGTTAAAAACATTTTTGTTATATCATTTTCATCCGTTCAGGGGCGAACACCAACCTTTGTGGCCGGTGTCGGTCTGTCGTAAAAGGTGACAAAACAACCCAATCTATGTGGTAGGCCTCCAAACTCATCTAGATGGTTGTCACCCGCCGCCCTCGCTCTGCTTAGCGAGCGCCCGCGCCGACGACACGTACCGTCGAGTCTTGGTTGAACCCGCACGAGTTTTTATATGCGTGTTATTGTGTTATTATATCAGTGAACCACTGACTATAAAGTCTTAGACTCTTTCTGACTTGCTGGGTATTTCCGTCTCCTTTCCTTTCCACGTATAATTATCGAACCCGCACTACCTTTGTTTCCCGCACTGCGGCTACTTTCTTTACGGGTCCGCCACCCCCCTCGCATAATTTACGGTCCTTCAGGCCCATCACAAAATCAAAACAACAGCCACATCAATAAAAGCACAACTGAATTGTGCTTCGGTATTAGTGACATTAAAAAAATCTGTCTGTACTCTTATTAGACGCGAAGACGTTCTTAAAGAGCTCGCAATAATGCTCCAAATTAATTGGTCCTATACGAAATATATTTTCTCCGTGACCTCTGAAGGATCACTATTGACATTAAACGACCTGATTTTCCAGTTGAAAGATTCTTTTCATTAATCTAGATGGGTTGATATGATATAATTTATTTTAATTATATATAAACTCGATGAAAGTATATGTATCGTTACAGTATTACATAAATCCATACATCCATACTAATATTATAAATGAAAATAACTCTGTCTGCCTGTTACGTTTTCACGCCTAAGCCGTTGAACCAATTTTGTTAAATTACGGCATGGAGAAAGATCTTACAGAAGGACAAAGGTTACTTTTTGCTGTGAAAATGAAACTTGAAAGGGGTGAATTAGGGGTGAAAGTAATCCTCCTAGGACTACCAAAGACCGTGCGAAGTAGAGAAAAAAGTTAGTTTCTATCCGTGCAGGGACGGAATACTGACTTCTGCGGCCGGGGTCTGCCTGTCGTAAAAGGCGACAAAATAACCCACTAGCTACGTGATAAGGCCCTAAGCCCGTCTGGATGGCGACCACCTTTGGTCTTAAGTATACCGCCATAATAACTCTGTGTTGTATTCCGGCATTAGTGACTCAAGTTCCTGTACCCCTATGGGACAGCAGCGTGTTCGCGATGCCAATGGCGTTGCAAACACACATAGGCGATGGTAACTGCTAAATTCAAAGCGGGTCGTCAGCCTGTCTGCTGTCTTACAAAAATAAAAATAAAGTTATAAAGCGGATCCCAGGCTCTGAAGTGGAAGTTTAGGTTGCAACCGGGATTTAATACGAAGATGATGTTGATGATGACATAATATAAAGCAGAAAAATCTTTCGAGACAAAACCTATAACCGAAGAAGATATTATAAAGATAGATACCGAATTGATCCTGAGGAGAATTTAACGGTTTAACTAAAGAAGTGATAAAAATAAATAAAAAACGCAAGAAACTTTTTCATTGGGTTTCTTCACTTCTAATAATAATGCAATAGCTATTTAAAATTGATTGAAATTTATTGCAAGAAAATAGCAATCAATCTCAACCAATATTCCAGCTAGAAAGAGAATTTTGCTTTAAACGTTCGCTGAGAAAAATCAATGATGTATCTTTGTGAAGCGTTCAGTACATTCGAGTAACTTGACCGTAGAATTTATATACTTGCCTTCTTACTACCATATTCTTATGTCAGAAATAGAAATATATTTATAAAAGTCTTCATCATAAAAAGAGTAAAATAAAAAATATACACATCAAAAAAGTCTAAGCAACATGCATGATATTACAAATTTACCATTTATACTAATTAATTTCTAAGTCTTTACTCACTCAAAATGCGTAGGTATGTAATTTTTTTTTTGTTATGGATGACATACTGGCTGGTTGTAAAAAAAAATTCGATTATGTTGTGTTTTTTTTTTCATGAAATTAAATGAAAGGGAATTTGTTTGAATTTAAGTGCGTTTTTATTGCTACGTTTAGTCTTGATTTTATAATTTTACCAACCATTTAAATAAAGTTAGCGACAAAATTGAATTGTTAGATATTCTTTACGTCATGGAGCGACGTCATTTGATGGCAAATGAAATGCAAAGGGCTGTAGGGATGTTGCAAACGGGAAGTAATTAATTTCAGGTATCTCGGCATTTTGACATTCATAGAAGTGTTATTTGTCGTCTTTGGCAGCGCTACAATAATACAAAGAAACCCGCTGAACAGCATCCAGGCCTTAAAAGGAGTACAACCACTCGGCAAGACCGGTACATACAACTGACTGCAAGACGCCAGCTGACGTTAACCGCTCGAGAGATAAGTTTGAGTCTACAAAATTCAAGTGGTGTTGATGTAAGTCCCCAAACTATGCGAAATCGACTGCATGAGTACGGCCTACGAGCTTGACGCCCAATTAGGTGCCCACCAATACGTCACAGGAATCGCGCTCGTCGAAATGAATGGTGTAGAGAACGCAGAACATGGACGCAGGAACAATGGGATAAAATTATGTTTTCCGATGAGTCGCGATTCGGGTTTAGGCCTAATACACGAAGGGTGCGAGTGTACCGTAGGCCCGGAAATACTGAAAGGCTCAGGTGCATTCAAGAAGTTCATCCATACAGCGGCTCATCCACCATCCTAAAATTTAAATTAATACATGTTGCTTAGACTTTTTTGATGTTGTACATCCAAAGTTTTCAGTATAGGGACTACTGTTCAATAATGCCACAGGGTGAAACTTGGTGACGATAAATGCATGAGTACTCCACCGTCCTATTTTCCGTCCTTATGTCAATGTTTAATCAACTTATGAAAACAGGAGTGATAGATTAGGTTGAATTAAGTCTGTACATAATTCAAAGGAGAGAAATGGAACCACTTTCGTTATCAATATTCGAACAAATAACTTCATATTGGTATAGATGAGATGAGATCATTTTATCCGTGCAGGAGCGGAGAAAGAATACTGACCTCTGCGGCTGAAGTCGGCCTGTAGTAAAAGACGACAAAAAGCGGGTCGTCAGCCTCTCTGCTGTCCTACAGCAATAAAAAAATATATTAGGCTACCAAACTCAGTTAATTGTTTTTTGTGTTTCTATTGTAAAATATTGCTGGATGTAAGGTTCTCCGAAAATGTAGGGAACCATTTTCCGCTAGAGGTCGTTCTACCTCGTTGAACGGCTTAAAAGCGTTAACGAAGACACGGTCTCTATTCGAGAACTCATTTGTACATCGGTTATTAATCAGACATGACGAACTAACACTTTAGCTTACTAATCCCTCAGAAAAAAACATATCTTAATTTTTTATAGCTAGAGTTCAGCAGACAGGCAGATTCCCACCCTGGCAGGTAATCACCGTCAACTATGGATGTTTGTAGCACCAGAGGCAATACAACCGCCCCCTGCTGCCGGCCCCGAAGAAATTTTATAACGCCTTCTTTGAAGAACCCCATATTGTACCGCGCTGAGAAAACCTCAGCCGGAGCTTAGTATATTTAGATATCTGTAAAGTATGAAATGAATGAATGAAAAACACTTTATTGTTCACCAACTAAATCTATGTACAATGAAAACTAGAATAAGTTACAGTGATACAATGGGCGGCCTTATCGCTAAAAGCGATCTCTTCCAGGCAACCCTATAATGGAGTGGAATACATCTATTAACTAGTACGTGGATGGTGGCGCACAAAGTTATACGTAATAATATCAATACAGTCATACTTTATATTATAGTAAATTATTAAAGTACATGTAAAAGAAGCATAGCCCATCGGAACATGATCGATCACGGCATTTAAAGTCGATCTACTTGTATTGGAACCGACACCAGTAAGTTAGCAAATATATTGAATGTTATTCGTAATATTAAAGTTTAAGTATTATTTTAAAGAGAAGAGATATTAGGTGTAATGTAAGTACCATTTAATAATATTACTTAATAAAGCGCGGTACTTTGTATTTTGATAGACCACTATTGAAACGCGATTTTTACGCTAGAAAAACCGTCCCATACACCAGTCTGAACACTCTTTTGGGTGAGGACCTTGTTTTCCTTAACACAGATCATTTTATAACTTCGCTAGGAATTATTCTGCACTCACCTTCCCGAAGACACCTGTCTAATAAGATCCTAACACCAAACATTATCTGGTGAGTTGAATGATTACACAGGCTAAATTAGTTCAACATTCGAGCGCGCTAGATGGCGCTGTACATTTTTGAATCGCGCTATAGTTTCATTAATGTCATTTACCTGGGGTCGCTTATGTTTTTCAATAAACGAGTTTCATCTGCAGCGTTGAGTTTTATTTTAGTTGTTTGTTCGTTTTAAAAATAGTTAAAGAGGTCGTTGTTGTCGTTTTCTTTGGTGGTCGATTTGGTAGCATTCGATCGTTGGTCGTAGTAGTTGTTGTTGAATTCAATTTTCTAGTGATCGGATGCTATCTGTAGTGCCATCGAAATTGAGGATTTAGAGTCGCTGACATCTGGTGCCGAAACCCGGGAAAGTGCGTGGTTGGAGAGAAAATCTTTGTGTGAAAAAATAATATTGGGACTTGTAAAATTTGATTTTATTTGATTGTGAACTGTGGACGTAAACAATATTATCTGCGTGTAGAACTTAGTCGTCGGTGTTAATATTTGGACATTTTGGACTTAAACAACATATAATTGATTTATCATTGTGAGATTAAGGGTTTATAAAAATGGATAAATTATTAAATAAACAAGAGGATATGTATAATCATTTTGTTTCGTTATCATAATCTCGTAAACTGTAATCGAAAATCGGTCTAACTCGAGTCATCTGGCACATCGTTGTTCGCACCTGTCAGATTGACAGCTATCAAGTAGACAGTGGAATTCAGACTGTCGAGCGAGACACACCGGCCTACCGCGCTGCCGCTTTCACGCCAAAATACAAAATTCAAAACCGTTAAAATCCATCGTTACACTTGTGACCCTCAACGAGGTGGAATCAAATCGGCAAACGGACACCAGACTGCAAGGCAAGGTATGTGCTTAGCTTGTAACTTGATATTTTGTCCGTTTGATCAGTGGAACAACGATTGTATCGACAGAGCCTAGTTCTGTTATCCAAATGTAAGCAGAAAGCCAGACCAATCGCATGCGTATGCTACATTTTTATGGTGCCGAAACCCGGGATTCCACCTAATCTAACTGCCTAGTACCTACGTATCAATTTACCTGTGGTATTTCTGGTTATTCAATCGTTAGCTTAGAATATCTATCGTTCGTTATTCTCGCATTCTAAGTTATTTCATCGCATCAGAAGTACCTACTCATCGTATCGTAAAGTAGTACTACATTCACGAGTTTTCTTCATCATCACCATCGAACCAATTCGACAGTCTACTCAATCGTATGTGTTTCCGTGTTATTGCGAAATCAAATCAAGCAATCATTTTCCTAGTCGGTGCTTGATTTCTATCGGCTCGCAATTATCACAAGAATACATAATTTTCAAATCACAATCTCTTTGTTCTAAAATAATTCTGTGCTTACGTAACATTTGTTAGTGAGTAAAATCGCAGTTGTTGTGGATTAAATTAAGCAATCACATACAAATCGGTGCTTAATCTAACTCACAATAACTTTCTATTCGTTTTTCTAGTAATATCTCATCGAATATTATCGTAATTACCTACTAGAAAAAATATTCCATTACTTGTGTGTGACAAAATATCGAACAAACTCGAGGGTACCTACATAGAAAATCGCACCACGCCCGCCGCGTTGCACTGCCGCTGCGCTTACGCTAGACGTGTTTCTTATCGTTATCATTTATTACGCGCTAGGGTTGTGCATGCACAAGTTTTGTACTCGAATTCATTGTTTACATTTTGTTTACACACAAATCGTGACGCGTATTTAGTGAAGTGAAACTTTATCGTTGCAAAGGTATTAAATAATAATAATTATAACTCAAAACGGTATTTAATATTTTTTTTATTAGTAGTTAACATTCACATCGGTATCTCGTTATTATATTTCGACAAACATACATTTTATTCCTTTATTGCTTAGACTTGTTATAAAATATTGTTACAAAATTAACAATGTCTTTATTAATAAAAAATTCTCGTAAACGTCAATCGTTAAAAAAGTGTAATTCAAAATCAATCGATGTCGAATATACTAGTAGGGATCTCCCGGCTTTGCGTCGAAAACGTACCATCACTTTTAAACGATTATCTAAGGCGCTTGAGGTGGGCGTTTTGGCTTCGACCGATCCATCATATATAGATTTGTTTTTATCGTATCACCAAGACGTAAAAAATATAGCTGCGAATTTTGAGGATGCACATTTTGCCATTTTAGAAATTTTGGATGATCCGGAACATGAAGATAATGCAATTCACGAATCATTCGATGAAATGTATTATAAAATATTATCGATACATCGTAATCTTACTAAAATCGAATCGTTACCTTCATCGAATTCTCCATCGAATATTCGGTTGCCAAAAATCGTACTTCCGACTTTTAGCGGAGATATTAAACAATTCCCAGAATATTTCGATGTTTTTAACGCATTAATACATAATTCGAAATCTCTCAGCGATACTGAAAAATTCCATTATCTTGTTTCATCTCTGAGCGGTGATCCGTTAACCCTAGTGAAGGCATTCCCACTTACGCACGAGCACTACAGCGACGCGTATGAAGCTCTTATTACTCGATACAAAAGCAAACGCGATTTAGCTTTTACATGTTGGCGTGATCTTTTGAATATTGACTTCAGGTACGGTGACGCTAAGTTGTTTCGAAAATCACTCGATCTATTTGAAGAAAATTTATGCATTCTAAAAACAGTTAATTTGCCTATCGGACATTGGGATTTTATTCTAGTGTATCATATTTTATCGAAACTCGATGCGAAGCTGCGTCGTGATTTTGAAGAAAAATATTCTGAAACCGAATTCCCTTCTTACGTTCAACTTAAGGGATTTTTACAATCCAAATGTGAGGCTTTGATACGTGATACGCATTTTTCTGAGTCGGTAAAATTAAATAAGCCGCAAAATAAATCGAATGGCAGAATCGTAACTTCATCTTCGCAGTCTAGCCGTCCCAGCGTATCTCATACACTTGTCGCATCGAATAGTGATGATCAGTCGCGCACCTTAAATACCGCGAACGCTGCCACCCGTAATGTTATGAAGTGTTCGTTTTGCAGTGAATCTCATTCAATATCGTCTTGCTCGGGGTTTCTAAATAAATCTTATGATGATCGCATGAAGATTGCTACTGAGAAGAACTGGTGCTACAATTGTCTTAAGCCATCTCATCAATTGAAAAATTGTAAATCAATTTTTTCATGTCGCACATGCAAGCGTAAACATCACACCTTACTCCATCGCGACAAATCTATCGAATCAAATCAATCCGCGTCGTCTTTGGTTTTAAGGTCACCCACTCATACAACCGTTTTGCTTGCCACTGCAATCGTACATATTCGAGACGCATCGGGCACTATGCAATCTTTTCGTGCACTGTTCGATACCGGAAGTCAGAGTAACTTCATAACGGAGGCAGCGGTAAAACGACTACAGTTAAATCCTACAAGCACCAAAGCAATCGTAAGCGGTCTTGGCGACCACGCGGCTCCTCTTCTTGGTGACGTCACTTGCTCCGTAGGTACGGACAATAAAACACTATTTACGTTGAACATGCACGTGATCACTAAAATATGTGGCGACCAACCTATTGCTAAATTAAATACGTCAGGCTGGTCACATGTACGATCGTTACCGTTGGCGGACCCCGGCTTCGATATACCGGGCTCCATCGACCTTTTATTCGCAGCCGATGTCTTCGCCGAGTCTCTTCTCAATCAGCGTATCAAGGGAGATTCTAATCAACCTACCGCTTTTAATTCTGTGTTCGGTTGGCTTCTATTAGGCAAAACTCGTTTAGCTACTAATACCTTGGTACACACTTCACTAGAAATCGATAATGAACTAAATTCATTAGTTAAGCAATTTTGGGAACTAGATTCCATTTCGAAACCATCACTTTTGACTCCAGATGAATTATTATGCGAACAAAAATTTGTATCTGATCACTCTCGCGATTCATCTGGACGATATATCGTACGTTTGCCTTTCATAACCGATGTGGAACCTATATTTGAAGGCTCTCGTGATGTTGCACTACGCCGATTCTTTGCTATTGAACGAAAACTGTCACGTGATCTATCGTTATATCAACAGTATGCTGAATTTATGTCAAATTACATTGAAAGCGGTCACATGTCTGTAGTCCCGGCTGACGAGTTAAGCGTAGGAAAATATTACATCCCTCATCACTGCGTACTTAGACCGGATTCCGCTACGACGCGTCTTCGCGTCGTGTTTGATGCTTCCGCTAAGGATTTTCATTCTCGTTCCTTAAATGACTCTCAATTAATCGGTCCGAAATTGCAACCCAATATTTTGGAAATTCTGTTACGTTTTAGGGAACATAATATCGTCTTCATGTGTGACGCTCGACAGATGTATCGTCAAATTCTACTTTCACCTGATCATCGCGACTATCAGCGTATCTTTTGGAGAAACTCAACGAGCGATCCTCTTCAAGAGTACCGTCTGAATACCGTGACGTATGGAGTATCGTCCTCTCCGTTCCTTGCTTGCCGTACTTTGCGACAGCTCGCTGAAGACGACGGAGATTCATACCCACTAGCAAAGAAGATCATTTTGTCGGACGTTTACATCGATGACGTTGTCACGGGATTTGATACTTACGAAAATTCAACATTAGCAAAGAGTCAACTTATCGCTTTATTCAAACACGGTGGTTTTGAACTAAGGAAATGGGTTAGTAGTGATCCACGTTTATTATCAGATCTTCCCATTTCAGATCGTCTCTCAGGGTCTGTCTCATTAGACAGTTCAGAATCGTCAACATTTAAGGTTCTTGGCTTAAGATGGGATCCGTCAACAGATTCTTTTCTGTTTGAAATCGCATCTTCAGATCGACCGTGTACAAAACGCGCTATTCTGAGCGAACTCGCCAGAATATTCGACCCATTAGGATTTCTATCGCCTATCACAATACAAATCAAATCGTACATCCAAAAGCTTTGGATTCTCGGTATTGGATGGGATCAATCGCCACCTGATGAGATTATTAGTACATGGAACAAATACAAAAATCAACTATCGGAATTAGGTCAACTTCGAATACCTCGCAGGCTCACACTCGCTAATGCTGATTCGTATGAACTTCACGGCTTTTGCGATAGCTCAGAAACAGCATACGGTGCTGTTATCTACCTACGCGTCACTGAAAGAGACGGTAGTGTGCATGTGTTCTTCGTTTGCTCAAAGGCTCGTGTTGTTCCGCTTAAGCGTGTTTCATTACCTCGTCTTGAGCTCTGCGCTGCGGTTCTTCTTTCCGATTTATACAAATTCGTACGAGACACTTATTTCCAACGTATTCCAATCGCTACTGTTCACTTGTGGTCAGACTCAACAGTTGTTCTCTCTTGGTTACGCTCTCATCCTTCGCGCTGGGCAACGTTTGTCGCCAATCGAGTCAGCCATATTCAGAGTGTCACACCCGTTGAATGTTGGCATCATGTGGCTTCTGGAGAAAATCCTGCCGACGTCTGTTCGCGTGGGCAGTTTCCTCGTGAACTTCTTGACAATTCCCTATGGTGGGCGGGACCCACCTGGTTATTGTTGAATCATGGGGCTTGGCCGTATAGGAGTGACAGTAATTCTCATTCCGAACATAGTGAGGTTATCGTATTATCGGAAGAACGCAAATCGTTAACTTTAGTTTCAAGTGACCATTCCACAAACGCAAATATTGAATCGAATATCTACGAAAACTTATTAAATCGTTTTTCATCGTTACACAAAATTGTTAATATTCTCAGTTATATTTATCGCTTTCTTAACAATTGTCGTAATCAAAATCAATCAAATCGTAACAATTTTCTTAATAACGTAGAACGACATCAAACTTTGATGAAAATTGTGAAGTACGTGCAATCTCAAGTTTTCACTGCAGAAATATCTGCTTTACAAAATAACAAATCGTTATGCAAATCGTTTCGAAAACTTAATCCGTTTATCGATAAGCAAGGTGTGCTCAGGGTGGGCGGCCGGATTTCTAGATCGGGTTTAGAATACGAACACAAGCATCCGGCGTTTTTACCGTCCGACCACACTCTCACGTTTTTAATAATCGATCATATTCATAAATCGTATTGCCATACTGGCATCAACACCACCCAGTTTTTACTCCTTCAACAATTCTGGATCATATCCGCTAAACGAACTATTCGTCGTCGTCTATCTAAATGTATTCAGTGCTTTCGAACAAATCCGCAACCTTTGCAGCCTTTCATGAGTGATCTTCCCAGTTTTCGAGTAAACGAAGTTAAACCGTTTTCGGTAGTAGGCGTGGACTTTGGTGGCCCTTTCCGTGTCAAATTGGGGTCATATCGAAATGCTAGAATAGAGAAGGCATACCTGTGTCTGTTCGTGTGTTTGGCCACCAGAGCAGTTCATTTGGAGGTGGTATCAACTCTATCCACGGACGGGTTCATCGCGGCTTTGCGGCGTTTCGTGGGTCGTCGTGGACGTTGCAGTGTTATACACGCAGATTGCGGCACTAATTTTGTCGGTGCCAAAAATCTTCTATATTCCTTGCAACACGCTTCTGACGCCGAGCAAATTCAATTCAAATTCAACACACCCAGTGCGCCTCACCATGGTGGAGTTTGGGAAATCCAAATAAAGGCAGCAAAGGCACATATGTATCGCGTGATAGGCGACCAAGCACTAACGTTTGAAGAGCTCACGACGCTCTTCGTCCAAATTGAAGCCATGTTAAACTCACGGCCTTTGTATCAAATCAGTTCTGATCCAAATGACATTTCTTGTCTAACCCCCGGTCATTTTCTCACCTTAGAGCCTTTGACAGCTGTCCCTGATGAAGATCTCTCAAACACAAATATAAAACGGCTTCATCGCTGGCAGATGTTACAAGCTTTGCAACAGAATTTTTGGTCTAGATGGAAATCCGAATATTTAAATTCTCTTACCCAACGCGCCAAATGGACTAAACATTCTAAACCGTTATCGATAGGTTCGATGGTGATAATCAAGGATGACAATCGCAGCCCTTTACAATGGGCTTTGGCTCGAGTAGTGGAGTTGAAACCTGGCGTTGATGGAGTGGCTCGGAGTGCTGTAGTTAGAACAGCTAACAACACTCTTATTCAAAGACCGTTGGTTAAACTTTGTCCTCTTCCTATAGAAGACTAGTTTAAATCGTCGTGTTAGCAAATTAGCAATTATTCGTAAATAAACCGTAGTTAAGTAAGCAAATCTTAGTTATAGTTATTATTCGTTATCTTCTACTTGATGCTGTCTTCAGCAATTTTATCTCTTTCTGTTTAGTTATATTTTTTTTCTCTAACCAGAAAATACCATAGGCATTTTGGTGGGCGGGATGTTTCGTTATCATAATCTCGTAAACTGTAATCGAAAATCGGTCTAACTCGAGTCATCTGGCACATCGTTGTTCGCACCTGTCAGATTGACAGCTATCAAGTAGACAGTGGAATTCAGACTGTCGAGCGAGACACACCGGCCTACCGCGCTGCCGCTTTCACGCCAAAATACAAAATTCAAAACCGTTAAAATCCATCGTTACACTTGTGACCCTCAACGAGGTGGAATCAAATCGGCAAACGGACACCAGACTGCAAGGCAAGGTATGTGCTTAGCTTGTAACTTGATATTTTGTCCGTTTGATCAGTGGAACAACGATTGTATCGACAGAGCCTAGTTCTGTTATCCAAATGTAAGCAGAAAGCCAGACCAATCGCATGCGTATGCTACACATTTGAACAAAGCCTTTTCCAATTATAAAAAAACACCCAAGGATAGACTTAAGCCATCTTATATTCAGTCGAAACTAGAGAATTTGGAAAGATTGTTTGAAACATTTACGAATGTACACAACGATATAGTTGAGTCTGTCAATAGAGAAGACAAGAATACAATGTCCTATTTTACGGATGATGTATACTACAAATTTGAGGATATTTACACTGACTACAAGACAAAGATAAAAGATGATCTTCAGGTTTGTGGTGTGAACGTGACAGCTTCCACATCACAAGTAACTGAGGTAACGAGTTTGTCAGGTACTAAAGTCAAGTTGCCGCAGATTCAATTACCAAAGTTTTCTGGGTTATATGAAGAATGGCAAACCTTTTATGATATGTTCACATCATTGATTCATCAGAATGCCGCATTAAGCGCTGTGCAAAAGATGCATTATCTGAAAAGTAGCCTTACTGGTGAACCTGAAACATTGCTCAAAAACTTCCCAACCACCGATTCAAATTATGAAGATGCGTTTAAACAATTGATACGCCGTTACAACAACAAACGTTATTTGTGTAATGAGGTTCTGAAGCGCTTGTTTTCACAACGAAACTCAACTGAATCGGCTGGTTCTATTAAGTCCCTACTAGATATCACATCCTCGTCCCTCAAATCACTTCAAAACATGGGCATTGACACTAGCTCGTGGGACGTGATTATCAATTATATTGTTCTAACACGGCTTGATATAGAGTCAAGAAAGTTATGGGAGATTCAAGTCAGTGAATTAGATTCAGAGATATTACCGTCATGGAATCAACTTGTCAAGTTTTTAGAGACAAGATTCAGAACGTTTGAGATGATAAGTGATAACAAGTCAACAACCAAGTCCCATATCACGCAACAAATCAAACCTAAGGTATTTCACTCAACCACGCAAGAGGAGAAGAAATTAAATAGTAATTGTACTATGTGTAAAAGTCAGCATTTATTGTATCAATGCAAACAATTTGGAAAACAGTCCCCTCAAGAGAGATCAGAGTTTGTACAATCAAAGAGGCTGTGCTTCAATTGTTTTGCACCTACACATTCAGTAAAAGCATGCCGCTCATCAACGTGTTGTCGCCGGTGTGGGAGACGACACCATACGCTGCTACATTTTGAGAGGAACGATTTACAAAGTTCAAGTGAAACTCAATCATCGAGTCCAGAAAAAATAGAGACAAAGACCCCTAACCAGGTGTCGAAAGATACAGAGAAAACAGTTCTGGCTCATTTGGTTACCGATCAAAAGCAAAGAGAGATGTTGCTAGCTACTGCAGTAGTTAGAGCATATTCAGCCGATGGATATTCACAAATTGTACGAGTTCTAATTGACCCATGTTCAGAGGGTTCATTTATAACTGAAGCTACAACGCAATCACTCGGTTTAAAGAGAAAGAGAATAAATGGTATAGTTTCTGGAGTAGGAGATAATCAAGCTAGATCAAAGAACATAGTGTCATTAAGTGTGGAGTCAATTTACAATCAAAAGTATTCAGTGAAATTCGATGCTTATGTTCTGAAAACAGTGACATCATTTCTGCCTACGTGTCAAACAAAAATATCAGATTGGCCAGATATTGAGAAAATTAATTTGGCTGATCCACATTATGGATCACCTGCAAAAATTGATTTAATTTTGGGAGTAGAAGTATACGAAGAAATCATTTTAAATGGTCTAATAAGGCATCCATCAGGATTAGGTCCTATCGCACAAGAGACCCGATTTGGATGGATTTTATCAGGTCGAGTAAAGCATACATCTACTGCAATCAATCTACCAATAATTAGCTGTCACATACGAGTAAAAGAAGATGAATTATCAAAGCAATTTTGGGAAATAGAAAGAGAACCTGATTCAATTTTGAAGAAATTTACAAGAGAAGAAATCAAATGTGAAGAATATTTTGAAGCAACTACTAGAAGAGATGAAGAAGGTCGATATGTAGTTCAGTTACCACTCAAAGATACCAAGCCTAAGTGTGTTGAAGGAAAATCTAGAGAGATATTGCGTAGATTTCATTTGCTAGAGCGAAAACTACAAAAGAAAAAAGAAATATTACTAAGTAAAGAACAAAGAATTAAAGATTTTAAATCTATAAGCGTAAATGAAATGGCTGAAGTACTTGGAATCATAATAAGAAGAACGCAAAATGACCACTATCAGGAAGAAATACAGCAGTTAAAGTCTCAAGGACATGTTAATAAGAAAAGCCCTCTACACAGTCTTTGTCCAACTTTTGATGAGACTGGGGTGCTAAGAGTTGGTGGCCGACTAGAACAGGCAGACATTGGATATAATAAAAAGCATCCCGTTATTCTACCAAGTGATAGTCACTTAACTAAGTTGTTAATAATTGATGCTCACTTCAAGACCATGCATGGAGGTCCACAAATCATGTTAAATTATCTCCGATCCAAATACTGGATAATACGAGCTAGAGAACGAGTCAAGAAATACTATCGGACATGTATCAAGTGCCTAAGATATTCACGCCAGACTAACAATCAATTGATGGGTCAACTGCCGAAGAGTAGACTGACACCGTCAAGACCATTTAGAGCATCTGGTGTGGATTTCACCGTATTCATAAACATTCGTTTTTCACCTGGAAGAGGTTCAAAATCTTATAAGGGATATATTTGTGTCTTTATATGTATGTCTACTAAAGCGATACATATAGAAGCTGTTTCAGATTTGACCTCAAAAGGGTTCATTGCCGCATTCCGTAGATTTGTTTCCCGACGAGGCCAGTGTGTCGAACTATATAGCGACAATGGAACAAATTTTGTAGGAGCCGATAAAGAGTTACGAGATATGTTTAATAATGCAAAATCCAAGCTTCCTAAAGAAATTGCCGAGACCTTAACCAACGACGGGACGACCTGGCATTTTATCCCACCGCACGCTGCTAACTTCGGAGGACTGTGGGAAGCCGGAGTGAAATCGGCGAAGTCACACCTGAAACGAGTGATCGGAGATTCAACTCTAACATTCGAAGAACTATCAACGGTGTTGAGCCAAATTGAAGCGTGCCTCAATTCACGTCCATTGACATATTTGAGTGAAGACTCTAACGATCCCCAGCCTTTAACGCCTGCACATTTTTTGATTGGAGAGCAATTGGTGGCGATCCAAGATGAAGACTATTCTGATGTTCATTTAACTGGCTTACAAAGATGGAAATTGACACAAAAAATCGTGAACGACTTTTGGAAGAAATGGTCAGAAGAATATGTGGTTAGCCTGAATCAACGTTACAAGTGGTCGACTAAAATACGAGAGCCAGAGATAGGCGATATTGTAATTATAAAAGATCACAACTTACCTCCAACTAAATGGCTATTGGGCAGAGTTGATCAGAAGCATCCTGGCCATGATGGGATCACTAGAGTGTTAAGCTTAAGAACTAAAAATGGGGTCATCAAACGTCCATTTAATAAGGTTTTTGTTTTGCCTAATCAATTGTGTTAAGAGTACATTAGAGTTACTTTCTTTTGTTAATGTTGTGTCTAGTTTATGACGGTGGGCGGTTTTTTATAAGCTATATTTTATATTTTGTTTGTGTTACATTGTCGCGGTTCTCAAAACTGTTAATTTCAAATAATTTAAAGTGTTTAAAGGACGAGTCCTTTGGTGGGCGGAATGTCTAATAAGATCCTAACACCAAACATTATCTGGTGAGTTGAATGATTACACAGGCTAAATTAGTTCAACATTCGAGCGCGCTAGATGGCGCTGTACATTTTTGAATCGCGCTATAGTTTCATTAATGTCATTTACCTGGGGTCGCTTATGTTTTTCAATAAACGAGTTTCATCTGCAGCGTTGAGTTTTATTTTAGTTGTTTGTTCGTTTTAATAATAGTTAAAGAGGTCGTTGTTGTCGTTTTCTTTGGTGGTCGATTTAGTAGCATTCGATCGTTGGTCGTAGTAGTTGTTGTTGAATTCAATTTTCTAGTGATCGGATGCTATCTGTAGTGCCATCGAAATTGAGGAAAATTTAGAGTCGCTGACACACCTCTCTGTGATCACAATACTTACTATAAATAATCTATACAAATAAATAAAATTGGAGGGTCTGTTTGTAATATTAAAATAACCGGTTTTTACTAAGTGCATTTGGATGTATACACGGTACATATACTAAAACAATATTTTTTACAATTTTTGTCTGTCTGTCTGTCTGTTTGTTCCGGCTAATCTCTGAAACGGCTGGACCGATTTTGACGGGACTTTTACTGGCAAATAGCTTTTTTTTTTTTTTTTTTTTGGTCTCGGGGAAAAACCTCTCTTGACGGGTTCCCCCGGCCCGGGGGGACCGAGGGATATGTGGGACTCCGGGAAAGATGATTGGCCATCCGACTACCCACTAAAAAACCCCGCTGTTCTCCTATCGCCTACGCCCGGGCCCACGGATATATGGCCTGCCGATCTCGTGGCCCGGGCCGGCGCCGGCCCGCCCTTTGTCTTGAGGCGGGCCCCTTCTAAAGTGTTGGCGCCAGGGGGTCAGGGTTTCGTCCCCCCGGCGCTCTCCTAACAACTCTAGGAGTTGAGGGGGGCCGCGGAACAGCACGCAGCCCTCACCCTCGCGGTAATAGTGCGGGCGGCGGGTCCTCCCCCGAGGGGCCGCCCGCGGCCGCTTTTTACGGCGGCCGGAGGTCATTACTGGCCCTCCGGCGCCGCCGGCGTGGCCTGCGTTGGCGGGAGGGGAGTGTGGTGGTCGACTCTCGCTCCCGCTCCGCCGCCTCCTTTGCGGACATGACTGCCTCGCAGAAGGAGGCGACGGCCGTCCATCCAGGATCGCCCCCGACCATGGACAGAACCAGGGCCGGGAGCGACAGGTCCACGCCGATTTGGGCGACGAGGGAGCGGCGCTCCTCGCGCCACGCAGGGCACACGGCGACAGTGTGGTTCACCGTGTCCTCCTCGTCGCCCACGCCACAGTGGTGGCACCCTGACGTCATCTCCCGCCCTATGCGACACAGGTACCTCCCGAAGCAACCGTGCCCCGAGAGGACCTGCGTCAGGCGGAAGGTCAGGGCGCCGTGGCGCCTTTCCAACCATTCGGCCAGGACGGGCCTCACCGCTTCGATGGTGGCGAGGCCCGCGCTGGGGTGCGCGAGGCGCTCCTTCCACTCCACCATGAGCACCACGTCGCGCAGCTCCGCCCGCTTTGCCTCAACTTCGCGAGGCGCGGGGCGAGAGCCACGCTCGGCCGCGTCCCGGCGCCACTGGTACAACAGCGCCAGGACCCGGGCCTCGAGGTCCCATGGTGGGGATCCGGCCAGCAGGGAGGCCGCTTCGAAGGACACCGTGCGGTATCCCCTTATCGCCCTGACGGCCAGGACGCGCTGCGGCCTGCGAAGCAGCGCCGTCGTTTTGGCCGTCAGGCGATCCGCCCAGATTACTGGCAAATAGCTGATATAACAAGGAGTAACTTAGGCTACTTTTATTTTAGGAAAAAAAATGGTTTTAGTTAAAAGTGATCAGTTTCGGATTTTTTTAATCCAATTTAAGTTAACCTCAGATTTATATCATCAATCATATAAAATAGGGTTCAGCTTAGGCTGGACTTTGTAGGTTCGAACGCAGTTTGTATATTTCATTTATTTATATTTTAGAGTTTATAGGGTTTGTAAAAAGTCACTATTCCACGCGGACGGAGTCGCGGGCACAGCTAGTTGTAACTAATATTACAAAGGCGAAAGTAAGTTTTTTGTTTGTTTGTTACGCTTTGACGTCTAAATCGATGAACCAATTTTGATGAATTATACCTAGTCAGGTCATAAATTCTGTCACATGTTTAATGTAAAATAATTGTAACAAGTTTATTCATTATGTAACCATTCATATACCAAAATGAACTTAACAAAACATAGATTCTTATGACATTAAAGTTTATTCAAAATGACCTCCGTGATTTTGAATACAAGCCTTCAATCTGCGCGGCCAGTCGTCTATCGCAGCACGAACGAGGTCCATGTCAATATCGGCGGCTGCCTTAATCAAGGATGTCTTGAGTGACTCCAAATTGGGATGAGGCTTTGAGCACGCCTTTTCCTCCAAGTGTTGCCATATCTTGTAATCTAACGGATTCAAATCTGGACTGGAGGAGGGCCAGTCTTCGTGCCGGATGAAGTCGATTTCACGCGCCGCCAGCCAGTCTTGTGTGCTCTTCGCTCTATGAGCTGGCGCCGAATCTTGTTGGAATACCCAGAGCCTGTTATTGAACATGGTATGAGAAACAGGTTCCACAAGGTTCGTCAGGACTGTATTTTGATACACAACAGCATTCGTTTTTACACCTTTCTCACAAAAATGTACCTCTGTTAAGCCCCAATAAGAAACTCCCAACCATACCATGAGCGAGGATGGAAAATGACCTCGTTGGACACGCGGAATACGGTTGCTCGCTTCTTCACTACTGTGTGCGTACACCTTATCATTTTGTTTGTTGTAGCTCTCTTCTACGGTAAACATTTTTCATCCGAAAAAAGAATTTCCCGATATTTTTTTCCCGCGTACCGCTTCAACAAAGCGCGGCATCTCTTCAGTCTCAGGTCCATTAGACGAGCATTCAAACGATGTCCTGTTTTTCTTCGATATGCCCGAAGCCCTAAGTCTTCATTTAACACCCTTTTCACCGAGGTTCTGCTTAACCCCATCTGAAGGGCCAACAGTTTCTGCTTACGTTTGGGATTTCTTTGAATTCGTGCCTTCACAGCTTTTATCACTGCTGGAGTCCTAACAGACCGAGGGCGACCACTTCTTGACCTGTCATCTACACTAGAGTCTTCATTGTATCGTTTGATGGTACGATAAACGAATCTTTTGATTATATTCAAATTTTTCAGTATGTTAAAAATTTGAATTGGCGCGTAACCGCAACGATGCAACGCAATAACTGCAACACGGTCTTCTTTAAGCGTCCACTCCATGTTTAAAAATGAGTAAAATTCTAAAAGTATACATTTTTATTTTCATGAACAATTCGAAATTCGAATTCAATAAACTTTTTTGTGGCCAGCAGTCTAAAAGAAAAGTTTTTACTGTGTGACAATACTTATGACCTGACTAGGTATATATAGGAAAAATATTATATAGGCAAACTGTAGTCAATCAGGTACAGTTGTAGGTATTGGTTTGTCATTTGACAAAGGCCTCCTCTAAAAATTTCCATTCAGTCCTGTTCCTTAATGTACGAGTCTATGTTACTTGTTCTACTATGTTTTAATTAAATATATATCTTATTTCAATCTAAAATGTGTGAAAAATAAAAATATTACTAAAAAAATTATTTATATGTATATTAAAAAATATATCAACAAATTTTGACTTTCAAACTCAGTTGCATATTATTTCGTTATAATGCATTAAATACTGTTGAATGGCACCTCGGTTATAGTACCTAACCCTCAGACAAAAACCAAGAGGTCTCGGATTCAAATCTCACGATGGCATGCATCTCTTAGGCGCTGTCTCCACGAGCGAGCGTAGTCCTAGTCTAATGTGCAAATTATATAAAATACATAATTGTCATGTAGCGAATCTGCAAACTGCGATCACGGGTATGTGCCGCTGATTTGCCTTGGATAAGCATGGTGGGTATACTGCAAGAGTTGGCCCGAGCCTAATGGAACATTATAGGCTTTTATTGTTATGATTTAGTTATTTTTATGCAAATTTTTATTATTTATGCTCTTATTATTATATTATATTTTATTAATAATATATAATATAAAGAGAATGATAGGAGTCTGCAGTTGTGCGCGCATCACGGCAAAACTACTGGATGGTTTTAAATAAAGAAAATAGTTTTTTTATCCGACTAACAAAGCGAATGGCTAGTAATATACCTAGTCAGGTCATAAGTATTGTCACACAGTAAAAACTTTTCTTTTAGAATGCTGGCCACAAAAAAGAATTTCGAATTGTTCATGAAAATAAAAATGTATAACTTTTAGAATTTTACTCATTTTTAAATATGGAGTGGACGCTTAAAGAAGACCGTGTTACAGTTATTGCGTTGCATCGTTGCGGTTACGCGCCAATTCAAATTTTTAACATACTGAAAAATTTGAATATTGCCAAAAGATTCGTTTATCGTACCATCAAACGATACAATGAAGACTCTAGTGTAGATGACAGGTCAAGAAGTGGTCGCCCTCGGTCTGTTAGGACTCCAGCAGTGATAAAAGCTGTGAAGGCACGAATTCAAAGAAATCCCAAACGTAAGCAGAAACTGTTGGCCCTTCAGATGGGGTTAAGCAGAACCACGGTGAAAAGGGTGTTAAATGAAGACTTAGGGCTTCGGGCATATCGAAGAAAAACAGGACATCGTTTGAATGCTCGTCTAATGGACCTGAGACTGAAGAGATGCCGCGCTTTGTTGAAGCGGTACGCGGGAAAAAAATATCGGGAAATTCTTTTTTCGGATGAAAAAATGTTTACCGTAGAAGAGAGCTACAACAAACAAAATGATAAGGTGTACGCACACAGTAGTGAAGAAGCGAGCAACTTTATTCCGCGTGTCCAACGAGGTCATTTTCCATCCTCGCTCATGGTATGGTTGGGAGTTTCTTATTGGGGCTTAACAGAGGTACATTTTTGTGAGAAAAGTGTAAAAACGAATGCTGTTGTGTATCAAAATACAGTCCTGACGAACCTTGTGGAACCTGTTTCTCATACCATGTTCAATAACAGGCACTGGGTATTCCAACAAGATTCGGCGCCAGCTCATAGAGCGAAGAGCACACACGACTGGCTGGCGGCGCGTGAAATCGACTTCATCCGGCACGAAGACTGGCCCTCCTCCAGTCCAGATTTGAATCCGTTAGATTACAAGATATGGCAACACTTGGAGGAAAAGGCGTGCTCAAAGCCGCATCCCAATTTGGAGTCACTCAAGACATCCTTGATTAAGGCAGCCGCCGATATTGACATGGACCTCGTTCGTGCTGCGATAGACAACTGGCCGCGCAGATTGAAGGCTTGTATTCAAATCACGGAGGTCATTTTGAATAAACTTTAATGTCATAAGAATCTATGTTTTGTTAAGTTCATTTTGGTATACGAATGGTTACATAATTAATAAACTTGTTACAATTATTTTACATTAAACATGTGACAGAATTTATGACCTGACTAGGTATAATTTTCTTTATGCAGGGGCGGAGCATCCCTGTCTTCAGCATCCCTGATAGTGAGCCCATTGGCACGCATATCACCCTTTACAACGTCAAGGCAGCACTTTTTGGGTCTACCCTAGGTATGAGTATACTGTATGTATACTGTATATACTGTATACTGTATATATCTGTGGACAACGGTAACTGCTTACTATTAAGTTAGCTGTCAACGTATCTACTGTTCTTCAGCAGGAAAAAATGCTATAACTTTGTTATTAATTATGTTATGTAGGTCATTTAAAGCCTTTGATCTGATTCCACAACCCTGATAACAAGACTCTGATGTTGTGGACTAATGAACATGTAGATGTTTTGGATTCTTAAGTGTTTCCCAACGATGGGGATTAGAAGACGAAAATGAAAGACGATTTGTTTCAAAAGATCTTAATACCACGTTTTTTCTTAAACCCTCTATCACTTTCTTCTTGTTCTACTTTTGTCTCTGTCACTAATAAAATGCTTGTATATAAATATTTAATACAAAGACAATAATACTCTGAATTCCTTTGTCATACCCATACCACAGTACTCTTTAATAATCAGTATTTGAACTCTATATAAATTATCGCTAGAATAAATATTATTATTAAGTAATTCAATAGTTAATGTAATTCACTCATAAGATCTGAAAGGTTTTTAGTAATTATAATTATAGTTCTTGTAGCACAAAGCCATCTGTATAAAACTGTAATTTTTGATTGCTATAGGACAGCAGACAGGCTGATGGCTCACTTAGAATCTAGCAGTTACCGTCGCCTATGGATGTTTGCAACGCCAGTGGAATTGCAAACACGCTGCTGTCCCATAAGGGTACAAGAATCTGAGTCACTAATGCCGGAACACAGAACAAAGTTATTATGGCGGCATACCTAAGACCAAAAGTGGTAGCCATCCAGACGGGCTTGGGGCCCTACTACATACCTAGAGTGGGTTGTTTTGTCATCTTTACGACTGGCCGACTCTGGCCTCCGAGGTCAGTATTCTTTCTCCGCCCCTGCACGTATAAGAATGTACGTCCTTTGTTAATAATGAATAAATATATTTTTAGTGGATATACTGGCAGCACGCGTCTCCTTGTCAAGCATTTTATGAGAGTCCTACATTATACCTCTGAACATTTCCGTGGTGAAGTGCACGATGAACATTTGCATCTCAAAAAGCAAAAAAAAATAAAGTCACTTTCTTTGTACACGAATACTTTAGTTCGATTGATTTTATGGAGTCCGCTTGTTGAAAAAGGCAACAAAACAACCCCAGCCAGGTACTATGTCCCGAAGTCCATCTGGATGATAATCACCCTTGGTCTATAAATATTCCTCCATAATAACCTTGAGTTCGGAACGTTGTGTTCCGGCGTTAGTGACCCCTACACCCCTATGCAAACAGCACTGTGTTCACGGGGTCTCTGGCTTCGCAAATATCTATAAGCGACGGTAACTGCTAACTAAGTATGAGTAAGTAGACCATCAGCGTATCTGCTGTCTTTCAGTAATAAAAAAATATATTGTTTACCCTAATGTACTGTGTACAAACCAAGGCCGACTTCTCCCTTTCAATGGTACGTCAGCGATTTCACATTTAGATAATATCGGTCAGCCACTTACAACTTGTTCAGCTACTCGCGTTATCTTTAAAACTTTTATTAACTTCAGAAGAGTAATTAGGGGATATTGAGCCTGGTTTTCCGCGTAAGCCTTGCTTGTAATTTCTCATTTACTGTATGTTTTGGGGTGTAAGGTAGGATCCTTATTAAGACCCACATAACCCAATGACAATGTCAGATGAATCTTGTTTAGTAACGATTAAGGCTCTAGTATTCCTTTAGGGATTGAGGGACCCGATTAATAAATAAACGAATGAATGGATAAATACATTTTATTTTTTATAAAAGAAAACACGGAATGTAAAACAGTATAAATAATAGGCTTATTGCTAAAAGCAATTTCTACCAGGTAACGTTGGAAATTCATATTAGATATTTGACAGTGACTTTTCAGTTGTAATGTCATGTCGATTTAGTTTTTTAATAAACAACTGAAATTCTTAGAAATGATAAGTAATATGCTATTGGACCTTTTTTTCGATGCGATAACTGATTCCATTAACTGCTATAGTAATTATGATAAATTAGTTTTGTTAAGTGCAATTGACTGCAATAAAGCATTAGATACGAAATCGGGGAAATTGATTACATTTTTAAATTGTTTTAACTTAAGCCAAATAGTTTCATCTCCAACGCACTTTACTGTTAAATCTCAAACACTTATAGATGTTGTGTGCTCTGATTTGCCAGCTAAGAATATTACGCTTGAGCTATTGGGATCCCTTTACGGTCATTGTCTTGTAGTCTGTGAATTCTATATAAAAAAAATTAAATCTTCACCTCAAATTATATCCTATCGACCGATTAGGGATATTCTTTTGGATAATTTTGACAGCGATTTACAGACTATAAGTTGGGACTTAATGTTGAATCATGATAACGTTAATGATATGACTACCGCTTTTAATCAATGCATCATAATCTCTGCGTTAAATCCCGGTTGCAGCTCAAACTCTCGCTTCGGCGCCCGGGGTCCGCTTTCTGACTTTTTCTTCTTCACTTCGCACGGTCTTCAGCATCCCTGGTAGTGAGCCCATTGGCACGCATATCACCCTTTACGAAGTCAAGCCAGCACTTTTTGGCTCTACCCCGCCAGACATTTGTTACCCACGTAAGCATACGGTTGCCGTAAAACGTGGCCGTAGCAACAGAGCCGACACTCTTGCAATTTATCCGCAATGTCACGGACATGAAGACTGCTGCGAATGCGGGAGTTCCTAACGCGGTCCTTCCGTATCACTCCACACATCTACTGCAGCATATTCATCTCCGTGACACGCAGCTCTTGCTTGTGTCACTCTAACACCGGCCACGCTTCACAGCCGTATAAAAGGATAGGCCTAATGATGGTCTTATAGAACTGTCCCTTCAACTTTACCGGCATCTTGGGGTCACAAATGACACCAGTTACCTCACGCCATTTGGCCCACGCCGCAGTAATGCGTGCCTTAACGTCATAATCGATGTCACCAGATGCATGAAACACAGATCCCAGGTATTTCACTTAGTCTGTGCGCTCAACCGTGTTGCCGTCTATGTGTACGGGTGTGGGATCTGTGGAGTTACAAGCCAAGTACTCGGTCTTCGCCACATTGAGCTTCAGACCACCGTTCTCAAGCGACTCTTTCCAGGCCTTCACACGTCGCACCAGTCTACCCCTGTCTGAATCTGCCAGCGCGATATCATCAGCATACATGAGCAGTCACCGCTTTTAATCAATGCGTTCTTAGTTTATTTGATCTCCATGCTCCTGTGAAGTCTTTTGTAGCCAAAAATGCTCATTCTCATCCTTGGCTTACGGACACGATCAAGACAATGATGAAATTGCGAGATAGAGCTGCGTCTGATTATCACAGAACCGGGTTACAAAGTAAAAAAGATTATTTTAAGAGCTAAAAATATTAGTCAAGAGAGCTCTCTTTGCTGAAAAATCGGCTTTCTTTAAACATAATAATGCCAATAAAATAAATGATTCCAAAGTTGTATAGAAAAATATTAAAAGATATTTTTTACCTAAAGTTTCCACGGATTATTTTCAACGATGCCAATGTTCTAAATAATCACTTTTCAAATGTTCCCAACACCTTTGATACCAGTCTATCTTTAATAACGTTTTATGAAATTAATAGGTTTAGTGATGCAACGTTTCATATTCAGACAATTGATTTAGATTCCTTATTAAAAGTTATCCGTAGTCTGAAATCGAATACTGAGGGCTTCCGAGTGGATGGAATAACCTTGCATATGTTTTTAATGACTCTGCCATATAGTTTAAATGCTTTACAGTCGATTATACATTTATCAATTCAGACTTCAATTTTTCCTGATGCTTGGAAACATTCAGTCATACGTCCATTACCAAAAAGCCAACTCCGTCAGGACTACAAGATTTGCGCCCTATTAGTATTCTACCCTCCTTGTCAAAAATTTTAGACAGAGTTATTTGCATTCTATTAACAAACTATCTTGAACGTAGCCAAATTCTACCTGAACTCTCTTCTATAGACAGAGAACTACTAATCTCTAAATTGAACTACTATAGTTTTGATCCTCATACAGTAAAATGGTATAGAAGTTATTTAAATAATCGTTATCAATGTGTTTGTTTGACTCATAGTAATGGAGAGAATATAATTTCTAGAGAGTTACCTATCAAAAGAGGTGCTAGAGAGTTACCTATCAATTCTGGGGCCCATCCTATTTATTTTGTATTCGGCCGATATAGTGACTCAAATTAAACATTGCAAATATCATATATATGCAGACGATACACAAATATATATTTCCTGCAAGCCATCGGATATTGAATCAGCTATCATTAAACTCAGCGAAGACCTAGCTAGAATCTCTGTTTGGTCTCAAAAACATTCATTGTCGCTTAACACATTAAAGACAAAATACATTACATTTGGCAATAGGCACCAACTTCAAATCTCAACTTATCCGTCCCAGTTACAATCATGGATGAACCGATCGAACGAGTTTACGAGGCTCGTAACTTAGGTTTGTATATCGACGTAAATTACACCTGGTTTGTCTTCTTTACGGAGGCATCAAGGACAAAGCGCCCATGTACTTATACAACAAGCTCTCTTGGATAGCAAATCGCAGATCCGCTGGACCGAGACTATGCGCTTTACAGTTAGCGGCACATCATCATTTTTCAGCTGCTTTCAGAGGCAGTTTTAAGTATGCCGCTTCAAAGTGCTGGAATAACATTCCCCCACCAATCAAAAACTTGACCTCTGTTACGGGTTCAGAGTTAAACTTAAACATTTTTTTATTTATTCGTCAAAAATTTCAAGCAAATCAAAGAAACGATATCAGTATTATTTAATTCCAGCACTATAAAACGATTTATTTTTGAAATACTTTTTTGTGGTTTTTTTTTTATTTTTTTTTTATTTTCGATAAGCGATATATATTTATTAATTTTTTTATTACTTATTTTACATTCATTGGTTCGTCCTTATTACACTCTTATATTAGGCACAGTTACTAACAAATTATTATATATCATAAAATATTCATAACAAAATGAAAGTGTATTTTTACATATACATATTCTCTGTGTATAGTCTGTCGTGACATCATTTAAATAAGGTTCAAGCGGAAGATCGGCGCTGGCCTTATTGACCAGCAAATGCTGAGCTTGAATCCTATTTTAGGACAAGCGCATTTTAGATCGCACATATTTTTATTGATTTTTTTTCTTTGCCCTAAGATATTGTTGTTGTTATTACTTAAGAAACTCTTTTTGTAATTGTATAGCTTGTTCTGAAATAAAATATTTCTTTCTTTCTTTTTTTCTATTTTTTTTAGGTATTCTTATTGTTATTAATGGTTAAAATAATGATAAATCGAACTAACAAGTGAAAAATAAATCTTAATATAGGAATAAAATAATTAACGAAGAATATTAGTATTATTATAAAAAAGCGTGGGGCGCTTTCATACCATTTTTGGACTAATCGTACCTAATCGATTGAATATTTTCGAGAACTGATTTATCGAGCGCCCCACACTCTTTTCATAATAATACTATCATAATATTTTTAGTTCATAATTTTATTTCATATTATGGATTAATTTTCACTTTTTGAAGAGCTTGTAAGAAAGTAACATTTGGGACACAATGCCAGATGCTGAAAAATTTAGCGGTCAGCAAAAACATTGAAAACTTCAAAGAAAATATAAAGTTAAAAGTAATTTAAAACTCTTACATCCATTTCTTGATGCTTTCATTTGTTGTGCCAGATCGAAAGTTGGATCTAGTTAAAGTTTGTCTAGGGTTGTCACTTCGCTAAAATTACCACAACAGACTACTTTGGAAATGCACATATATTCCAATATATCTCTATTTACAAGTATGGTATAACATAATATTACTTCTTCTTCCTGCTCTTCTTCCACTCTCCATATCATTTTAAATCCATCCATCTTTTTTGGTCTACCTCTACTCTTGTATCCATATACTTTCATTTCTATCATTCTTCTTGTTATATGGCATTTTTCTCTTCGCATTACACAACATTATAACAGTGTAAAACTTTTTTAAATAAGATTTTCCGCGCTCGTTTGCCGTAACAAATTCGAATTCGATTCGCGGAGCTGCGCTTGACGTAACTCGGTCATATTTTGGTTCGTAGCTCCTTCATTCACAGCTTTTCCTTTTATCAACAACATTTTAAACGTCTCTAGTCCCACCAAAATGTAAGGACGTAATTTTCTTTACTAATTTATAAATTTGCATTTTGTAACCCACATTTTGGATTTTTTGTTTTGGATGGTCCCCGTTTGGACAGCTATTTGGGACTGGTGCTCGGTACCTACGCACTGACGGCCAGCTGATCAGTTTGACTTCATCCATCGTCTAGCATTCTGCAGCAATTGCGGCATCAGCGGATTATCAACCCAGGAAACGAACGCAATTAGCGCTTTGGACCCTAACTTATCAGGAGCGCGTCCTAAATAACGCTAAACAAGACAATGTCTTATAGAATAAAGTATTATATATGGTAGCTTCGTGGTAATACACTCGGAGCCGAGTAAGCAATGAATTTAATTTCTGCGAGTATGCACCTGTTACTAAGTTTCTCTCATCTAAAGTTTCAATTGTAGGTGCAGTGAAATTTCTTGAAATTTAGTTTTCAAGAAATAATTATTAATAAAGACACATCAAATCTAAAACCTCGTTTTCAAATATCGTAATAAGGCTGCTTTGTTAAATATTCTTTGACCTGACAGCCCCGGGGTATATTGTTTCCGATTGGCTCACGGACCGTGTCTGATTGCAAGGCACCCATTGACTCCCAATCAGAAAGACAAGCAATTATTGAATGGACGGGTTCAGTTTATACGAATTCGCAGAAATCGAAGAAAGATTTTGCAAGACTGGAAAGTAAATTGGGTACAAATTTTACTTGATATTGGTATCATCGTGAACTTTGATTTGAACGATATATTAATTATAAGCAATTAATAATATTTCTACTCATAATTACTTTTTTTTATCGTTGTAGGACAGCAGACAGGCTGACAGCCCGCTTAGAATTTAGCAGTTACCGTCGCCTATAGGTGTTTGTAATGCCAGTGGCATCACGAGCACGCTGTTGTCCTATAAGGGTACAGGAACTTGGGTCACTAATGCCGGAACACAACACAAGGTTATTATGGCGGCATACTTAAGACCAAAGGTGGTCACCATCCAGACGGGCTTGAGGCCCTACCACGTAGCGTAGGTTGTTTTGTCGCCTTTTACTACAGGCCGACCCCGGCCATAGAGGTCAGTATTCTTTCTCCGCCCCTGCAAGGATACACAACACGGATACACGGATTACTGTCGAACTAATGCTGGAAAACGATCGCCACTTTATTGAATAGTAAATTCATATAATTCCCTTTGTCACTTCATTGATATAGCAGCAACGAGACCCGGTATTTATAAAGTAAGTGTGTTGAAGTGTCTTCAAAATAAATAACTTCACTTATCACAACTACAACACACTGAGTATTTCACTCTGAACCAACGACCACTTTGATCTGAAATATCTCCTCTTTGGTTAAGAATTCCAAATTCAAATTTATAAATTCATTTAGCTGGTACATTTACGAGTACGAGTTCTACCGTGGCACCAGTGCTGCAGAAACAGCTCGAAGGATTAATGATGTGTACGGCGCTGATGTCGCAAAAGAAAGCACGGTACGTTTTTGGTTTCAACGTTTTCGTTCTGGAAATTTCGACCTTCAGAACCAACTTCGTAGACGGCCAGAGACCAAAGTGAAAAATGAAGAATTAAAGGCTATTTTGGAAGTGAATCCATCACAAAGCACTTCAGAGATAGCTACAGGCTCCGGGGTAAGTGATAAAACTGTATTAACCCACTTGAAGAAAATCGGGAAATTAAAAAAACTTGAACGATGGGTACCTCATGAATTGAGTTAATCGAACTCGCAAACACGCATCGAGTGCTGTGTTACTTTGCTCAACCGACACAATAATGAAAGGATTTTAAATCGAATCATTACTTGTGATAAAAAGTAGATACTGTACGATAATTGGAAGGGCTCGTCGCAATGGCTGAACCCTGGAGACCCAGCCAAATCCTGCTCTAAACGAAAATTGACTCAGAAAAAGTAACTTGTGAGTGTTTGGTGGACTAGCACCGTTGTCGTTCACTACAGCTTTCTAAAATCCGGCCAAACGATTACGGCAGATATTTATTGTCAGCAACTGTAAACCATGAAGGAAGAACTAGCTGCTAAACAACCGAGATTGGCCAATCACTCTAGGCCACTGCTGTTTCACGATAAGACCACACACTGCACAACAAATAACCACTAAGTTAGATGAGCTACAATTGGAATGTCTGATTTGAATGTGAAATTTTTACTACGGAGCTGGTTGCGTGTTGGTGGGCTGAGTTCAAGCAAGGAAGAACTTTTATTAACGACGACCCCCGAACGGGACGCCGTACATCGGTAGTGACTGAACAAATGATTAAAAAAGTTGAAAACATTGTCTTGGCGGATCGTCGTGTTACTGTTTGTTTTATAGCAAAAAATAACCCGGAAAGGTAAAAAACAGTCCATGACTTGGAAGAAACCGTCATCTCCAACTCCGAAGAAATTTAAGGCGATTCCATCATCTGGTAAGATCATGGGATGTTTTTTCTACTAAGTAGCAACTGCTCAATAGTGGAATTTCGTGCTAGTAATGAGCATATATAACTGTACCTTTACGCAAGCAACGGCATGGCAAACTAACTAAAGTTGTACAAATCCAGAGTTGCGACGGCTGCTATTCAAGAATCTGGTTTCAAATTGATGGAACATCCTTCATATTTACCGGACCTAGCTCCGAGTCATTTTTACCTATTTCCGCGGTTAAAGGAACATCTTAGGGGCCATAAATTGATTGAGTGATTGAAGATGATGACACTGTAGTCCAGCATAAAGTTGAGATAAGTGCAATTTCGGACTTCTATGCACCTATATATACATTATTTTTTATTGTATTAGTATGTCCTAAATATAAAAAAAAATTTCTTTTTTTTCTTCATAGGGGCTTGCTGTAGAACAACAATTTCGGTTAGATTTATAAATATACTAGTTCATCTGGCAAACGTTGTTTAGCCATATGAATTTTAAAAAAGTAGCTTATGTCCTTCTCCAATGTCCAATATATGACTATACCGAAATTCATTAAAATTGGTTAGCGGTTTAGTCGTGAAAGCGTAACGAACAAACAAACTCACTTTCGCATTTATAATATTAGTTAGGATAATAATAATCACAGTATTCCAGCTATTGCTACAAAATAAGTCTACTGGTGTTTGTCAAAATTTTACCATGTCATTTTTCCACTATCAAAGAACAAAAATGGCTGAAACTATTTTGTTCCGATCCAATTTCCAAATGTTTGTTTTCTTTTGACTTTAGCACAATAATTTTTAGTTACCTTTTCCTTAGTGGACGCGCTCCTTTTAGTGATGGGTGTATATTCAACCGAATAGCCTCGAAATTGAATACCGAATATTCCTGTGCATTAATATACTCGTTTTAATGTAGTGTTCTTTAGGGGATAGAGATCAGAAGGCTTGTAAAAAAACCAAATCTGGCTAAATTCATTTTTGCGTTGATTATATCGGTACAAAACTGTCATTGAAGAACGTCGACATTATAGTCACGTTCTCTTTAACTAGTGTCTCAAAAGTGATTACCACGCTCTAGTGGGTTAGACTTACACTATGATAGCAGATACACTGTTTACAATCCAGAACACGCTGAATCCATCAGCAAAAGCCCTATATACATAACTTGTCTACTATTTTGTCTGTTACTTGAGCCAATTTGTCAATGGTATATGGTCTGCCTATTGACGTTTCATTGCCGTTCTAAATTTTTAGCGAGTGTGGTTTTAATTTTTTTATTGCTGAGAAATCGCGGACAGTTTGACAGCCCACTTAAGCCCAGTTATCATTGACTATAGATATTTACAACGCTAGAGGTATTGTAAACACGCTGCGGTCGGCATAGGGATATTAAACCCTGTGTTACTAATGCCGGAACAGAACACAAATAACTGAAATCATGCCGACATACTGTCATTCAGACGGGCTTGAGGTCCTACCATTTAGAGTTATTTTATTGCCTTTTACAACACAGGGGTCGGTATTGATATTTAGTTTTGCCTTAATCGTATTAACAATTCTAAAAAATTATTTCGAATCAATTTCGGTGTATCTAATTTTGACACTGACATCACTATTGTTCTCTTTTGATGTAAGGAACTTTTGACAATACAATTAACTGTGTCTTTGATCACTTCGCTTCGTAAATACTCTGGATATTGAATGTTCGAGTTCTTTTGTTGTCATGTGTTTAGATGCTCGTCACGTTGCGCGTTGTTTATTTTAATTTCTAGTTCAATCAATCATTACCTGTACTCTTGATCTTTTTGGTAACGTTAGCTGTTTATTTCAACATGTTTGTTGCAGTTTAGTATGTCGAGTTATATACGAGTATGTATGTTGGACACAAAACACCTAAATACAAGCCCCAATATATATTTTTTATCTCATATTGCCTAGTTCCTGGGCATCTGCCTCTTTTGTCAGGTTGAGCCTTCTTGTGATATGCGCCTGGGGTGAGCATTTTAATATCCAGGAGCGATAGCTCCTGGATATTAAAATTGACACAAGAGATTGTGTCAATTCGGATTTGAAGGAGCCATGCGGGACACCTCTCATACCCTCTCTCTCGTAGCGTAAGTGCGAACGGTGGAACTAAAGAGGCGATCTTTTGAGTTACTGTGCGTGCGTGCGTGCATAAGTGTGTATACATATAAGTGACAAACAATGAAGCACAATTTTATGGTATTGTAGGGACACACATACAGTTATGTAAGAACTGCACTCATGTAACTGTACCGAGTAGTGTGCATCTTTCCCATTGCCCGTCTTTTATAATTATATAAATTCAGTCCGCGCCGGCACTTTGTATTGCCCACTGGTGTTCATCTTATATAATAAAAATTACTAGAGTACACCAAGTGTTTTACCTATGCTCCACAGCATTGACGGAACCCACATTGGCAGCATCTACATATAAGCCCCACAGTATTTGCGTTTTCAATTATTACAATATGAAACTAGAAAGGTATATAAAAGAAAGCTTTGTACTTGATGGAATTCTAAATGGGATAAAAATGTGATGAAACATTAGTAGGGTGCTCTGAAGACTATATAATCAATTAATCATGAGATATAATAATTAAGAAAACCACTTCTCGAAATAGTGGGTTGCTTTTTTGACGACCTTCGTGGCGTAGGGTCGGTACACGTCGGAACGACTACGGAGGTCACGGGTTCGTTTCTCAACTCGCGTCTAGGTGTTTCTGTAAATCATTAATATATATATATATATATATATATATATATATATATATATATATATATATATATATATATATATATATATATATATATATATATATATATATATATATATATATATATATATATATATATATATATATATATATATAATTGGAATATCGGAATCGGCTCCAACAATTTTCATGAAATTTAGTGTACGGGGGGTTTCTTGGGCGTTAAATCGATCTAGCTAGGAATCATTTCTAGAAAATGTTAAAAGGTGGCGTTTGAGTAGTCCCAATTTAAACTGAAAAATGACTCTTCCTGACATCTATCGGCGAATAATAACACTATTTTTTTTAATTGCTTTAACGACACAACAACACTAAAGCTATTCCAGCAGATGGCGTTGTTAAGTAACACGAAGTCGATGAGTGTTTACTTTGAGGTTAGACTAAGAAAATCAATTGTTAATTTCCAAAAAACACAATTTATAAAAAAAAAAATAAAATACCGAGCAAAGCTCGGTCATCCGGATATTTTATTTATTATTTGGTTTGCAATTCGAATTGGTAAGGAGTTTACATCAATTCATAATTTTATCTGCAAAGTTAAAAGGTCAATGATTTAAGGTTCAAATATTGTATCTATTGTGTTTTCGTTATAAATTGAACAAAAGGGTTTCAATAAAAGCAATAACATGATTTGATCTAACATTAATAGTATTTAAGGATATTGCTATTGAACTCAAAAATCATTTACTAATGGGTTGTGTTATTACAAAGAAACGTTTTTAGAAATAATACTATTATTTGTATTGATATTGTAAAGATGAAATATGGTTATTTTTTTTAGAAGTGAAAACTTCTTTTGCATCGTTGTGATCTGAAACTCGATGACACTATCTATTAATATTATATATAAACTACCCATGTAGGGGCGGAGAAAGAATACTAACCTCTGCGGCTGGGGTCGGCCAGTCGTAAAAGACGACAAAACAACCCACCCTAGCTACGTGGTAGGGCCTCAAGCCCGTCTGGATGGCGACCACCTTTGGTCTTAAGTATGCCGTCATAATAAACTAACACCGGCGTCGCAAACACCCATAGGCGACGGTAACTGCTAAATTAAAAAAAAGAAAAAAGAAACGAACTAAAGTCACAGTAAAAAGAGACTTCTATATACATTTTTCTTTTTTTGAAGTATTGAATAACTTGAATAATTTTAACCCTAAATTTCGATCGGAGTGTAGCTCTTGGGTTGGGTCTTCTAGTTTCGGATCAGTCCTGGTTCGAATCCTGACTTTAGCTCCAAAACTTCCCGTTTTTTATTTGTTTTTATATTGAAGTTTATATTTTCAAGGTTTCACTTCTATCACATGTGAACACATGTTTTTATATTAATTAGAGCTTTATTTTGTTTAATATATAATAAAAAAAACAAAAATACATAATTTTGTATTCATTTTAAAAATAAACTAATTGTTTCAGCATATATAGTATTTGTTATGAAAATATGAAAATTTATTTCTAGAAATGAAATTATGACAAATTGTAAACACAAACAATATTGTACACGGTAATTTGCAAGCAAAATTTGTGTGGCTGACTTGAATGAATATTCATTCGATTTTATGGCAGTAGATGGTGTTGTCGTTTTGATATAATAAAACTCAACGTACATATCGCGAGTGATTTTTGAATAGCCCTGGCCAGAAATAGAACTTCGTCAATAAATGCTTTATGTTCTAGAAAGTACTCTGCACTCACTAAACTTAGCGCGTACTGCTTTCTATTTTTGAAATGGATAAATTTTAATAATACTTTAGTAATTACTTTAATAATTATGTAGTATATTACTATACTATGTAATACATAGTATAATATAATATATATTCAAGAGAATATATTAAAGTATATTAGAGGCTGGATAGTACAATTATAGTACCGATATAGTGTCGGTGCATAAATTCATAGCAAAGAGCTTCGACCAATATCGCTTGGTTCCTAGCTGAAATGTCGGACACAGAAGACAACTATCTTGGACATGGCACGCATTGTTAGGAGGTTCCTTACTCTGTCTTCTTAACCGCTGGTAGTTTACCTATAGACGAGGTGCTGGCGGAACACACTTTTTTTTATTTTTTACAATATGTTATACTCATATAGGTATATATGTATTGTTTTTATATAAATAATATTGTTAAAATTGTTTGTATAAAATATAAAATAAAGGTATAAAGAAAATATTAAATATTTCATAATTCCAAATCTTGGTGACAGAACAAATTTCCTTTCAGGAGTCTTTTGACTCGTTCCCTAAAAACCGTTCTTTGGGATGCATCAATTGTCAAGGACCAAAATCATTTGATTTGTACAAAACAGTATCATAAAAGAAAAAAAAATTCTAATAGATTTAATTTTCAATATAACTTTCAACTGAGCGGTCACCTTTAAAGTTGCGAATCTTTATAACGTGGTGTAATAAAACACATTTAAATGGCAAATTGCGTTGAAAAGTTTGTTTACAGGGTTTGTTTTACAAAGCCTATTTGTTCAGTCTGCCTAATTATGAAGATAGGTATTACGAAGGTGAAACTTCTGTAGAATTTTAAAAGTGTGACGTCAGCATTACTGACGTCACACTTGTTGACCATTTTTTTATTTATTCGGTTTTTTATACAATTATATACAAATAATTAATTGGACGAGCTTTAGTGCTCAACGTAAGAATTAATTTGAGTTTTGAGCACCAAAACCCTTTTTTTTGGTCTCGGGGAAAAACCACTCTTGACGGGTTCCCCCGGCCCGCGGGGACCGAGGGATATGTGGGACTCCAGGAAAGATGTTCAAACATCCGACTACCCACTAAAAAACCCCGCTGTTCTCCTATCGCCTACGCCCGGGCCTACAGATATATGGCCTGCCGATCTCGTGGCCCGGGTCGGCGCCGGCCCGCCCTTTGTCTTAAGGCGGGCCCCTTCTTAAGGGTTGGCGCCAGGGGATCAGGCTTTCGTCCCCCCGGCGCTCTCCTGTAATAACTCTAGGAGTTGAGGGGGGGCCACGGAACAGCACGCAGCCCTCACCCTTGCGCCAATAGTGCGGGCGGCGGGTCCTCCCCCGAGGGTCCGCCCGCGGCCGCTTTTTACAGCGGCCGGAGGTCGTTAGTTGCCCTCTGGCGCCGCCGACGTGGCCTGCGTTGGCGGGAGGGGAGTGTGGTGGTCGACTCCCGAAACCCTCTCACAACTGCGATTCTAACAATTATCGTACAATTTAGACAATAAACAAAGAAATAATCATAGTAAATTTTACAAAATTAAAAAAAAGCTAAAATAAACAAATGGAATAATAAATAACTAGTGAAATTAAAAAGATGCATTTAATTCTGTATATGCATATAATTTAATTTGGAATGTGACATATTAAGGAGTTCTTCTGTATTTACATAATTTTTAGAAAGAAGCCAGACACCGACAATGATCTTGCATTTGTATTTGGTTTGAGAATATATATCACATTATTTGTTTACAGTTTTATAAAGGTACCACTGATTATATTAATATGTCTTTGAGCAAGACTCGTTCTGAATTTTTGGACAGTGCATGCTTCATCAAACCGACATTTCGAAAATATATTTCTGTCATAGTTAAGTGAAACGTGTTTCCTTAAGAACGTTTGTAAAATAAAAGTCTGACGTACCGTATGAATTTTGCATTCATCATATAGTCTAAATGTTGGAAATTTTAAAGGTTTATGATAACTTTTAAAACAGCTCTTTGTGCTCGCTCTAAGTATATTATTACATACTAAGCTACAAAGTCTAATATTTTAGACTTTGCAGCACCTCCCCAGACAGTTATACAATAACCTAAAACAGAATGACATAATGAAAAATAAACTGTCCTCAAGGTTCTTTGGCCTGTAGAACTTCTCAACTTTTTGACTATATATAATACATGTATAAGTTTTCGTATACGTGAGGTTGCATTTTCTAAATGTTACTTCCAGCTTAAAGAGCTTTATATACACCAATATACTTAATGCTATTAGAGCGGGATAAATAGACACAACTACAAGAGTAAGAGCAAGATGAATTTAAATTTTGGACACAAGTGGGGGAGCCTTTATAGAAAACGTTTCGGTTGAGGTTCAGGTTGAGTAAAAGTGCGAGTGAAAAAGGGATACAAGTAGTTTTCTTTAAAGTTAAAGTAAGAAGATTGGCTGGTCAATCCACCATTTGCTGCAATGTATATTTAGCTGTTTCGAAAACACTTTGACAACTACTACCACGAATATTAAGAGCAGTGTCGTCGGCATAAGCAAAAATAGAAAAATTTGGAATAGACAAATTACATAGAGTATTTATGTAAAAAATAAAGAGAGTAGGTCCTAAAACAGATCCCTAAGGAACGCCAAAAGAAAGAGAAGTAGGATCACTTATAGTAAAGTCGATTTTAACCATTTATATTCTATCTAGATAATCTTTAAATATATTAAGAGCGGGACCCAAACTCCCACTTTTTCCAACTTATGTAGAAGACGAGGAATGCAGACGGTAAAAAGGGTTGGAGCGTGATCGGTGATGCATGTATAAAAATAAAGATTTTCGTTTTAAAATTCTACTTTATTAGAACATGATCAAGACAGTTTTCCGCTCGTGTAGTTAGGGTGTACGCCGCTAAAAGACCATGAATTGCTGTCATGGTTAAATATGCATTTGCTTGTGGTATTAAATTTGCCGGGAATATATTTATATTTAAGTCACCGATCAACAGAACATTAATGATATCAGCATACATGCAAATAACACTATTAAGACTATTTAAAAAAAATTGTTGATATCGCGGAAGCTAGGTGGTCTATAAACGGCATTAACAATTATATTCAGGGAAGGTATTTGACAAGTGAGACTATTAGCTTCAGATATGGTGGGATAATATCCGGATGACCGAGCTTTGTTCGGTATTTTTTTTTTTATAAATTGTGTTTTTTGGAAATTAACAATTGATTTTCTTAGTCTAATCTCAAAGCAAACACCCATTGACTTCTTGTTACTTAACAACGCCATCTGCTGGAATAGCTTTAATGTTGTGTCGTTAAATCAATTAAAAAAATAGTATTATTATTCGCCGATAGATGTCAGGAAGAGTCACATTTTTGTTATTTTTCTTCCAATAAAAAAAATCGAATAAAATGTCATTTTCTAGAAATGATTCCTAGCTAGATCGATTTATCGCCCCCGAAACACCCCGTATATTAAATTTCATGAAAATTGTTGGAGCCGATTCCGAGATTCCAATTATATAAGTATATATATATATATATACAAGAATTGCTCGTTTAAAGATATAGGATATAAATGATAACTCACATCGTTTTGGTTTAGGTTAATGCTTGTGCTTTAAGTTACACAACCTTCGATAACAAGAATTGTTTGTGTTTTACTAAGCCAACATTGAGAAAGTATCAATACTTCTGGACTTATTTTGGTTGTAAGTAAGAAAATAAGTAGTTGATCTATGTTACGATTGACGCTACGAATGTTTAAGTGAAGTAACTTTATCAAAACAATGTTCTGGTTTACATATAATAAAACTGTTTGTGCCTATTGTATCCAATGTATCCAATTCTTAAGATAAATTATATATATCAAACATTTACAAATACAGTTTTTTTTACTTAAAGAAGCTTTGATCATAATGCTTTAGTAGCTTTAATAAATGAGATCCCATAATCAGGCATATTAAAAACCAAGTGAGGTAGTCTTAACAAAATGGAAGCACGAATCTCAGGCTCTGAAGACAATTTGTGTGAATATAACAAATATTAAACGTTGGGATAATATAAAAAGAAGTAAAATGTAAATAAAAATGGCATGCTTTTATCCTGAAGACTGCGAGAACTTTGCAGTATGTCCGATGTTAGTGGCCCCTTGTCCAACAACGTGCTGTGAAGATCCACCTATGTGCTATCCCTGTTTGCCACGATGTTCTTTGCCGAAGGTTATGTACTGTTGTGAAAAAGCCGCGAGTTTCAAGACGTCTAACTTGCCAAGAAGAAGATTGCTGTGAACCACCACCAAAATATATGAAAATGGACGCATTGTGCGTAAATGCGTGCCTGTGTCTGCATTCTAGCGCAATGGAATGCAGGACCAAGAGCATTTGAAGACACTCGGCACTGCGAATGTCCTATTTAGAAGCCTCGTGACGTAGTTGTCGAATGTGAATTGTGCACGGACCCCCTTAAAGTCGACGACCCGGGAAAAGCGGGTAGGGTGGCTTCACACCCAAACTGACACTCGGATGTTGTTTACTCAAGAAGAAACAAATGAAAGTATCGCTTGTTACAGATTTTTTCCCAAAAATGGGTTAAAGTCAGGCAGGCGGCCGGTTGTAAAAACTAAGCCACAACTATTAAACATGTAACATGTTGTGCCGACCTCACATAATGTGGGATAAGGGCAGGAGGAAGAAGATTAAACGTTGGGATAATAATAGTACTTTATATAATATCTTTATCTAATCTGTTACATTCAAATATATCTGATAGCAATCAAACTGGCAAAAGAGCTCCCTAAACTTTGTTATGGATTCATCTCTAAAACTAAATGTTTCAAAAGTCATATTAAAGTAAATTAAAATCTTAATTTTTGGAAAAACAATAAAATATATAGTGTTGTTCACAAAGTCATTACATGAAGCGAGATTAAAATGATAATTATATTGTATATAACTGTATCAGTTACTGAAAACTTAAGTTTTTTTATAAACAATTGAATAATACATACACAAACTGCATAATAATAAATTAGTTTCGAATATAACTTTAATATAGAGGGTTATCGGTAATTCGACGTATTCTTGTTAGGAGGTGATAGGGGTGACTATTTGCGATCATTTTAACCCCCATATGCATTATACAAAAGTGACATTTTTAATTTATCATGTTTCAAAATAAGTCAAAAATGCAACATCTAAAATTTATTTTAAAAAAGTATCAATTTAAATCTCATTTTTATTCTGATTTATAAAAATGATTAAACACTGGTTATTTATCAATATTAAAACAACAGTTATCGGTCCAAATTTGAAAATGCGAGATATAATATACATATATAAAACTAGCTGACCTTGCACAATTTGCTGTGACTTTTTATAAAAAAAAAAAAATTTCCAAGTCATTCAAAAATTTAAATAGTTCAGTTATATCAACAAATATGTAATTAACCAAATATGATGTAGAATATAATGTATTATCTAAAAATAGTAACACAATGCCACGTACCGTTTGTTTATGCAATATAAATGTCACACGATTTTAGAAGGTCGTATCGATGAATTAACTTACACTGCCATCTATTAGGAATTCACCAATAAATGCACACCATTAAACTAGTTTTTACTAATTACCGTATACTAATAGTATAATGAACATTTAATTTGCGATCATAAATATTAAGGTCAATAATTGAGAAAGAAAACTTTTGAATTGGACCAAATTACAGATAATTACGAAATTTGATAAAAAAACGATATAGTATTTTCGGGGTTTATTCCGAACATACATTCTGACACTAGACTTTTTTATATATAACATTTCTCGCCAAGCTTGGTCTATAATTTAACTTCTTAAAGGCAGGAAGAAGAATTAAAGAGTTTGTTGTTCGAAATATGTATAGTTAGAAGGATTAGAAAAAAGGTTGCGTATTTTAACTAAATAGTATGCAAGAAAGTCGACACAAGCTTAGTAAAATCTAATCCATTAAAATCTAGCTTCCAAAGTTTCAGTACTCGTTCTAGTGATTGCTCATATCCGAAATGGTTCTAATGGCTGGCAAGCGCTTTTGACTTGTGGACCACTGTTCAGTTTACATTGTCAAGATAAAACTTTCGAAATTTTAGTTACTGAAAATTTAACGAAACTAAGCAGTCACGTTCGAATATGTAATGCTCATCCGGATAGAGTCAGTCGCCTTGAAACTAAAATTACTAATTGTACAATAGAAATAATACATTTAAAGAAAAAATAAATAAATAAAATGGAAACAAAAAGAGAGCATAGGGAAAAAAAGGAGGGCAGGGCAAAAAATAAAAAAGTTGAATAAAATTAATCCCTAAAAATTATAGTTTAAAAAAAAACTAAAAACACGCTTTTATAGTTAATCAAAATAAAAAGTAAAAAATAATTCTTAACATTAGAATAAAATTATTGACGAGAAAATTATATTATATATTAACTGTTTGACTGTTATAAATATTATAGACTTATAATATATATTATATTATCGACTGAAAAATTATGATATGGTTTCCTAAATATTAGGCATTCAAGACCAAGGAAATTCTATTCTTGAAAAATCCTATTGTACCTTAAGTGTATTAAAAGGCGTCATAATAATGCATTGAGTATCGACTGAAATAAGTATCCCCTTTTCTTTCTAACATAGCGGGAAATTTTAAAGCGGAACAGAGACCTAAATACCGATTTCTGTGTAACCCTTAATAAATTTCTTTCAAGTGAGAGGCCACTAGAAAGTAACGAGTCGGTAAATTTTCTCTGCGAGATACGAAAGGATTTGAGTAATACGGTATTGAAGTGTAGACAGCAACATGAAACCTATTTCAAGGAATTATAAGTACTTTAGTTTTACTAAAGTAAAACTAAAGTACTTATAATTCCTTGCTCGTTTAAAGATATAGGATATAAATGATAACTCACATCGTTTTGGTTTAGGTTAATAGTTTACATAGAGTATTTATGTACAAAATAAAGTGCACATAAATACATTTGTATTTATGTGCAAATAGAAATGTATTTACATATATTTACATTTATATTTGTGTTTTACTAAGCCAACATTGAGAAAGTATCAATACTTCTGGACTTAGACTTAGATGTCAGGAAGAGTCACATTTTTGTTATTTTCCTTCCAATAAAAAAAAGCGAATAAAATGTCATTTTCTAGAAATGATTCCTAGCTAGATCGATTTATCGCCCCCGAAACACCCCGTATACTAAATTTCATGAAAATTGTTGGAGCCGATTCCGAGACCTAAATACCGATTTCTGTGTATCGGTATTTAGATATGTAATTAACCAAATATGTATAATGTATTATCTAAAAATCGTAACACAAAGCCACCTACCGTTTGTTTATGCAATAAACAAACGGTATTATTGTTACCGTTAACAATAATAACGGTAACAATAATACCGTTGTTATTGTTAACGGTAACGTTTGTTATTGTAACGGTAGTTTTGATAAAGTGAAACTTCTTTAATACTATAATGATTTGAAAATTCGATGAAATGAAAAAGTGACACAAAATTGAGATAAACATTTTCTTAAAGGCTAACAATGTAGATCACACCTTGTGAATCCCAGAAAACGGTGGCCATCACATTTCCGGCCGATGTACGCCGTCTTCGAAGCACGTTCGTCAGGTGAAATTCTTTGTTTCGACTGTTCCTTGGTTTTACCTTTGGGAGAATGAGATAGAATACAAGTATACAGTGTTTCCTATAATCTTCGTCTCCGTCTTCGTTTGGGCTTTCATAGATTTTATACGACTACATTAACATGTGAGATGTAATATTTTGCATTTAAATATAAAATATTTTTTGAGCTTTGTATAAATATTTTAAAAATAGTAAACCTTACAATTATGCTAACTAGGGGTCTAAATTCGATCATAATTCATTTAATTTTTAAGTTTAAACTGTATTAGGGTTCTTATGTCAAAGATCATACCTATATAATCCAAGGTTCCATTATAGCTACTCAGTTAATTTTCCATTTTTCTTCATCAGTTTGAACAGCATCACTGTAAAACTTCAAAATGTTTTGCACTGCAAAATTTTTTCTGCAGTTTTCCTCCATATCCATTACTATCCATGCAGGGACGGAGAAGAAATACTAACCTCTGCGGCTGGGATCGGCCTGTCGTAAAACACTAACTACTAACAACTACGACTAAACAAGTATGTATATAGGTATATATATATATATATATATATATATATATATATATATATATATATATATATATATATATATATATATATATATATATATATATATATATATATATATATATATATATATATATATATATATATATATATATATATATAAACTTAATAATAATAATTATATAACTGTGCCAAATTTCATACTCCTCCGTCGGCGCAATTTTCGTAAAAAGGGGGTACAATATATAGATGATTCTGATACTCTATATTTATTTCATTCTTTCGTTGGCTACTTTTCTGAGGTTTTACTTTTACGGTGTTTATTTTGCGCACACACTTTTTTATCATTGTTCATCCTCATCGTTGAAATAGTAAATCTCAATCACAACTTTTACTCCGGAACCTGAGTGCCTTTGTAGAGTGCTGTCACACTGTGGGAGGATATGGTGTGGATGGATGCATGAGTAATTTACAGAAATAATTTTAACTTAGGTGTATATGTGTGTATTCGTTGTCGTGTCTTTGACTGTGTAGGTTATGATGTAGATTGTTTATTCTGAAAAGCTCAAGCGATGTTATTGATCCAGTACAGGACACAAGAGGCTTAAAAACTGTCACTCTCTGTCTTGTTAAGCACCTAACTCTACATCTGGTGAAATTTCACACTGATAATTTCTGAGTGTAAATTATACTTGAGCGTTTTAAAAGCTACGCGATGATGATGATAATGTTTTAATCTGGAGGTACGTGCATCATGGTGCAGATTAAAAGCAGAAATAATAAATGGGATTCTCATAACATATATCATGCGACAATTTACCTAGTATATGAAACTCGTCACTCTTAAATACGCGTTCAATGTTGCTTATTATGGAAAACGATTTATCATACGATATTGTGTTTGTTTGACATCCGATCCAGTAGTGTGTCCGATGTATATGAGTGAGTCAACTTCGTCCGCTCGCACCTGTTACCAATCGGTACAGCCTACAGCTTTTTCCAGCAGAACAATTCCGATTGGAAATAAACTGCCTATTTGTTTCTGTAGATAATATAATTCTTCCTAAATCTTGTTTTATGTTTTTTCCGTACTGGGGCGGAATAAGAATACTGACCTGACCTGTCGTAAAAGACGCCAAAGCAATCTTAGCTAGGTGGTAGGGCCCCAACCCCGTCTGGATAGCAACAACCCTTGATCTATAAATATGCCGCTGTTCCTACGTTTTATCCGTGCAGGGGTGGAGAAAGAATACTAAACTCTGCGGCCGCGGTCGGCCTGTCGTAAAACACGACAAAACAACCCACCATAGCTACGTGGTAGGGCCTCAAGCCCGTCTGGATGGCGACCACCTTTGGTCTTAAGTATGCCGCCATAATAACCTTGTGTTGTGTTCCGGCATTAGTGACCCAAGTTCCTAGTTGTATCCTTATGGGACACTAGCGTGTTCGCCATGCCACTGGCGTTGCAAACACCCATAGGCGACGGTAACTGCTAAATTCTAAACGGGCCATCAGCCTGTCTGCTGTATTACAGCAATAAAGAACATCATAATTAAGGTCGTTTATTCTAATTTAATCCAAAATCACAGAGCAATATAAAATTAGTTTGTTTAACTATAAAATATTAATTATTTGTTATCGATTCCCAATCACTAATGTTTTTATTAATTTAATGCCATCTTCCGGCTGGTTTTTCAAAAATTTAACAACTTCTTCCGGCAGTTTTATTAAATAAGCGCCAGGTGGCGTTTCGGCAGAAGGTAAAGAAAGTGTTAATCCTATTCATCCTAATAAGGACTATGGGACAAAATTATTAAATTTGTGTATTGTCAACAGGTCTTGACAAGTGTGCAAAATTTTGAACGTTTTTGATTGTATAAAGTGGGTAAAAATCGAGTCTGAATTAATTTAAAGCGTGTAAAAATCATTAATTCTAAGGATAATGATACAAACTATACAAATTATTACATTGTCCTTGATGAGTGGGCAAAGTTTTAAAAGGGGTGAAAATCATAAAAATTCCGTCACATAGATACATACCAAGCTAATAAAAGCGTGTTAATAATATAATAATGTAATACTTAACAAAGTCTCAACCCACGTACGGTATTCTATTTCAAAGAGGCTAACCTTTATCAAGGAACTTATGAAGTCATATTTACTGAATAATAATGTGGTGAAACTATCCCCAATATAAGTGAGTGCTTGGAGAGGGCACCGCTATCAACATTATACCACGTGGCCTAATGGTAGCATAATAGTCTTGTATCACTACGGTTAATTTTGAGTTTCGATATTAGAATGTTATTAAAACGATTTCGATAAAATAGGTTGTTTATTATCGAAAAGTAGGTAAGGAGGTTTGTTGTGGGTTCTAATGCATTTTCTATGTGTCTGAATTAGATTTAGTGTGTTGAGTAATACCACAATAAAGCTCATTAGTTATTCTGTCGAAGAAAATTTGTTTATTTTCTTCACCTACATAATAAATTGAATGATTTCTATCAATACTGTAATTATTTTGAAATCATCGGATGACATTTTTCAAAACTATTTTAAAATAATATACTAAGTTTTGTTTCGTAATTTAACTTCTGCATCACGTGTGCTTCACATAACATTGTAAAATTATCACCAATAATGTAATAAAAACTTGTGCATCATTTTAGAGCTTAAAACGTTTATTATATTTATTACATTTCATTACAATTGTGAATAAATTGCTCTGGTAAATTTTGGACGCACTGATTCTCACTTGTATAAAACTACTAAAAAAACAACAGATTTTGTTTGGAAATTAAGACTAAGAATTAATATTTTTGATCGAAGATTTTGTAAAATATCTAAACAAAGTATGTCAGTCATAATCATATCACTTGCTCTTTTGTCGACTCAAGCCCACTTTGCTCAAACGTTACTGTTAAAATAATTTAATATTACGATAGATTTACTGAAAATAATACATTTTTATTATTCTAGACAAAAATTTCTCTAGTTATTCGTAAATTATAAATTTATAATATGACTAGCTGACCCGGCAAACGTTGTTCTGCCATAAAAATAATAAAATGTCAAAAAATAAAAAATAAAATTTAGGGGTGGACTACCCCTAACATTTAAGGGGATGAAAAATAGATGTTGACCGATTCTCATAGATACCGGATAAGCACAAAAAATCACTAACTCAATTTAGTTATCTGCCTACTGCCTACCCCCTAAGAACGATGGCGTGATTATTTATAGCCTATGACCATTTCTAGATTATCATCTATCACCATACCAAATTTCATCAAAATCCGTTCAGCCGTTTAGACGTGAAAGAGGAACAGACAGACAGACAGACAGACAGAGTTACTTTCGCATTTATAATATTAGTATGGATTTTACAGTAAAAAACCGTAAGGTAAGAGAAAAAGTTCTAACATACATAGCTGAGTATAACGGATCAGTTTCAACATCCAGAAAATAAATTTCTCAGCCAGATAAGTTTTCATTTATATATCGTCGTGATATCCTACCTCAGAATGAACTCGCTCGTTATGAGAGTGACGCAGTGCCGCAAAAAGCTGACGGATGACCCACGAAGCACGATCCGTGGATCACACAGACACTGCGCCATTGTGTAAAGACTTAGTCATGTATTTACTTAGCATATAACAAAGTATATGTATACATCGCCTTGCACTTAAATTAGTCCCCGATCCAATAGATAGATTTAGACGAGGTTACTGTAGTTGTATTACTCACACAAGATAGGCTGACGGCCCACTTAATAGTAACGCCTGTCAGGATGTTTACGACGTTATAGCCACCGCGAACACTCTACTGCCCCATAGGAGTACAGGAATTTGGGTCACTAATGCTGGAACACAACACAAGGTTATTATGTCAAAATATTTATTGGTTGTTAGGGTGGTTGTTATCCAGACAGGCTTAGGGCCCTACCATGTAGCTAGGATTGTTTTGTCGCCTTTTACGACAGGTCGATTCCAGCCACAGGGTTTTGTATTCTTACACCGCTCCTGCTTGGAGAGAATTGTACGGATTGAGATATTTGTACAAATTTTAAATTACATGGTTGGAAGACTGTTTATTTGCAAAAGATGTAAATTCATTAGCGTCAATAATTATTATGATAGATAATTTTTGACTCAACATACTTCGATTCGTCATGTGCTTTATACAAATTTTAAATTTATATTAAAACCACGTGTGCTTCAGATGACTTGATATAAATAAAAATATCATCAATATTAAGTGTTTGCTAACTACATTCATAGCAAATACTGAAGCTGCTCTAGCACCACATTCTGGCAGGTTTTAGAACTTTAATTTACAACATACAGCTGGAATCTTTTCAACTTGTCCGTCATATAAGACGATTTAACCTCTACCTACCCTTCATAATGAAAACAAGAAAATACTAGAAAAGCCATATTAATAAAAGTACTCTAAAATGTACTATAAATTCAATACACCAATTTCGTCTCGGTACGGATTAATTTGACGGAGAAGAGAATTTTTCGAACGAAATTTAAGGTTTTCGTCGCAGCGAGTTCTATTAAATTTGATTACGGATAAAATGCAGATTTTTTTGGATTAAAAAAAATCTGATCACTTATTTTATTGGATTCATTTACCATGCAAAATTCATTGGAAAAGATAAAATGTAATAAAAATATTTTTTCATGTAACCAAAACATCGTACAGATCTATCCATGATGTAGTCAGATCTTAGGGTCCTTTTGATGCAAGCTAATTTGACTACTTGGATGAAGAAGCTAGGAACAATCCCTGAACAATTCAATATGGAATTGGACAACTGAGGTCGCAAATTCACTAAGCTATCTTCTTGCTCACGCAGGAGTGAGCTCGGCGCGTGGGGCAACTACGCGCGCCCTTCTGTCGGCCATGTGTGTGCAGGCTGAGGCCCTTTCCTAAAAGCCGCACTCGCGACCGATTACTACGGCGTTCGGAGGTCTGCCGCTAACCTCCGGCGACGAGTGGTCCTGCGTTAGCAGGTCGGGGGCTTAGCGTGCTTCTTCTCCTTCTCCACTGCCTCTTTCGCGGACATAACTATCTCGCAGAAGGAATTGACGGCGTTCTATCCAGCTTGGCTCCAGACCACCGCTAGGATGATGGCCAGGAGTGAGAGGAGATACGTATGTGTAAGTCCAATGGTAGCGACAAGATTTTGGCGCTCCGATGTCAATGCGTGACACACATGGAGGGTGTGGAGCGCTGCATCATCATCCGCGACGTCAGAGTGGTGGCACTCTGTCGTTGGCTCCTTTTGAGCGATGCGACACAGATACCGCTCGAAGCAGCAGTGCCCCAAGAGTACCCGTGGCACGAAAAATGCCAGTCGAGACAAGACGAGTCGAGACGCCAGTCAAGCAGTAGCTTACTTCGTTTTCACGAGGCGCAGGGTGAGAACGGGCGACGGCCTACAGCGACGCCAAGAGCTGAGCTTCGAGATTCCAGGGTAAAGTGTGACAACTCAAAACCCCTAAATCTCCCCTACAATACACTGTTCGAAGAAAATCCGGATTACATTTTAAAATAATGTTCGGGTCTCCCCCAATAGGAAACCGGACATATAAAGTTTACTTTCACCTTCGGTACGTGGCAAATATGTCATAATATGTACATTAGGTGTGAAAAACTGCCTTATTGGTGCATGCCATCGTAGAATGAAATCGAAAACTCTACTTTGTTATAAATTTAGGGCTGCGCATCTTATCTCGCGTGGTTAGAAGTTTATTAGTTTTTTTGTTGAGTTTTTCCGTTTATTTTTCGCTTATTTATTCTTTTGCCCTTTGTCCTTGCGGTCATTTTTTACGGCTGTCATTTCTTTTTGTGTTTTATTTTATTCTTATTGTCTTACAGTTCCTTTTTATTTTTGTGTACTATAAATGCGTTATCTTTAAACATATAATTCTTATGTGCGTGTGTATGTCACTGAACTCCTCCTAAACGACTGGACCGATTTTGTTGAATTTTTTTGTGTGTGTTCAAGTAGATTCAAGAATTGTTGAGATTCACAATTGGACCCGGTAGGTGGCGCTGCGATCGAGTTCTGGGATTTTTATTTTATCAGAACATAACCCCAAAATTTTAAACAGTTCATTTTCTTTTTATTCGAGCAGCGAAGCGGGCTGGTGCGGCTAGTGTTATTATACATACATATATATACATATAATCACGCCTCTTTCCCGTAGGGGTAGGCAGAGACCACTTCTTTCCACTTGCTACGATCCTTACAAACTTGTTTCGCTTCGTCCACTTTCATTATTCCCTTCATACATGCCCTTCGGTTTAAGGTACTCTTGACCTGGCCTTTTTTCAAGACGTCCCTGATCTGGTCTTAAAACGTCCGCCTTTTTTTTTGGTCTCGGGGAAAAACCTCTCTTGACGGGTTCCCCCGGCCCGGGGTGACTGAGGGATATGTGGGACTCCGGGAAAGACGCCCGGGCCCACGGATATATGGCCTGCCGATCTCGTGGCCCGGGCCGGCGCTGGCCCGCCCTTTGTCTTGAGGCGGGCCCCTTCTAAATCATTGGCGCCAGGGGGTCAGGGTTTCGTCCCCCCGGCGCTCTCCTAACAACTCTAGGAGTTGAGGGGGGCCGCGGAACAGCACGCAGCCCTCACCCTCGCGGCAATAGTGCGGGCGGCGGGTCCTCCCCCGAGGGGCCGCCCGCGGCTGCTTTTTACAGCGGCCGGAGGTCGTTAGTTGCCCTCTGGCGCCGACGACGTGGCCTGCGTTGGCGGGAGGGGAGTGTGGTGGTGGACTCCCGATCCCACTCCACCGCCTCCTTTGCGGACATGACTGCCTCGCAAAAGGAGGCGACGGCCGTCCATCCAGGATCACCCCCGACCATGGACAGAACCAGTGCCGGGAGCGACAGGTCCACGCCAATTTGGGCGACGAGGGCGCGGCGCTCCTCGCGCCACGCAGGGCACTCGGTGACAGTGTGGTCCACCGTGTCCTCCTCGTCACCCGCGCCACAATGGTGACACCTCGACGTCATCTCCCGACCGCACGGTTCCCAATCCCAACTATGTGGGGTCGGCATAACATTTTCGTTCCTTCCACTCTCCTCTATTACTCGTCATCTGATACTTCTATTTTTTCCATATCAACTTTTACACAATCCATCCATCTTCTCTCTGGTCTACCTGTCTTATGATCCACCCACTCTAATTTCTTGTTTGTTCCTTGTTAAAATCTTTTACCTAATTTTAATTAACATTATATGAAACACCTATGCCATATTTCTGTTTATTTGACTACCTCATATGGGTTGAGTGTAATCTGTTTCAGCTGTACTTGTACGAAGTCATGGCTTCGATTTCTTCAAAGATTCGAAAACAACCTATCTGTTATTTTTTTCTAACTTGCATGTTCTTAGGTTTGTCCTTTAAGATTTAATGTTTCATTTTCCAACTCAACTATTTCAGGGTGGTATTCCTTTAGAAAATAAATTATATGCATGTTCTTGCAAAAAGTTTCTTTATGTCTGGGTCTCCGTGAATTGTTTTTAAAAATAGTTTTGCGGTGTAAGTTTTTTGCGTCACACAAAATAATATTATTAAAGTAAATACAACGATAGTTTAGGTATACATTCATATAAGAAAATATCGTCTGTTACATATCGCATGCTTAATCATAAACTGACCTAACTCAAAAAACCTGTTTTTTGGGAAATCGCAAAAAACGTTTTGTCATTTACGACTTATCCCATATATTGACTTATAACTAAATAGCGGTAGCTCAGTGTAGGAAAGAGATATCGAAATAAATCTTAGTTTGGCCGATAGAGGGCGTCGATACAATGCTGCCTGTTATATTATCTCACTTTAGACCTAAATCGTAATCGGTCAGTTTATGATTAAGCATGCGATATATTCTTGTAATGTGGAAGATGCAGGCTGGATGGTGGGCGTATTTATTTTCAAATAAAACTCACGACAACACTACTATATATGTATTTAATAGTGGTGAGAGAGCGTACTTTTTTAAACATTTATGGCCTCACCACTTCAGTATTACTACTTAACAACATCTCTAGATCAAATATAACAGTTTTATTTAATTCTGGATTTATACCAGTGTGATCCCGACCTAAGTGCTGTTTTCCTCAATCTCAACGCCTATACATAAAGTGTGCAATCTACTCAAGCCTTATTTGTAAGACCTTGCAATCGTTATAAATCGGCTTCAATGAAATGTTTTTAAATCAGTGATCCTTTTTAGGAGAAAATTGAATAGAAAAAAATATTGGCTTAGTCTGGATAATATAGTATCTCATTATCCATGACGTTTCAGTCAAAAATTTTCTCCGAGAAGTGGGAGGGTGAGAATACCGAACCTTGAGGCTTTCGATTGACAAAACATTCCTAGTCCGTCTGGATGGCAACCAACCCTGGTCTCTAAATACGAATCCATAACAACCTTTTCCTGTGTTCCAGTTCCTATACGTCAACGACTGCGTGTTATCGGTGCCCCTAACGTCGCATACATATCGCTCCCTTAGTAATGTAAGCCTATTTCAAAAACACAAAATTTTGGGAAAACGCGTTTAAAGATTCGGGATTCTCTATATTTTTACTCTATCATTCATAATATCGTAACTTAAAGTGCAACAGCCCTGAATTTTTTATGTAGACTATGATAAACGAACTACAGTATTAACAGCTGAAACATTACAAAAAAAAATTATTCAAATACGTACTGGCAAGGGACACAATTACAGTATTTATTAAAAAATTAGCTTTTTACTGTTTTTGAAAGCCAAGTGGTAGAACAGTTTATATTGAGCCCATATAAAGCAAAAAGTCAAAACCTCAAAATTTCGACTTGTGCCCATATATTACTAAGGGAGCGATATATACACGACGGTAACTGCTTACTATTAAGATGGCCGTTAGCTGTCTCCAGTTCCTAAGAGACCGGAGTAAGGCTAGACATTTGTATCCCACGTAAGGCGAATTACATATTGGAAGATTATCAAGATTAAATCAGGGGTCAAACCGGTTATTGGGATCACGTTTTCCCATAAATCATTGCGCATCCAATTTGTTATGAACAATATGTTGGATAACATCGTCGTTATAATAAACTATAGTATGTTATAATTATATACTTATATTAATACCTACATTAATTAATACGTGAAGCGAGCCTTTGTTTGTTTGTATCATGAAATGAAATAGTCATTTTAGGTATCGTGTAGATCTAAATAATAAAATTTTGTTGCAGTAATTATCATAATCTATATTTTATATTAATACGTAAAGCGAAAACTTTGTACCCCTTTTTACAAAAATTTCGCGGACGGAGGAGTATAAAATTTGACACAGTTAAAGTGTATGTAGAGGAGAAGTGTAGAAAACTATAAAACTATTTTTATTGGCTAAAATCCATTAGAAATACATTAAATTAGCTAAAATAAACATTACGCACATTATTCCTCGAATGATATACAACATACACACACACACACACACACACACACACACACATATATACCTTACTTACGCTTTTGTTTTTATTATAAGAGTTTATGGCCTGGTAAGTATTATTAAGGTTAATTTTACAATAATATAATATTTAAATTCATAATATATAGGTACATTAGTAAATACTTAAATAATAATAATGAGGTTATTTGCAAAAATATACAGTAATCTACATACAATTTTTTACCCTGGCTTCTGAGCTAGACCAAAGTCTGTGTTACAGAAGCCAGTGCCCACAGTTGTCCAAATATTTTGCAAAAATTATAAGAACATAAACATATATAATACATTTAGAGTGCGTGTGCATGTGTGTGTGTGTGTTTTTTTTTACTAGGGGTATAGCCAAAACCTCCTCTGGCGTTAACCTCCTCTTCCCCCATGGAACCGCCGCTAGGCATTACTTCGTGGAGGGAGGCTCTAGCTACTGCTCTTCCGTCGTGCTAATGTCACGGAATTTGTTTTTCGACCGCTTTCTTTCCAACCGACGGAGTTCCTGAAGAACTTCCGCCACAAAAGCGCTTGTCGCCTGCCATGCTGCCTCCGATGAAAGCATAGCTTCTATCAAAGACTCTGGCTGAATTGTCTTCGTAAAGGCCTCTGCCCAGGTACTGCGTAACAGATCGAAACGAGGACACGTAAAGAATACGTGCTCTGCATCTTCACTAACTCCTGGGCAGGACGGGTATGCCCGATAGCACCCATGTCCTGAGATCATTTGTGTCAGGTAGTAATTGACCTCACCATGATTACGGTTCAACCAGTCATCAACCTGTGGAATAAGACGGTAGGTCCATCTGCCTTTTGTACTGGTATCCCATTTCGATTGCCATCGTCGTATGCTATTTAGCCGTTCCCCCTTGCCAAGTTCTCCATGGCTCAATATGGTCATTACTTCACGGTGGTAAAGGACTTTCTGTTCTTCGGCTAGTACTTCAATTGGCAGCATCCCGGCAATAACGTTCACAGCGTCGTCAGACACTGTGTGAAATGCACTAGCAATTCTTAGAGCACTCAGCCGATATACCGGTGCAATTTTCCTTCATATATATATATATATATATATATATATATATATATATATATATATATATATATATATATATATATATATATATATATATATATATATATATATATATATATATATATATATATATATATATATATAACAGCAGATATTATTTTTCAAGTATAATAATATCGAAGAGCTTGGTCCAAGTAATGGACACGTAGTTTAAGCAATTCGTTTTTATAGTTATAGAAGGGACAATGGGCCTCCTTTGTCTCGTTGCATAACATAAGACTTCCTATTTCTACGAGCTTTGTATCGTACCCATACAGTACTGTCTGTTTCTTTTAGAAAAATCCAAGTCTAACAGTAGGATATAAAATGCAGATGACCACTGTATAGCGCCTTTCACACGTCTAAATTGTAAGTCGTAAGTAATAAAACTGGATATATTAGTATGAATCTGAAAGTAAAACAGGGAATTGAATTATAGAACCTTAACAAGTTTAAATACAGGTTATTTAAGTTTTTAATAGAAGAAAAATTCTATTTTGTAAAACAGTTTTTAACATGTAGATAATTTTAAGAAAATAATTAAATAAAATTATATTTATTTATCTGCCTAGGTTTCAAGTGAGTGACATTTTCATTTTTTATTTACAAGTATTTAATTGTCTTTGTGTTTTATTTTGACAAAATAAATTTCAATTGTAATTAGTAATAGTATTGTAATTAGTATATTAATTAATAGGATTATACAATTGTATGCAATTAATATTGGCTAAATATGTGATATTCAATTTATTGTAATATCATCTCATTCAACAATCTGCTCAGTGGGTGTTTCCTTTTGAGGATCGGCAAACAAAGGTAAGTCAAGGAAAATAGATGATTGCCTCTTTCTTTGTTCGGAAAGGTCATTTTGCAACAATTGTACTGGAAGATGTAAGGATAGTTAATTGTTGTTTGCCTGTTGTTTTGGAAAACATTCGACGACAGCGCCATAGAAGCAGATCTTTATCACAACAACGCTTCAGCGCACTCCGCATAAAGAATAATTAATATTTAACTATAGCAGGTGTCAAGATAATCAATCATCTGCCATTTAGTCCCGACTTGTGGCAAAACTTAATTCGCCTTGTAAATTACTTACGTAATCATTTACACAAGAATAATATCAGTATATAATATCAGTTGCCTCCATAACATAAGCAACCTTTTTTTTAATGCTGCAGGACAGCAGACAGGCTGACAGCCCGCTTAGAATTTAGCAGTTACCGTCGCCTTTACAATGCCAGTGACATTGCGAACACGCTGCTGTCCCATAAGGGTACAGGAACTTGGGTCACTAATGCCAGAACACAACATAAGGTGTTATTATGGCGGTATACTTAAGACCAAAGGTGGTCGCCATCCAGACGGGCTTGAGGCCCTACCACGTAGCTAGGGTGGGTTGTTTTGTCGCCTTTTACGACAGGCCGACCCTGGCCACAGAGGTTAGTATTCTTACTCCGCTCCTACATGGAGAAAAATAAGGCTATAAATGTCCTCAATAACTATTCCTGAGCAAAAAAACACATATTGCTCGCGGCATTGTCTTACCGCACTGTTTTACAAGCAATCTCCACGCATCTTGACTGCTCTCAATGCTTTCTTGGAAACAAATCAAGATTATGAATTTTGTGGGAATGATTGGAATAATTGGTTTTACGGCAACCAGATGCTTACGTGGGAAACAAATGTCTGGCCATGCTGCCTCCGCCGGACCCCGGTAGACCCAAAAAGTGCTGAAGACCGTGCGAAGTGGAGAAGAAAAAATCGGAAAGCGGACCCCGGGCGCCGAAGCGAAAGTTTGGGCTGCAAACGGGATTCAACGCTAAGATGATGATGATGATTGGAATAATTGGCTACGCCGTTTTAATTAATTTAAATAAATAAATAATAAATGGTGCAAATACATCGTGCAATATAGATTTACACGTGGTATTTTTTTAAGATTTTCCCTATATCCCCAGAAATACAGGTAAGCTCCAAAACTGTTGAATAAACAGGATAAACTTCGCTATTAAGCTTAATGAGACTAAAAACACTTCGCACAATTTCCTTCAGAAGCTTTTTTGCCAATTCGTGAACAAGGGAACTACCCTTTTATCGAAAAAATATCGTGTTTTCTGCACTTACGTGACCGGAATATAAATGAAAACTATTTTGTTGTGTCGATGGTTAAATATTCGTTTTTTTATATTATAAAATATGGGGAATATGGGTATTACAATGTTTTGCAGAGTTAATTTCTTTTGTTGTTTAAGGTGTTTATACAATATTCATGCCTAACCTAACCTGAAGTAAAAAAAAATAATCAAATGACACGTTTTTATAATTAACCAAACTAAAAACTAAAAAAAACACGCGGGGCAGTCTTTCGGGACTGCCTATAGAAGTGAAAACTAAGTAACTTGTGAATTGTTTCGTCGAGCTATTAGATTATTATTTTCTGTTTATAAATAAGTGTTTATGATCAAGGATTAAAATTTAAATTGGTCATTAACACTTCTTTACAAACCAAAAATTGTTCACCCAAAAAGTGCTCAACGCGCCTATAGAAGTGTTCACTTCAAAAAATCTCAACTGTATTTCATTGTAATAAAGTCGCGATTCGAATAGATACATAATATATGTATAAGTAATGCAATGCAATCATTTAAAAGTTACATTATAAAATAAACCTTAAGTCATTATTAGTTAATAAGATTGGTATTACTGGAGCAAAACTCCGTCTTACGTCTTACGAATTCTTACGATCAGGACACGTGAACTGACGCTAGTTTAAAATTTTTTACCCATCACAAAAAAGTACACAACGCCGCTAAAGAAGTTTTCACTTCAAAAATAATTCTTAGCATAAGAATAAAATTACTGACGAGAAAACTAATGTCACTGTTCTAAAAAGCGTGGGGTGCTCGATATTAAACGTTATAATTTTTTTTACTTTTTTCATTCTGAAATGCAGAATTTAAAATTATCGTACAAAGCACCTTACGCTATCAGAATTGTGACATTAATTTTCTCGTCAGTAATTTTATTCTTATGCTAAGAATTATTTTTTACTTTTTAGTTTCATTAATTATAAAAGCGTGTTGTTTGGTTTTCTAAACTATAATTATTTTTTTACTTTTAGTTTGATTAACTATAATATATAATTTATTTGTTGTCAATTCCCAATGGTTTTATTATTTTAACACCATCTTCCGGCAGTTTCATTATTTAAACGCCAGAAGGAAAAGAAAGCGATGATGATGATCCTAATAAGGACTATGGGTCAAAATTATTAAATTTGTATATTGTTATCAATTATGCAAGATTTTAAATGTTTCTGATCATTCAAAATGGGTAAAAATAGGGTCCGAATTAATATAAAGCGTATTAATAGATCACCGCATCCTCTTGAAGTGTCTATGATATAGTGTAGTAGTTTAAATTCTTCTTGATCAGCGGATGGCCGACGTGAACGCATTTCTAAAAAAAATCTTTTGAGCTTATTTGATGGAGTTTACGGGATTTTTAGTATTGTGTTGCATTCGTGATTTAATTTCAGTTATGGTTGGTGGCCAGACCCCTCGGGGGAGGAGCCGCCGCCCGCACTATTGCCGCGAGGGAGAGGGCTGTGTGCTGTTCTGCGGCCCCCCTCAACTGTTGATCCAGGAGAGCGCCGGGGGACGAAATCCTGACCCCCGGCGCCAACAATTTAGAAGGGGCCCGCCTTATGACAAAGGGCGGGCCGGCGCCGGCCCGGGCCACGAGGTCGGCAGGCCATATATCCGTGGGCCCGGGCGTAGGCAATAGGAGAACAACGGGGTTTTTTAGTGGGTAGTCGGATGGTCGAACATCTTTCCCGGAGTCCCACATATCCCTCGGTCCCCCCGGGCCGGGGGAACCCGTCAAGAGATGTTTTTCCCCGAGACCAAAAAAAAGTGGCCAGACCATAAGGTCTAAGAAAGTTTTGTGAAAAGACACTGAGATTAACGGTATGTCTTATATGGACGAGCGTGACTGGAAAACTGATTGTTCCCTTTAAAGGGAAACCAGAGCCCAGTGGTTGAACGATAAGGTCTGTTATATCCCATGGTTAAACCTGTAATCAACCTTTTAACGCCCACACTTTAAAGTTGAAGGCTATTGTCGAAAACTATTACTAGACTAGTCCATTAGCGTCAATTCCTAATAAATATATTTCTTTTCTAGTACTGACAAGGCACATGGAAATGGAAAAGCATTCGGTAAAACTAGAACTGTTTACCACCTATGTCTATACCCAAAATATCTCTAACCAGATCCTTGTCTATTGCACTAGAGCAGCTGACTTAAGCCACCAAGGCCAGCCCATCTCAACCAGGTCTTCTTTTTTTTCCGGAGGTGAAAAATGCTTTTACGCACTAACTGCCGTGCGGGACCACGGCAGGCTTGTGTGGTACTCGCAGGAGCAGTGTCGTCTACTTACTTAAAAACCATCCCCAGGCTCCTACTCCGTTTGCTGGTATACAGGTTGCCGAGAAATGGCGCGAACCGACTACTGCCACACTGCACAGCTTTGGTCCGGAGTGGGCACGGACCTCACTGTACCAGAGGAACATAATCTCCGGTCGCCAGAGGCCATTATCAACTCCAGCGTCTCCTTTCCACGTAGAGTGAACGAGTGCACGGAGCCGCAACGCACCTCACCTCCAAGGATATTGTGCAGGTACTCTTGCCCCGAGGTAGCCACCCAACTATGGCGGTCGAAGGTCATTAACTGACCTACGGTGCCGAGTGCCCCTACGTGGTCGAGAGCGTTGCAAACCCAACCGCTCTCACTCCCGTCTCGCCGCCTCCTTTGTGGACATGAGGCATACGCAATCATCATCATCTTCCTCTGGCGTCGGGTAACAGACAAAAACTGTGGTTATTTTTGGGCTAGCTAGCTATATGCATCTTCGCTACTACTTCGCAGTGAGCGCCCAATTGGTGGATCGTGCTTCAAATTTTACCACTTTATAAAAAATGTGCTATTGAAAGGTGAAGTTATTAAGGCTCTCAAGTTCTTAGTGGTAAAATACAGTGGTAAAATAAGACCTAACCAACTATGTGATTTAAAATATAGGGTCAGACCATTTCATAAATGCGAGTCCGTTGAATAAAATCAGCGTTCAACAAGACGATGGCAAATTACATAAAGGAAGGAAGCAAATGAAGCAAAAATACGATTATTTCGCCCGAAGTCTTGAGAAAATTTATACAAAATGTTACTTTCATTTAACGATGGAGGATGGTGACATTGTGGGTAAACGTGATTGAGAAACACACAGACAGCGCTTCAGGCGTAACTACACTCCTAAATGTGCTCTAGAGAATAAAGTAATTAATATAAATAATAATAAATAATAGTAATAATAAAGTATTTATGAAAGTTTATTATATTTATCAAAGTAAATAATAATAATAACATGGTATAATATTTCACTACCCGCTACACTTGAATAATGCAAATTGACAGGTTATATATACCGATATTCTCAATATATTTTTATCGCTGTAGGACAGCAGACAGGCTGATGATCCGCTTAGAATTTAGCAGTTACCGTCGCCTATGGTAAACCAAAAACGCACAGTGCGTTAATTAGCGGTCTTCTCTCCAAACGCAGCGTTGATATTACGAGTCGAGTCAAAAATGGATCGGTTTTTCGGAGTATCCAAGGTCTAATCTGAATTTAAAAAAAAAAAACAATTGTTAGTTGAAAATCGAATATTGCACTTTTCTTTAAAGTACTTCATCTGTATCACGTAAAAAAAGTTTCACTTGAAAATCTCACACCATGAAGGTTTTATGTCAATTCAAATTATCTATTACTATACAACGACAATTTCATACTTTAACCCCAATTATTATATGGATCGGAATGCGGGATCACAAAGATAAAGGATGCAAGGATTTAACAAACATTGGAGATACGAACGCTGAATTACATGTAAAAAATTAAGAAAATGGAAAAAAGCAGACGGACAGATGTAAAAAGAGATTAAAACTGGAGAAAATGAAAAAAGAGATAACTATATCAGAGAAACTGCAAGTAGAGCCAGTGATTGACAACGTAAAAACATATTAGCGTGTAATGGCTATATAATACTAAGAGAATAATATAATGTGAAAATGCTAGACATGAGAGTGGATAAATGATGAAGGAAGGGTAGATCAAAAAAGTTTATGGATTCCGTAAAAGATGATATAGCAAAAAAAGTGTGAATATTATTAATATGACATCTATCAAAAGAAAATAAAAGGAGAGGACGTCCCGATCCTATATAAGACAGAACCCCAAAATGAAATCTTGAGATGCATTCAGAAGACAAATGATAATGATTTTACATCCGCCAGAAAATAAACTAATGACAGCATCAGCAATTTATTAAATCTGTTTACGGAATTATGAACAAAAACAAGCACAAAATATACCCCGGACAAAAATCAGGCCTTCAAATGGATTGATGTCATTATCACTGAAGCGGGAGTATTTCACCAATCATAGCCATGAGCCCCTATTCCATAAAATAATATAAATTCCGTGTTGATAACACAAAGGGATGAAAAATTTTATTGAAAAATGAACCCAGGAAATTTACACCACTACGGAATAAGAGTCTGTGCAGTCAACCTGTTGATATGTTATCTGAAAAATAGAACTCAAATTGTTGATGTTAAAAGCAAGAGGTATCTCGAAGTCCCTTTTAGTATAGGTGTGTCACACAAGGATCTATCCTCGGTTCTTTTCTATTTTTGATTTATATCAATGAATTGCCTTATTGAGTTCAATATAAACTTAGTATTGTATTGTTTGCTGATGATGCCTCTGTAATATTTAAGATAAGCAGACAAGTAACTTCTTTTGACGACGTAAACAATACACTAGCCAATATACTCCTAGTATACTAGTTTGGTGTTAATAATTTATTATGAATTAACAATAAAACATGTATTAGGTTCTCTTTGCTTAGTGTTGTAATTAAATATTTATATAAAACTAGCAGCCCGCCCCAGCTTCCCACGGGTATTTAACAAAAATTTCAAAATGAAAAATTATATACACACATAAACCCTTCTATTTGCATCAGGTTACTAAAAAAATAAAATTATCTATAAAGAAAGTTGGAATATTATTATTTCTGAACTTTTATTTTAATGATTTTTTTGTTATTATTTTTTATTTATTTTTCGTTATTTTTTAATAAGTATTTTTTTTAAATTTTTGTAAAAACCCCAGTGACGCACGCCTACATTGCATAAGGTGTTGCCTAGCTAGCCGAACAGAGTGAGTGGCTACCACGCAACATTTTTCTAATACTTACATTTTTAAACTTGTGATATCTTTCGAATGGAATATACGAATTGAATAATTCAAAAAGTTATATAAAGGTATTGAAGCAGTTTTGAACATGAATAAATAAAGATCCTTTTCTAGGGGCGCCATTTCAATTAAATTTTTAAAATAAAAGAACACTTATTGTGGCATAACTATAATAGTTAGACATATGCTGTCGCAATACTTTTTGTAAATAATGATATATTATGCAAAGTCGTAATACATTATTTTACTCTGTCATCAATAGTTTTCGCAGCGCACGCGATTTAAATAATATTTTAGGTAATTTTTTACACCTTGGGTTACATTATTGGAGTTTTAGTAAGGATTCCTAATTTTTTTGAAAATACCTATATAATATAGCCTATGTCATCCGGGGATAGTGTAGCTTCCCAACAGTGAAAGAATTTATAAATCGGGTCAGTAGTTTCGGAGCCTATTCAATGCAAACAAACAAACAATCAAATCTTTCCTCTTTATAATAGTAGTATAGATAAGACTAAAAAAAACATTCGCTAGGGAGTTTGTTTCGCCGTTTCTTCTCTAGCCAGTGTTTTGTACTGGAAACTAGTAGATTTTTGACATTCAATAAGTGATCTGTAAGATCTTATATTGAAATAAATGTGAAATAAATTATCTCATTGTCTTAAAGAAGGTAGAGATTTTAGATAAATTTGTTACTTTTATAAATAGCAATTGATTAGTTGATTTATAACATTTTACTGTAGGATCATTAGTAAAAATGATAATGAATAAATATACTATAATTGACACAGTTCTGTTTAGTCCCGGAGTAAGCAGTACTTGTATTGTGTTTTATTGTTTAAACACGTAGATGTGCAAATATATATTTTAATTTGGGTATTTGACATCTGATATACTACTTATATCCTCGTATATAGCGACTTTTCTATTGTAATAAACACACACACTATTTTCGTTTCATTCAGTTTATTCGCGAATGCAAAAGCTACGGAATTCAACGAAACTTAAAAAAGAGCAAAAGAAAAATGTAGTGTCATGAATAGTAGCCAAAGTACACAAGGCCAAGTGGTTAGGAATGGCTACAACGTTGAAGCAACCCTGACTCCGCCTCACTCGACGCCGTCCCGTAAATCCCCACGAACCCAGTAAGGTCAAAATGAAGCACTTACCGCTATTGGAGCTGTGGCAGGAATTGGCTAGGACTCGGCCTTGGCGCTTCCACCACCGGTTGGTGCGTACACGGGGACGGTCGGTAGCAAAGTTGTTTTAGGTTTCCAACGTTTTTTCTGTAGCAGACGCGCGTGGTTCCGCTTCGATGCTCAGGCAGCCATTGATTTTGAATTATTGAAAATGGACGCGGTTAGTTGGATGCGCGCGCGCATCCGCACAAGAACCGAGATTAACGGGGGGAGAGGAAAATGATACCAGGAAAGAGATACTTTACCGGAATATAGTGGCATATCGCAAGACCAAGACATCCATTATATTGATTACGTAACACTATTTAACAGCAAAACTTGAGTTCTGAAATTCAAGATATAAACCACTTGTGTAATGGGAGCTGCTTACACGCTTCCATCAGCGTAGAAGATTTGGAATCTAGGTCACTTATGACAGAACACTACACTAATAGGTTACTATGACGGAATATTTAGAGACCAGAGGTGGTTAGCATCCAGACAGGCTTTGAGACCTGTACTGAGATCAGTATTCTTACTCCGCTACTGCACGGAAAAAAAATTATATGCATTGTAAGCTGTTTCAAACAAAAGAAATAATTAATAAATTATTTCATTCGAATAGGACGTACGTACAGTCGTCATGAAAATGATCGAAACAAGAAAGCTGGGAATTATACAGTGTAAACAAAAGCTCAGGACCTCAATCGTGGTTATGCTAATTTGTGTCATTTAGAAAGAAGTTGGCTCTATGCAGGAAATGAGGCGTTTTATTCTTGAATCGAATATTCGTGATTTTTTATAACTTAATAAGAAAAAGTATGTGTGTAATTCACATAAGGCAGAAGTGAAACTTCAGAAAATAGCTATAGATAAATATAAAGTCGTAGCAAAGAGGAGACGAATATTACAGAAAATAATGTATACTTGTACTCTATTTCAGTCTCTCATACGTTAAAACCTGTTTATAAATATATGTTTGTTTCTTTTTGATGTCACTTTTTCGTTTCATCAATTTCCAAATCACAACGGTGCTATCACTTTAATAATAGTACACAACCTTTCCCTAGAGGGAATGGATTGTAAAAATGTTGTGTGAAAATGCAATGGCTGACCTCAGGTTAAACGCCGCAACAGTGCCTTAAAACAAAGCTTACCAATTAAAAAGTAATGGTAAATTTTTGGTGGTCTCTTCATGGTGTCATTCACTATAGCTTTCTCGAGTCTAGGCAAGCAATAAGAACAGACGTTACCGTGCCGAACAATGATGGCGAAACTGACAGTGAAACAGCCCCGATTTGTAAATCGATCTTCATCATTATTGCTCCATGATAGCGCAAGACCTTACACTGCGCGAGAAACCGTTGCAACGCTACAGGAGCTGCAGTTAGAAACTATACGTCATCCACAGTACTCGACAGAGTTTATTTTAACGGACTACAATTTTGTTCGTGATTTGGACAATTTTCTACGTGTTAAAAATTTTTCTTCTTAAGAGGCAGTACAAAATGCTTTCACACAGTTTGTCGAATCTAGATTCCTAGAGTTCTATCGTAAAGGCATAAATTAACTTATATTTAGATGGCAGCAATGATATTGAAAGTAAATATTTTGATTTAATAAATATGTTAAATTTAAAAAAAAAAACAAGTTTGAATTTTTCGGCAATTTCATACATTAACCCCTAATAAGATAGATCTTATTACGGATTTATAAATTATATTTTTGAGTCTAAGCGGTACTCGTGCGACCTTGGAGCCTTATTATCATCATCATCAGCCTATTGAAATCCTCTGCTGAACCTAGGACTGTCTTAAAGCTTGCAGACAGAGCCCTATCTTCTGCTTGTTGCATTCAGTCCTTGCCAACCAAGCATAAAACAGTTACTCCTGAAAAACTAAGTTACTCTTCATTAAGGAGAAGGAATTGTCACGAAAGATAAATAGATGTACTTTTAAAACACCTGTACCTTACGCAAATAGACAGCTGGCGAAAATGTGTCCATACCAATTATTCTCTCGCAATTTGTCCACGTATCGATGACGTATTTATTACTGCGTTAGTATTGGTAATATTTTACAGCTTCAACTTGGGCATTTTGGAGTCACAAATGTCATCTTTAAAACAACTACCATATGGTAATAAATGTCACCATCAAGAAATATAGGCTTAACCTGATCTGTGCGCTCAACAGAGTGATCACTTATACTGCGGGATCTGTAGATAATTATTTTCAAAAATAAATTGGTGATAAAAAAACTGTACTTAGATATAGTATCATCATCATCATCATCATTTCAGCCGGAAGACGCCCACTGCTGGACAAAGGCCTCCCCCAAAGATCTCCACGATGATCGGTCCTGCGCTGCCCTCATCCAACCTATCCCGGCGATCTTGACCAGATCATCGGTCCATCTTGTGGGGGGCCTACCAACACTGCGTCTTCCGGTACGCGGTCGCCATTCGAGGACTTTTCTGCCCCAACGGCCATCAGTCCTTCGAGCTATGTGCCCAGCCCACTGCCACTTCAGTTTTGCAATCATCCGGGCTATGTCGGTTACTTTGGTTCTCCTGCGAATCTCCTCATTTCTGATTCGATCTCGCAGGGAAACTCCGAGCATAGCCCTCTCCATTGCTCTCTGAGCGACCATGAGCTTTCTCATAAGGCCCATAGTTAGCGACCACGTCTGCGTTCCGTATGTCATCACTGGCAACACACATTGGTTAAAAACCTTCGTCTTGAGACACTGCGGTATTTGGGACGAAAAGATTTTACGGAGCTTCCCGAACGCTGCCCATCCGAGTTGGATTCGACGAGTGACCTCTTTCACGAAATTGGACCTGCCTAACTGGATCGTTTGACCCAAGTAGACGTATTATAGATATAGTATACTAAAGTTTTAATTTCAACTTCGCTTTTGAAATTAATTTAAATTACGCAAATGAGTTAAAAGGGTTTGGCCCTTTGAAACTTTTAATTAATAATATCCACCCATTAGCATTTCCGTACTAATCAAGCCTTTTTACCTGAAATGAGATAACAGTGAGAAAAGCCCAGGCTGGTTTTGTTCTCAATGCAAATGGCACAGTAAAACATGGGTGCATAATATACAGTAATATGTGCTGACATGCGTCGATAACGTAGTTCTTTTTAAGAAGAGGGTACTATCAATTTGCAGGAAAAAAAAATGCCATCCAAGACCGTCTGGAGACGTATAGCACATACCATAACCAGATACTGCGACCGCCGTAAAGCTTATGGTGGCGACTGAGGTTTTAGTCGGTGTGCCGTTGCAGACGAAGGGGGCCATCACATCTCGGACATACAAATGCCGCCACTGTAAGGTTACACTAACGAGACTAACATAACTACGTCAAATTTCTTCCGAAGTCCGTCGTAGTATACTGATAATTATGTTTCTTGAGGATAAAAAAGGTAATTTTATGAAAATCAATAATTATTTATTACGCGTTTTATAAATGTATATTAGTAGGATTAATTTTATAAACATAAAATTAATCCTCGCTGTACCGTACCAATATTATTGTTTGAGAGTTTGAAACTTATTGTCGAGAGATGGCGATGGCTGATTCCATCGTGATATTATTTGATTACTATGCTATATTAAGTATAGAAGTTAACAATGCTGTTCCTCTTCTGATATCACCACATGTACCCGAATAAATTTAGATTCCTTTACAGATTTGTGATTATTTACATCCTTGCGAGGCATATGCTCTGGATCTAGCCACCTAGGCGATGAATTGTGCTATAAAATTATATAAATGAAATAATATAAAAAAAAATTACTTTATTTTCTTCTTACCAATAACACCGAGATATTTAATAACTATGTATACTATCGAAGTAATTAAAATAATTATCACAGCAATTGCAGCAAGTGTTACAATAATTACATCTACCATAAGAAATTCAAACCAAGATAGGTTAGTTGCAGGTGCTTCAAGATGCTTCCCACCGTGACGAAGTATGTATTCAGTCCATCGTACAGCTCGTTCTAGAGGTCGTTCACGTTGGTCATTGACAATATTTTTTAAACGAATAATATTTTGCTTGTAGCTGAAAATTCAATGAATAAAGATGACAATAACTTATAACATATGATGAAATATTGCTATCAGTTAATTTATAACCATATAAAAACATTTTTTTAGTCAATTCTTATAATAAAAAGCTGCTGCTGTAGACACATAATATTTAAGACCAATTGAGTCTTTTTTTGAGTTTACAGACAAGAAAGGAAAGGACTATATCGATTTTTTCTTTTATAGCCAGTAAGCAGTTGTTCTAGTAAACTTCAGATTTACGCTATTTTATTATTTTTGGGGCTCCTTGGTTCTTTTTTAATTGCTGTAGAACAGCAGACAAGCTGACGGTCCACTGAAAAGAATAAAAATGATCATCAAATTTCATTGAAAAAAAGACTATAATGTTTTGTTGTCACCCCTGTACCATGGGATTCTTTTACATCTTTGATGACCATCATCCAAGTGGTCAATCCTTGGCCGTCAGGGCGATAAGAGGATACCGCACGGTGTCCTTCGAAGCGGCCTCCCTGCTGGCCGGATTCCCACCATGGGATCTTGAGGCCCGGGTCCTGGCGCTGTTGTAGGTACCAGTGGCGTCGGGACGCGGCCAAGCGTGGCTCTCTCCCTGCACCTCACGAAGTTGAGGTAAAGCGGGCGGAGCTGCGCGACGGGGTGCTCATGGTAGAGTGGAAGGAGCGCCTCACGCGCTCCAGCGCGGGCCTCGCACCATCGAAGTGGTGAGGCCCGTCCTGGCCGAATGGCTGGAAAGGCGCCACGGCACCCTGACCTTCCGCCTGACGCAAGTCCTCTCGGGGCACGGTTGCTTCGGGAGGAACCTGTGTCGCATAGGGCGGGAGATGACGTCGGGGTGCCACCACTGTGGCGCGAGTGACGAGGAGCGCCGCGCCCTCGTCACCCAAATCGGTGCGGACCTGTCGCTCCCGGCCCTGTTTCTGTCCATGGTCGGGGGCGATCCTGGATGGACTGGATATCCGCAAAGGAGGCGGCGGAGCGGGAGTGGGAGTCCACCACCACACTCCCCTCCCGCCAACGCAGGCCACGTCGTCAGCGCCGGAGGGCAAGTAACGACCTCCGGCTGCCGTAGAAGGCGGCCGTGGTCGGCGCCTCGGGGGAGGATCCGCCGTCCACACCATTGCCGCGAAGGAGCGGGCCGCGAGCTGTTTCGCGGCCCCCCTTAACTCGTAGAGTCAACACAGGAGAGCGCCGGGGGGACAAAACCCTAACCCCCTGGAGCCAAAACTTTAGAAGAGGCCCGCCTTGAGGCAAAGGGCGGGCCGGCGCCGGCCCGGGCCACGAGATCGGCAGGCCACATATCCGTAGGCCCGGGCGTAGACGATAGGAGAACAGCGGGCTTTTTAGTGGGTAGTCGGATGGCCGAATATCTTTCCCGAAGTCCCACATGTCCATTGGTCCCCTCGGGCCGGGGGAACCCGTCAAGAGGGGTTTTTCCCGAGACCAAAAAAAGTGGTCAATCCGCGTTGCATACAAAGATTGATTTATAGAGCCTGGGGATTACGGTTGAGCGATCACATAAGCAAAACACAGGCTTTCGATGTCGTAAAACCTGCGGGGTTCCTGTATTTAACTCTGTAGTGTAGTTATGCATACTAGATGTACCAATAGCAAACACGTTCTTATGCGTATTTTAGTAATTGTGACAGTTTATTTATTATTTTAGGACTACTTAGGTGATGGAGTAGCTTGAGTCTCATATCTAAACGAAGCTTAGCGTCCTTAATTTAGAACAAGATATTATAATAAAAAAATTATATACAAACCTTTTATCTTCAATCACAGTCTTTACAGCATTCACCAGATCATAAGACGTCATTGTCAAACCATCTAGCTGGATACCAATATGTTGTTCAACGTATTTATTAACATTGTACCATTGATCATCTCTTATAGGTATACCAACCAATGGAACTGTTGCGTCAATAGCTTCATCTGTTGATTGAAGACCTCCCTGAGTAACAAACGCTTTTATATTTTCGTGCACTGGAAACGAATAACAATTATTACTGTATTTTTTTACAATTTATTATTTGAACGTTCAACGTTCAATTTTAATTTTGTATTTGCCAAGTTTGCTTCGTCGTTATGGTACAAATTGCATGAATATACATGTATATATACAACTACATATAACATAATTGACAGTTGATGTACATACACACGCTATCTAAAATTCACTTTACATATCAACATTTGCTTTTTGTTCTGGATCCGCTCTTTTATCTTCTGCAATATCTTTACTTATTGCAAATGATAACTCCAATAGTGTCAGTCTGTGCCTATCAAAGACGGCTAAAAACTATTTTCGATGTAATAAGCGGCCATCAAATTTAGCGACTTTTTAAATACTTATCCAGCATTAATTATGTACGTACTTAGTAAATCACGTTGTGGAAACCATTTCATTACTTTAACGTTACTAGGTATAGTTACATTTTCGTCATCTAATTTCCACAATATATCATAAGGTAATACTCTAAATGCATTCAGGAACACATTGAGGAAGTCTCTGTCCATCATTGAAAGGCGTACATTTGTTCCTAAGCTAACATATATAACGCCACGTTTCGAATTATCCAGATATTGTTTCAACTCCTGAAATAAAAGTAAAAAAAAATTTATGCAGTTATACTTAACACTTAGACTTAGACTTAGTTATACTTAACACTTAGACAGTGTGGTCAACCGTGTCCTCTTCGTCACTCGCGCCACAGTGGTGGCACCCCGACGTCATCTCCCGCCCTATACGACACAGGTACCTCCCGAAGCAACCGTGCCCCGAGAGGACCTGCGTCAGGCGGAAGGTCAGGGTGCCGTGGCGCCTTTCCAGCCATTCGGATAGGACGGGCCTCACCGCTTCGATGGTGGCTAGCCCCGCGCTGGGGTGCGCGAGGCGCTCCTTCCACTCCACCATGAGCACCTCGTTGCGCAGCTCCGCCCACTTTACCTCAATTTCGCGAGGCGCGGGGCGAAAGCCACGCTCAGCCGCGTTCCGGCGCCACTGGTACAACAGCGTCAGAACTCGGGCCTCGAGATCCCATGGTGGGGGTCCGGCCAGCAGGGAGGCCACTTCGAAGGACATCGTGCGGTATCCCCTTATCGCCCTGACAGCCAGGACGCGCTGCGGCCTGCGAAGCAGCGCTGTCGTTTTGGCCGTCAGCCGATCGGCTCAAAGCGTTTTGACATGAAAAAACCTTTTTAAAACAGAACAGAGGCCATTAACTTCATCCATTTTAAATAAAAATAATTCTGCTGCCGCGGCACTAGCGGTCCCCATACAAACTCTATAAGCTTATATGAGAGTACATTCCGAGCTAGGCAGCAGTGCTGCCGTGACACTGCTGCCGCGACACTGCTGCAGGTATGATTCCGAACTACGCTGCACGCAGCAGTGCTGCCGCGACACTGCTGCCGCGGCACTGCCGGTCCCCATACAAACTCTATAAGCTTATATGAGAGTACATTCCGAGCTAGGCAGCAGTGCTGCACAGCAGTGTCGGGGCAGCAGTGTCGCGGCAGCACTGCTGCGTGCAGCGTGGTTCGGAATCATACCTTTATTCCTTTTTCTTCCGATCTTAGAATACAGGATAAAAATTAGATAGACGTGAAATTGGTTTTTATTGCAGCTTTACCCGCTTATTCTCGAGACCGACTCCGACAAAAAATCCAATATTTTTTACTGCCATTCCTTTTAAAAGCTAAAGTTTTTAAGTTATTCAATATTTTTATTATTTGTTAGGCTTAATTAACATTGTTCTTAAGTTTGTCATCGCTGTCCACTGTTTGATCTAAGCCTTTTCAATTCTGCATAATAAATTCTGTTCCCTTTTTTCCATTCAGTCCCAACAGACAACCTTACGCAGTTCATTGATCTATCGGTCTGGGGATTTCCTATACTAGGTTTACTGAAATATGGGCTCTATTACAGGACTCATTTGCTCTAGCGCCTATATCTCCGACAGCTTAATTTACAAAAAAAATTCAATATACAGTTTTTGGGTTAATTCTCACCTCTGGTAAAGGTTTCACTGGCTTTAAATGAAGAGCACCTAGATACACGACACCCAGCGGTACCGCTCTATTATTATCCAAATAAGGTTGTGAATTTAAAAGTAATAAATCTACATTTTTCTTAAGTACTTCAAAATTTGCAATATTGGATGCAAAATTCTTTTTGAAGAGGTCATCTTCTAATTCAGTGGTCTTTCTTATAAATTCAGCAACTTTAATTTCATAGTAAATTTGTTGAATCATTTCTATGTTACTTAAATCGTTATATTTCTTTCTTAAAATATTTGGGTGTACGATAGGATGTCTACCAACCGCTCCTGTTTGTTGAAAAACTTCTGGGATAGGATTTAGTGAACATATCCAGATAACGGGTGCTTTGTAAATTTCAGCAAGCATTAGCATCCCACTGGTCATTGCTTCAATAATAAGTAAATCAAATTTTTGATTCTTATCATTAATAAGATTGGTAAAATCTTTATTATTATATGTTTCTGCTAGTATTTGAAATAAAGACTGCGAATTAGTTTGGATGTCATCTACATCTTGTATTACACCTCTTTTATAAATACCTGAACGTGCTTCATATTCACGCACTTCCCGAAGAACATTATAAGCATTACCAGTATCAATTTCGGTCACGTTATCTTTCGGTCTGTCAACTGGATAAGCAGGGTTTGGAGTAATTATAACCATTTCATGTCCACGTTTAACTAGTTCTTGAGTCAGCTCTCTAAATACAACTTGATGACTGATGGATGGTATTGGAAATACTCCCAAAATTCTTGCTGTTAGACATGATTTAGATATAAGTATTATTATGAAAATTCTATACATCACGAAAAATTTAAAATATTACTCAGACGTGTCAATGGAGACAAGTCCAATTGTGTTCAAGAATATTTTACGAGCGATACAGTCTTAACAAAACCATCCTTTGTTTACTATTCAAATAAATTTCTGTTTCATTATTGACTGTATCCGCGACCTCGTTCTCAAGGATTATTAATATATATTTATTACTCTTATACAAATGAAACAACACCTTATGTCTGGAAATTAGCATAGAATCAAGCATATCTCAAGGATTCACATATGTATTATAATATGTAATGTATTATTATTAATAAATTGATTCCAAATCGCTTTAGGTAGGATACGTTTCCAAAACCAAAAATAATTTAGCCAGAAATTATTTTAATACAATTTTATAGAATTGTCTTGTGTTAATAAATGTTACTTCGTTTACTTTTTAAGTCCGGATTTTGTTATGTGGCGTCATTACCGGGTTCTAACGGAAGACCAGCGCTGGTTTTTTCTAACCAGTTTATGCTGAGTAAACCCTTTTAGGACTAATTTTAAGTGTCTTCAATTATATTTTTAATTTTTTATATCTGTTTGTATGTTGTAGTCCTAAATAAATATTTTTCTTTCTTTCTTTCTTTCTTCTATTATATTACTTATAGTATTACTATATACCTAAATAATAACATGCTATGATATAGAAACCAAAATTCATTATATATATTTTATTTTTCCAAGAAAATCTTTATGTTTTTAAGTACTTGGTAATTCGAACAAAATTGCTGTATTTATACAGCAATTTGTGTTTTCAATTAATGTTAAAACATTATACTATTTGTGTTTTCAATTAATGTTAAAACAATAATTGCTGTATAACAAAACGACGCGTTGATTCGAACTCAAAGGGGTCACACGACAATTCAAAGTTATCAGACTTCAGAGGTGCATTTTGAATTAATTTGTGTATATAAGGTCACTACTAGAATCGTCATTTTATACGGGTGTGAAACGTGGCCCGTGTTTGATGTGTTTAATTTAATTTTTTTATTGCATTTTTTATCCGTGCAGGGGCGGAGAAAGAAAACCTCTGCGGCCGGGGTAGGCCTGTCGTAAAAGGCGACAAAACGACCTACCCTAGCTACGTGGTAAGGCCTCAAGCCCGTCTGGATGACGACCACCTTTGGTCTTAAGTATGCCGCCATAATAACCTTGTGTTGTGTTCCGGCATTAGTGACCCAAATTCCTGTACCCTTATGGGACAGCAACGTGTTCGCGATGCCACTGGCATTACAAACACCTTTAGGCGATGGTAACTGCTAAATTCTAAGCGGGCCGTCAGCCTGTCTGCTGTCTTACAGCAATAAAAAAAATTGTTTCGGTGCATAAAACTATTATATTGGCTGTATAATATTTAGTTATTTCTACCGTCTTGTGGCGTAAAGGTCAAAACATGGTCCAAAGATTGTCACAGTTTTAAAATTATTAACAATCATTATTTTTAAATTTGTCGAAATGCAATCACCACATTTTCGGCAAGTAAGCATGCGATGATAAATCAAATTATTGTTAAAAAAGGGCTACTCTTACATAGCTGTGGGGTCGCGAGTTCAATTACCGTGGGTGTTTTTGTATGATTTGTAATTTATTTATAAAAGCAAAGTATGTAGTACATCGTTTTTTATTGCTAACGCAAGCACTCTGCAGCTCATTTTGAGACTACAAAAAATGCAGTCGTTTCTAGGTGCTGGAGAAAAGTAAGCGAACCATCAACAACGACTATTGTTTAACTGAAAATTCTATATTTTATGCATGGAGTAAAAGGTGACTTAACAACCCTAGCCAGGTTGTAGGGCTACAAGCTTGTCTGGGTGGCAACCAACTCCGATTATGTTCCGGTATAAGTGACCCAGGTACCAGTTCTTCTACGTAGACAGCAGTATGGTACCGGTGCCCGTTGCGTCGCTTCTATAAGCGATGGTTATTAAGTGGTCTGTCAGCCTGTCTGCTGTTTAAAAGCAATAAAAAAAGAAGTGTTAATAATTCAAGGTCTAGTTGTATTACACTCTATGATCAACCTGAAAGTTACAGGTCTACAAATCCTACTTTGGCATACATCGCTTTGGCATATCATAAGATAATTTCCACGTACCCGCGGTGAAGGAAATGATCATTAGGAAACCTGCATACCAAGATCAACGATACGTGTACCCGACAATCCGCCTTGTGCACGTATACTGTCTTATAGATAGAACTGAGGCTAACAAAGCGATTTTATGGCCCATAAAGCTCCTTCTCAACATTAAAACTAAGCAAGCCTCTTGAATCTTCTTCTGTTGGTTGAAGGAGACATTGCATAAAATATATTTACATAAATCCATGTAATCCCCTTATCCTGTATCGCCTTTTTTTTCTTGTCGTCATTTCTTCCCCATTAATTGCTTCCATTTCGGTTGGTGGGACGGTGGTTGTTATTGGTTACCCGATGTATTGCTACAAGTGAATGGCACAACAATTCCTCTTCATTTGGATACTTCTTCATGGATCGTAAGTTGGAAGTACCTCAACGACCCTTGTTGCATGTATTTTCAATCTTTAGAAATTTAAAAGGTGAAATTAGAGCTCGTTGTTAGCATTTAGCCGGTCTGTGATATTAAAATAAAATTCTGCATAACGGTTTATACGGACTATTGTCAGACACTTCGAGCCAGATATCTTACGTTGGAGCTTAATTTCCTATTTAGCAGTTTGGTGACACGGGTTCACTACTTCAGTGGGTCACCATTTGGGTTATAAATGAAACACCAGACATGGTTACTGAATTAATACTAAATTGATACTGAGTATTTATTTTGAAATTCGTGCTCTTTTTATATGATTTGACCGACCAATCAGAAGCGTTAAAAATATAAACAATTAAAGATATTGATACCCGAGACTAGTTCTGAGAAATGCTTGGTTTGGTTTGTATTCTTTTACGAGACTAGTGATAGGAAATTGGTTGAGGCCTCGTTCCGCGCAGCCGCCTCCTTTCGCAAGCGATGTAAATACGCGGGTTCGCAGCGTGCTCCCGTCACCACACATGACATGATTACACGTAGAATAGATGTGTTGCGGGGGAGTATTTTAATTTAAATTATTATATGTTTCTATATTTTATATTAGTATAGTATATATACTATATATAGTATATTGACGAAGATCATGTCTAATGTCCATGTCGCACCTACCCCCGTAACAGTTGGGAACTGTACTCTCGAAATTGTTGACGAGTACGTCTACTTGGGTCAAACGATTCAGTTAGGCAAGTTCAATTTCGCGAAAGAGGTCACTCGTCGAATTTAACTCGGATGAGCAGCATCCGGGAAGCTCCGTAAAATCTTTTCGTCCCAAATACTACAGTGTCTCAAGACGAAGGTTTTCAATCAATATGTGTTGCCAGTGATAAATTACGGAACGCAGACGTGGTCGCTAACTATGAGCCTTATGAGAAAGCTCATGGGGCATCTCCGAGCCCTCATGCTCAGTGGGCAATGGAGAGGGCTATGCTCGGAGTTTCCCTGCGAGATCGAATCAGAAATGAGGAGATTCGCAGGAGAACTAAAGTCACCGACATAGCCCGGATGATTGCAAAACTGAAGTGGCAGTGGGCTGGGCACATAGCGCGAAGGACAGATGAAAGACGCAATGTTGGTAGGCCCCCCACAAGATGGACCGATGAGCTGGTCAAGATCGCTGGAATAGGTTGGGTGAGGGCAGCTCAGGACCGATCGTCGTGGAGATCTTTGGGGGAGGCCTTTGTCCAACAGTGGGCGTCGTCCGGCTGAGATGATGATAGTATACCTAGTCAGGTCATAAATTCTGTCACACGTTTAATGTAAAATAATTGTAACAAGTTTATTCATTATGTAACCATTTATATACCAAAATGAACTTAACAAAACATAGATTCTTATGACATTAAAGTTTATTCAAAATGACCTCCGTGATTTTGAATACAAGCCTTCAATCTGCGCGGCCAGTCCTCTATCGCAGCACGAACGAGGTCCATGTCAATATCGGCGGCTGCCTTAATCAAGGATGTCTTGAGTGACTCCAAATTGGGATGAGGCTTTGAACACGCCTTTTCCTCCAAGTGTTGCCATATCTTGTAATCTAACGGATTCAAATCTGGACTGGAGGAGGGCCAGTCTTCGTGCCGGATGAAGTCGATTTCAAGCGCCGCCAGCCAGTCTTGTGTGCTCTTCGCTCTATGAGCTGGCGCCGAATCTTGTTGGAATACCCAGTGCCTGTTATTGAACATGGTATGAGAAACAGGTTCCACAAGGTTCGTCAGGACTGTATTTTGATACACAACAGCATTCGTTTTTACACCTTTCTCACAAAAATGTACCTCTGTTAAGCCCCAATAAGAAACTCCCAACCATACCATGAGCGAGGATGGAAAATGACCTCGTTGGACACGCGGAATACGGTTGCTCGCTTCTTCACTACTGTGTGCGTACACCTTATCATTTTGTTTGTTGTAGCTCTCTTCTACGGTAAACATTTTTTCATCCGAAAAAAGAATTTCCCGATATTTTTTCCCGCGTACCGCTTCAACAAAGCGCGGCATCTCTTCAGTCTCAGGTCCATTAGACGAGTATTCAAACGATGTCCTGTTTTTCTTCGATATGCCCGAAGCCCTAAGTCTTCATTTAACACCCTTTTCACCGTGGTTCTGCTTAACCCCATCTGAAGGGCCAACAGTTTCTGCTTACGTTTGGGATTTCTTTGAATTCGTGCCTTCACAGCTTTTATCACTGCTGGAGTCCTAACAGACCGAGGGCGACCACTTCTTGACCTGTCATCTACACTAGAGTCTTCATTGTATCGTTTGATGGTACGATAAATGAATCTTTTGGTTATATTCAAATTTTTCAGTATGTTAAAAATTTGAATTGGCGCGTAACCGCAACGATGCAACGCAATAACTGCAACACGGTCTTCTTTAAGCGTCCACTCCATATTTAAAAAATGAGTAAAATTCTAAAAGTATACATTTTTATTTTCATGAACAATTCGAGATTCGAATTCAATAAACTTTTTTGTGGCCAGCATTCTAAAAGAAAAGTTTTTACTGTGTGACAATACTTATGACCTGACTATGTATATATAATAAAAATTACGTATATAAATTAATTTCTTGAAAATTGGAATTCAATACCTCAACACATAAATCGTAAGTAATTTAATAAATAATATCTCCAGTTAAAAGGTTGCCTGAAAAAGATCGTTTTAAGCTATAAACCGCCTATTGTTTAAGTTACTTACTTTAGTTGTAAGAATTTTCGTTATATAATTTTAATATAAAGGGTTATGTGTCAATCTAAAACTTTTTATTTATACAATATACAGTATACACATTTTTAGAGCAACACTTTATAGATCTCTTCAGAATACCTGCAACAAAGTTTCATCACAATCTGATTAAAATAAATAAAAAAACTATCTGATTACGGGTCCAGAAAGACATAGAGGACATCAGAAACGATTCTATTTATGGGTATGAAATGTATTCTAATCTATGCAAGATTCTGTATTATTTATGGGTACAAAGGAGTTATAACCTGTCAAATAGAAGTCAGACGATTTATAAAATATTATCGGGTAACGATGAAACTGTAGAAAAACTTAATTGAAATGTTTCAAAAATATTATTTCCAATGAGAAATGAACATTTTTTTTCTTATAACCATCGTTCTTGGAACAGACGGTATTTGTAAGTTTAATTTATATTCAAAATCTAAAGATTACACTACGTTACATGTTCTCATTGTTTCTACATGGATGCATTTGCAGCGAAGCCTTTTCAGTAATATTGTGTTTCTTGGTTAAAACAAGACATATATGAGTATAAAATAATTGAAATTTGGTACTTACAGAGGGCAACTGTAATTTGATTTAAGAAAATTTTATTAATAACCTATATTTTCTGACATAACTTGGTACAGTATTAAAATTTATCGCTGAAAATTCTTCTTTATCTTGCTTATAAGAAGCTGTATTATACAACCTTTTCTTTTTTTCAATGTTAAATTGTATGAAGTTATGTTTTGTATGTTTCATATATTGTTTTCTTTTACATTTCATATTCTACAAATAATAATGTATCTATATTTAATTTTATAATTATGTGCTCTATGATCATTGTTTAATTTATAAATATTACCAGCATAGAAAACTGAATGGTGTTAACTTTTTGCCTGCTAACTAGTTAAACAAGTATTCAGTGCTTTTAATAACTTCGTAGAAAACTTATAATTAGCCCTAATCTTGTTTCTGGTGAAGTATAAGAAAATCACCACTGTTATGTATCTACACATAAAAATATCCGTGAAAATGTACAAACTAAATTCCTTTCATACTGTACGTGATCCAAGGAAATAGTTTTGATATATGTAATCATATATCAGATTAGCTCCCATCTACATAGCGGATCTGGGACGTGGTCTTTTCCTAGTCACTTAAGCTGGAAAACCAGGGATGGTTTCCATCCAAACAGGCTTGGAACTCTAGCTAGATTGTTTTTTAACCTTTTGCAAAAGACCGCAAGAGTAAGCATTCTTAGGCCCGCCGCACATACCCACACTCGCACTCGTTCACGACACTGCGCCAATGTCGCATTGACATTGGTAGACACATGTGTGTCCGCAATTGCTTTTACGAGTCGCACATCAGTCAGTGACTCTACCATTCGTAGACGAAAACGAAGCAAGATGAACGCGGTTGATTTAAGTTCAGAATCCGACAGTGATAACGAGTTTTTAAATAAATTATTGTTAATAATAAAATCATCCGGAAAAAAATATGGAAGAGCTCTTACATGTCCAAAAGGAAAACACATGGAGAATTCAAATTAACTTCTGAGTTTTCAGACGAAAAATTTAAAAATTATTTTAAAATTACGTCGTATAAACATTTTTCGCTTCGAACAGCTTCAATGGGTTCCTCCATTTTGCAAACACTCGCGCCACTGCCATTCGAAAACAATGTCTCGGTCAATTAGCCGACACGCGCGTACACGGAAATGTACGCGACTGCGTCGACACGTGAGAGCAAATGCGGAGTTTGGTACTGCGCCCTAGGTTTTAAATACTGCCACTCGCACGCGGCTCGTGACGGCCAATGCGAGTGTGGGCATGTGCGGCGGGGCTTATTCCGGCTCTGCACGGAGAAAAATACGACAAAAAAAAACATTAAATGAAATCACAACTATTCAATCAATACTCGTTTCAGACGAAGATGAGATGGATAGAAACGATACCTATTATAATGACTTTGCAGACATTTACGTCGACGAGGACGATCCGAAAGTGAATAAAATGCCACCCCTAGTTGAGATAGATTTTGAGCCACAAATAATAAAATATAGAGAAAAAATTTCTGCAAAGAATTTAAATTGTGATGATTTCCCAAAATACGCATTGAACTGTACTGTTAATGCTGCATTAATGTATAACTCCAGTAGGAAAGCTCCTCCGATACCAGAAAATATTTCTAACTGGTGCAGGTAAACTCGTTACTTCCTGTTGTTGAATAGTTACTGGAACCAGAAGCTTTATTGATATAGATTTTTTATTTTCTTTTTTCTCAATGCAGGAGAGGAGTCTTACAGCTGCGGTCGGCCTGTCGTAAAAAGCGACAAAACAACCCAGTTTCCAGTGCCCTTATGTGAATAGTAGCGTGTTCGCAGTGTTCCTCGCGTGTGCCGTCAGCCTGTTTACTGTTTCTGAGCAATGAAAATAGTTTTTGCAATTTGTGACGTGCAAAATTTTCAGAATAAAATGATGGATTGGAGTATCATTAACGCTAAGAATTTCGTCGTCGGCCAATCGTCTACTGCTGAACGTAGGCCTCCCCAAGTTTGCGCCACACATCTCGGTCCCGTGCCTTTGACATGCAGCCTCGACCATCTTACACAGGTCATTCGGTTGGTTTTCGTTGACTTGTTTGCTCGGTCGGCCTTTAGTCTGTTCAATTATGTACACTTGCGAAGTAAGCAAGTCTGCAAATGTGAATAACTAGACCAGCAGATGGATGCACAATCAGTGGTTACTTCATAAGATGACCCTATTTAATTTAACATATTCAGATGTAGAACCCAAATAAGTACATATAAGAAGACCCTGTCAGGACTATTCTTGCACAGAGCCGTAAAATAATTTATTTTGCAGTGCAATAAGATTCCTAACAGAATGCGCAATAGACTGGAACACAGACTGCAAAGAAGTAACAGAGAGCCACTTCAATGAAGAGAGTATTAAGGGCCATATGCATGTCGTCAACTCGGTCTGTGATGACGAACTGTTCCTTATGAGTATGTATATTAAAAATTCTACCTTATGATTTAAATTTTAAGGTTGCATATTAAATGACTCTTTTAGCGTCATTATAAAGTCCAGTTAAAGCAGTAAATTGCACTTTAACGTGGTAGAATTTAAGATCTATATTGAATGAAGTTAGTTTTAATAGTTATTTTATGATACTTTAATATTACAAGTAAACATTATCATTATATATATTTTTTTGAATAAAATACAATACCTAAGTGAACTCGATTGGAGGGTAGTTAAATACTCGTATTTTTACTGAAAAATAAAAGTTTGTTGGTATTTTAATTTCAATAACTATTGTTTCTTTTATACGTTGTTGTTAGAAAAATTGAATTCTTATTTAAAATTGAAATCTTCTTTTTCGATTGAAATAACAACCCATAACGGTCTACTGAGGTGCGGCTCAGACATTTAAAGGAAATTTCGTATCGTAGCTCGAAATTATCGACCCTATAGAAAAAAGAAATAGGGAGTTGGATGGTAGGAATTGAATAAAGATTGAGGGGGAGTATACATTGTTGTCATAGAGTAGAACTAATAGTCACAACTTTTTATAGAATATGATGAACTCTCATCGTGTATAGAAAAATCTTCTAATTTTTGGGAAGACTGCTATAACGCTTTCAAGAAGCAAGTGGATGAACAAAAAAATACAACTCACGAGTGGACTCATTTTGAAACTCATCATTACCTCTGCTGGTGGGTATGAGTACCAACAATAAATGTACTGAGAAAATCCACACAGCGCTATTTAAATAAATAATAAATATATTGGGACAATTCACACAATGCCATCTAATACTATATATATACATTTTTTTGGAAATAAATAAATATTATATATAAACACCCAGACGCGAAACGGGAATCTAACCCGTGCCCTCCGCAAGCGTACCGACATATGTTAACCGTTACGCCATAAAGGTCATCTCGTATTTAGGTTTGCTAAGTGATAGGGCTCCAAGCTCGACTGGATAGCAGCCGCGCTTGATTTAAAGAAAATATCTCCATAATGACCTAGTGATGTATTCCAGTAATGGTCCCAGTTCGTCTTCGTGGTATGTAGAGCGTTGGCAATGCCTCATTTATTGGAAACGTCTATGGACGACAGTGACACCTGCTATGCGCTAGGGCATTAGCCTGTCTGTCGATCTCAGCTATAATAAACTAATACTAAATTAAACCACAGGTTGCTTGTTTTATGGATACTGGACAAATTATACTTATTGAGGGTATTAAGGTTATTGAAGGCGAGGGTTAGAGAGGGTGTTAACCCCCGACTTCTCCTTTTCACGTAGCGTAAGTGATTATGCCGGCAGATTACCCAGTGGTCGAAGACAAACTCTAAAGTGTTCCTTTGAAGAATGAGAAAGAAACTCTTAGCTTTGCTAATTTAAATATAGTTTAAGTAGACAACTCTAAACCGAAAAAGTGCTGGTTGTTAAGGGTCATATGCGTGCCAATTGACTCACTACTATGAGTTCCGAAGACCGTGAGAAGTGGGGAAAAAGTTGGAGAGCGGACTCCGAACACCTAAGCGGAAGTTTGGGCTTTAACCGAGATTTAACGCTGGGATAGTGATGATGACAAATTTTAATAAAGTCATAATTTAAGAAGCTTTAGATAAATAGGTTAGTACCATTTTACAACCTTGTTGTAAAGGCGTACACATGGACTCTTGAGTGATTTGAATAATTTGCCGATTTACGGGTGCGAGTAATTCGTCACTTTTTTATAGACATAACGGTACCGCAGAAAGGGGCAAATTACTAAGAAAGTCCAAGATATGTTCTCCCCAAAGCTTGGCCTAATATTTATAATAGCGTTAGTCTCTTGTGTTTCAGTGCTCGCGCCAGATTCCGCAAGTGCACTTTGGAACTCTTATTCCGTAAACCAGCTATATGTTCGTACTACGAAGCATTAACGCTTCAAAGGTTTTCTGTCATCATATCAGAAGGAGATGTCTTTCAAGTGAGTTCAACCTTGTCCAGTTCGATCCCTCGAAGACGTAAGTCTGCGTATTCTCTGCCAAGAAAACTCCGTTTGCACCTGCGCAACAGCTCAGGAGAATTTTTCTCTCAGAAGGAATTCTTCTTTTCATCTCGAACAGTATTGGGATCTTTGGTGTCGACATCACGAACGGTGTGAAGTTTAGGGGACAACTGGAGGCCAAAGATAAGCTTGCCTCCAAAAAAGCTGATTTTACTAAATCCGTTCAAGCAGTATTTCACTCCACGGCAGTGACTTGTGCTATACAAACCACAGGTCACAAATTTATGGACTGGAGCACCTGCTTGTCAAATCTATCCCCCTAGACTCCATCCAATGACGTGCGATTCTTGTTGTCGATGATTCCATACTCACAAGCTGTATAGACACGCTTGGCCTTCGGAAAGACTATGCCTCCCTTTGCTTATTCTACTGTCTGTACAAGGGGAGTGTTCTGAGAAACTGATTAGAATGGTGCCTTTGTCGTACACCATTACCTACTACCACCACACTGCTCCCAGTAGAAAGACGATAAAGTCAAAGGTGGGCATATTAACTTCCGGTTAAAGTTCACCCATCACAGTATGGAATGGAGTTTTTCAAATAAGACGTTATTAAATTTCTTATAGGCCAGCAGCGCATTGGTAATGGTAGGGGGCCAAAGTGTCAACTTAGCTAGCCAACATCTCAAATGGCATTGGATTGAGTGATGGAGTAAATGATTTCTGGGATAAATAAAATACCTTGGCAAATCTGTAGGAAGTTTCACTATCTAATAGGTCAACAACCTATAAAGTAACCGGTAGGGGCTAGATGGAAAAAGCAATACATCATCATCATCATCATCCTAGCGTTAGTCCCGGTTGCTGCCCAAACTTTCGTTTCGAAAAAGCAATACATATGTCACAGAAAATGAATATAAGTCATTCCTGCAATGTCCCCCGTCTTAGTGAAGCGACAGATATCTGGCAGTGTAAATGACGGTCGCTGTAGAAAAAACATGGTAAGCTGGACACAACCACATCGGCTTCCGCCCGGAGTTCCAACGTCGTATTGCTAAGGCGGTTGCTTCCGGATAAAAAAATCCAATCCAAATTTTCATTTACTCTTAAAACTATATCTTAATTATCTTCAATCATAATTTTAGGACTGTGAGCATTTTATGATGTACTCTTCCTGTCCCGGAGGCGATCCGAGACCATCTAGTGAAGCTCTAGTTCGTCTAATGAATGCTGTCACAGAAGAGAGAAATATCGGTTCCTTGCTTACAATTAGTTGGAGTCTTTATGTTTTGGTTGCAATATACAATATTTTGCGATATACTTGATTTTTTATTTAGCCATCTTCGTCATCATGATTAAAAATGTTTTCGACTTTTCGTGTTAACTTTGCACAACCATCTACTAATATGTTAAGTTAGCACTTTATGGACCCGTCTGGAGATACCCGTTGCGGGCGTGGTTTCCTTAGTAACCGCTTGCACTACATGTGGCCATATAAACTGTATATATCCATAACGATTTTATTACATGACGCTTTAAGGAAAACGAAAGAGATGTCACTTAATTAGTTTTGACAGGTCATGCTAATCTGAAACGCAGAGAGCGGTTTTCGCAGTTCATAATGACTTCGAGACTCAGGGGTCGATTCGATCGTTTCTACGCTGGGTGTCTATGTATATGTATTTATTTACAGAAGAAAAGTATATAAGTAGTAGTAATTATCCATAGTAGAAGCGCTATTCTATTTAGTTTGGGTATAGATGGCGCTTTTAGAAATTTCATTATAAATTTTTATATTACCTTTTACGGGTTTATGTGGTGATATGATCATTTTAACCATATTTTAATTCTTCTAATCAATACTTCAGCTTTTGTACACGGCTTCCGCTTTCCGAATGTTTCTTCTCCATTTCAAACAGTTTTCGGTATCCCCAGCAGTGAGTAATTTGCACGCATTGATATGCGTGCGACCTCCGCCCCTTTATGACGTCAAGTCAGCACATTTTGGGTCTACCCCTCTTACTAGATCGATTTTCTGATAATTGTGTACCAAAGTGTATCGATATATACGATGTAAGATTTTATTAAATAAATTAGTAAATTCTCTAGATGTATAAATGGGGGTCATAACCTAATTTCTCGCCCAAAACACGTACATTATAAATATGTCATTGAATACGTCATGGCCATCAGAAATCTATTATGATTTGCTCAAGGGGGGACCATTCAACGGAACGTCTTTTGTGCACTGGAGTGTTTATTTCGCTCACAATAGATTCCTTCCCAGTTCATATCTTGGGATTAGAGCTAATAAATTGTGAGGTTCAATGCAGTTTGAGTCGATTTAAATTTAATAGCAGTACGTCATAAATACTCTATAGATCTTAGAACTTAAATATTATTAAATATGCTGATCTTCGTAGCGCAACCACTTATGTCAGACAACCTGGGTTCTACGGTCTTGTTTTTCATTTTAAGCCTGAGTATCACTCATAGCGCAACTTTGGGACTAGTTGGAGTATGATTTGTTAGAGTATATGTAATATCCGTCGTAAAGGGTGATTTACATGCCAATGGACTCACTATCAGAGATACCGAAGATTGTGCGAAGTAAAGAAAGAAAATTCTGAAGAAAAAGGAACAGAAGTGGATTTTAATGCTAATATGATGATAATATATTATGTAAAAGAGCTTTACAAGTTTACTGAATAGAAGTTAAATTTTATAGATTCTGATACGACCGGACTTCAAGACTTCTCTATGCCAGGCAAAAAATTCTATCGTGGTATCACAAATATACTGGTTGGTAATATCCAGGCTATAGTGGTTTATTATAAAGCTTTCGCAGATAAAATGTTCTACTTTGTTCTTCTTCTATTTGGTGTATACTTTCACTACAAGGGAAAAACCACATTTTCTGTTAAAAATAGCAAAAAAGGTTAAAAGTCTTATTATTTCCCTGGAGTAGAAACTTTTTCCAACGTTTACGATTCAACGGAGCGTCACAAATTTGTTTAAATTTTTACACTGAGGTTTAGGACTAAAGTTTGGACGCAATTTTTGCACTAAAGTTAATTCATTAACGGTGAGATAGATGGTAGAAGAAAATGACTACAGTTTTATAATACTCTGTTACTTGAAATTTCGCCCACTTGAATCAGAATTTATTGAAATTGAGATGCCGTGAGAGATGTTAACCAATACAGCGATGGAGACGAAGTAGTTCCATCATGCAACAGAACTATGATATAAGAGTTTAGACACTGTTCAGTTCTCTTCGAATCCTAATTCTAAAAAAGACCTTACTTGCTCATTATAGTATTTACTTTAAGGCAGTTAGGCAGTTTTTGGAACAGTGTCTGATGTTGTAATGCTGGTGATGAAACCTGCATAATAATATCACCGGGATATATCCTGAACCCAGCAATGGAATTTAATTATTTTTTTATATTATTTTATTATTCTCTATTAAATGATCAAGAAAGAAGGATAAACAGAATGGCACGAGAAGAAATAAAGAAATTAGCATATTTAAAAACAAACAGAGATATTGAAGTCAAGATTCACAACATAAAATATAGGATAAGTTTGCCACAAGGCCATGCACGGGTACACAATAAACTAATAGACGACTCAATGTAATTTCCTCATACTCTCTGTAAATAAGATAATTGGACTGAGTCGGGAGCTGATCTTTCGCGGACCTCAGTTAGATAACGATGCAAAAATCAAAAGGTCGTCATAGCTCTTATAACATAAACAAAAATATCAATTTAGTATATTTCATAAATAATAACTACATATATTGTTTTACATAATAAACAATTTTTAAATTAATATTGTGATAAATTGAAGTTATCAAATATAAACAAAATAAGCACTAAAATACTTGTATATACAATTTAATTTCTATTAAAGAAGTGACTATTTGATTGATTAAAATAATATATAAATTACAGGGTGAAAAGTGGTTTGAAGTGACTACGTATAAAATATTATTACGTAATATAATAGAAGAAGCGTATGTACAAATTCGTATAAAAGTAGTAGTGTGTCACATAATAAATAATAATTTATTCATTTTTAAATATTATTGTGTGATAATTATATTTTAGAGTGACTACATATCATATAGTATAATTTTATACAAATAGTTATTCTTGGTATGTTTGATAGTAGTATGTATTTATGTGTATATTTCAAAACTACTAGTGTAACTAAATAATGTTATTTTTTATTTCAGCGCCTTATAAGTGTGTAAAAAAAACTAAAAAAAAATTGTATTGATTAGTTTTATTTAAACTGATTAGTGCAGTGTGTTTTAAAAATTAAATGAACTTTAAATGCTAATGTTTACAACAAATATTTATCGAAGAATTGGATAAAATTACATTTAAATAATAAAGTGTTTGGCAACAAACAAGCAAGGTCTTTATTGTTTTAAAAATTGTTAAATTTCTCGTTGCGCCTTAACTAACGATTCGGGGTCTTGATTGATGTTACCTTTTATAGTTTATTTTAAATATACATGTAAAATATGGAATAAGTAGGGAGAGTATTTGAAAATAAGCAAAAAAAAAGTATAAAAAGAAAAGAAAACACTAGTAAGACAGATACAAAAGGAAAAACAAAACAAAAAAGGAGAGGAAAGTAAAAAAATCAAAATGAGAGTTGAAATACCAGAACTGACACGATGCTGCTTCTGCCTACCCCTACGACGTGGCATCATTGCATTTGGATATTTAAATTTAGCATTTGCTATTACGGTTGTATTAGTACAATCATTAATGACAACGCAGTACCACGCACCAAACCGCCTTGTAATGGCGGTTTATAGGGGAGTATTTATGTGGACAGCTCTTTGGTTCCCAACCGTCTTGTACATCTTAGAGATCATCTTCAACATCATCCTCTTAATCGGGGCTCACTGTAAAAGGATAAAGTTTATGCGAATTTATTATTACTACGGTATAACCACAGTCATTGCTGCGTTTGTTACATTTTTATACTGCGCCATGCGGAGTCCTCTCGACGCGTTCTTAGAGGTGTTAGAAATATGCTTTGCGTTCAGTGGCTTAGTCCTACAGGTATACCTGTTACTCCTTATAAGGAGTGAGATGAATAAAAGAAGGTATCAAGAGGGTCTTGGATATGTGAATTATGTTGCGGAAGCGGCTTTTGATCTACCGCCAGCCTGGAATGAAAACAGGAATACATGACTTGGATTGAGGAAAAAATTAAATAAGGCCTTATTTACCATCTATAAAATAAATGAGGCTGTATTGATAACTGAAAATAATTATAACTGTTACGTATTACTATTTTTGAATAGATAGAGATATCTCATAAAAATATATAATAAACGTATATTTCAGTATAAAAGTTTCTACAAAATGTTGTCTTAAATACTAATTGCCCTTAAAATAAGAAAAACACTGTCACATTTTTGATCTCTTCCTTATTGCAAGATTTTTAACAACTTATAATTGACTTGTAAATTCAGATTGAAAATTTTAGTGGAACCAGGCATTTAATTTTACGTAGATTTTGACGCAAGTGTAAAACACCACTTTAGTCCTAAGGTCAAAGATTTTCACTTTGACATTCGTCAAAATTTATTATCAAAGCTAAAATATTTTGAATTTTCAAAGATTGATTTCAATTAATGTTTTAATTCAATCAAATAAAAACGTATGATATTATTCTAAATATTAGTAATAAATTACATTAATGGAGTAAAATAGCATTTTTATTTACTTCCACTAAATTAACCTTTTTTATGCAATTTTACAGGTTACAAAAATGGCTACTTACTAGGGTACCAATGTCTCCATGCCGCCTCCATTGGGCCTAACTAGGAGCGGTAGACACAAAAAGTGGCACCTTGGCATCGTCATCATCATCATCTCAGCGATGAATCCCGGTTGCAGCCCAAACTCTCGCTTCGGCGCCCGGGGTCCGCTTTCCGACTTTTTCTTCTCCACTTCGCACGGTCTTCAGCATCCCTGGTAGTGAGACCATTGGCACGCATATCACCCTTTACGACGTCAAGCCAGCACTTTTTGGGTCTACCCCTCCTGCCGGGGCCCGGCGGAAGCGGCATGGCCAGACATTTGTTTCCCACGTAAGCATCCGGTTGCCGTAAAACGTGGCCATACCATCGGAGCCGACACTCCTACAATTTATCCGCAATGTCACGGACATGAAGGCTGCCGCGAATGCGGGAGTTCCTAACGCGGTACTTCCGCGTCACTCCACACATCCACCGCAGCATATTCATCTCCGTGACACGCAGCTCTTGCTTGTGTCGCTCTAACACCGGCCACGCTTCACAGCCGTATAAAAGGACAGGCCCAATGATGGTCTTATAAACCTGTCCCTTCAACTTTACCGGCATCTTGGGGTCACAAATGATACCAGTTACCTCACGCCATTTGGCCCACGCGGCAGCAATGCGTGCCTTGACGTCGCAATCGATGTCACCGGATGCATGAAACACAGATCCCAGGTATTTCACAAGGTCCGTGCGCTCGACCGTGTTGCCGTCTATGCGTACGGGTGTGGGATCTGTGGAGTTACAGGCCAAGTACTCGGTCTTCGCCACATTGAGCTTCAGACCACCGTTCTCAAGCGACTCTTTCCACGCCTTCACACGTCGCACCAGCCTACCCCTGTCCGAATCTGCCAGCGCGATATCATCAGCATACATGAGCAACCACGGGGGCTGCTCATGTGAGTTTCTGATGCTGTCTAACAATACGTCTAATACCACGCTAAACAGAAACGGACTAAGGACGGATCCTTGGCATCGTAATGGGTGATATGCCTGTCATAGGAGCCACTGGATACAAAATTACCTGCAAAAGTGGAACAGAAAAAGTCGGTGGGCGGACTCCGGGTACCGAAGCGGGAATTATAGGTTGTGAAGAGGTTTCAGGATGGAAATTAAACTATACGTACCCTTCTTATTTATTTATTTGACGCCAAAAATGTCGGTTTAAGCTGACGAGGGTAATTCGATCATTTCAATTCGTTCCTAAAAACTGTTCAATCTCGATAGGCATCATAGTGTTTCTATGGGTACCTCACTGGCTTGACCATGTTATCTACGTATAGCACTCGCTGATGTATGTATGCCGTCCATACTTGGCCTTGGCTTTGAGTTTCGCCACTTTCGCCAGTGACAGTAAGATTCTTTTTGACATTCCTTCACAAATATAACTATATAAACGAGACAGTGTAGGTACAGGGGCAGGGGTCTACCTAAAAAGAGTTTGTGAAGTAAGTTTGTGATACATGAAATATACTAAGATAGAATAAAATGGAAGAAAAAGACATATTGTGGAAATCGAACCAAGATAAATGTGACAGCTTAGGCATGCTGAATACATCCATATCATAGACTAGATTGCATAGACTACACTTCTCTACGTTCTCTTAACGTTCTACTTCTCTACTTGACTACAACACTGTTGCGTATTGTCAGAACCTCAAAACTTCCGTGAAACCTCAGTTTTCATCGGTGTCTTTCTTATGCCTATCTGCAAAAGCATTTTATTATTATTAATATTGCTTGAAGTATCTAATGTTCATAAATCTCAAGTAAACTCGTCTTATAGAGCAAGGTTAAGAATTAATATCTTAAAATCTAAAGGATTGCGAGGGATCCCGACACTTGAAAGGCGGTTTTAATCGAAAGTAGCTATTACAGTTGGAACGCCTTTAATGTGTGGTCTAATTGATAGAAAATTACGGATTACACAATAGTATGATAATAGTGTTTAGATTTCATAAATAGCTTTGGAGTTCAGGCCAGATTTAACCAACAACTAGTACGCTGGTAGGCTCTGATGCAAACTCTCGCTTTTTGGGGTTAGGTCGCAGTTACCCTTGGAAGTAAAATACCCAAATGGCAAGTGTATTCCAGGCTGAAACATATGCCATAATAACCTGTGCTTAGGAGAACATAGATAGAGGCACCAAAGGCAAATCTATATATACAGCTGCAATAAAGGCCATCGCCTCCTTCAAAATTGACTCTGAACTTCTCCTGGATGCCATTCAAACTCTAAATAGGCTTGGAAGGCATAACAGGGTAAGACTAATGTGGGTCCCGGGACACGAAGGAATTCGTGGCAATGAAATGGCAGATGAACTAGCAAGAGAGGGCTCATCTAATGATTTTATGGGTCCAGAACCATGTGTAGGCATTCCGACTAGTCTCGTGAAAGCCACATTCAGGGATTTTGCAGATTGCAGTCAATAGTGTTATTGTTGTTGGCTGACTAGAATCGGTCTGGAACACTCCAAAAATTTTTTGGGATCCACGTACAAAGCACGCGAATCCACCTGGAACATGAGCAGGGGACAAATACGCTACTTGCTTGGGGCCTTTACTGGGCACTTTGGAACCAACAACATGCTCATGAAGATGGGTCTAACCGCGACACCTATGTGCAGGTTGTGTGGGGAACATACAGAACGCATGTAACATCTACTGTGTACATGCGATGCATTGGCCAGGAAGCGAATGAATCTTTTGGGGGTAAGATATCCGACACCGGAAGACTACAGGCTCCTATCTCCATATCTCATTGTTAGGCTCATGAAGCAAATCTTCAATGAGATTGGAGAGGAGAGATTGCTATCTAGGGGAACACAAAAGATCCCATTGGGTTGAAGTGTCCGAGATAACTCTCGGCTACGATATAAGATAAGATAAGATAAAATACCCAAATTTATTCCTTTGATTTTCTAAAACTTATTTGTTTGGTGTTACCAAGTATAGTGCATTTTGTACCAACCAAGAAGTAATATGTATATTCTTCTTATTAGTTGTCGTGTAATGTCCTTACCATGACCATAGTTGTATAAAACCCGACAATCTAGCGTGGTCTGGCGTGTCAAGTAATCTAAGGTTTTCTCTAAGAAGAAGCACCCTGAGCCCCTGTATCCCTTTTTACGAAAATTGCGTGGATGGAGAACTATGAAATTTGGCACAATTAATGTTTATGTGGAGGAGAAGTGCAAAAAGCAATTTTTGCCTAAAATCTATTATAAATATATTAAATTAATTAAAATAAACATTACTGCTCGAATTATACAGAATATACGCACACATACATATCTTACTTACGCTTTTGTTTTTTTACAAGTGTTTATGGCCTGGTAGAGACCATTAAGGTTAATTTTAATAATATAATATTTAAATTCATGATATATATTATAATAATATAATATTTAAATTCATGATATATATTAGTAAATACTTAATAATTATTATCCATAAGTAATTGTATTATACAATTATTAATATTATATATATTTAACAAAATAACATTAATTGTCTGTAGGCTTAAGTGATTATATATATTTTCTTTGGTCTTATTGATTGTCAAAATTGACAATAACAAGGAATGAAACTATAGAATTGTTTTTATTTGTACGGTGAAATGCATCTACATAAAGAAAATAGTGTATAAGTAATCTGAAATGGATTTACTCTTGCCTATTTGTTAGAATAGGGTTTACAAAATACGAATATATGGTTACAAAACGGATTTACAATGCAGTTTTGCAAAGCAAAACATTTTGATGTTTTACAGTGATGCTATTCAAACTGAAGTAGAAAAATGCCAAATTAACTTAGTAGCTATGATGAAACCTTAGATTATAGAGGTGTAGCCTTTGACAACAGAACCCTAATAAAGTTAAATCTTAAAAATTAAATTAATTATACTCTAATTTCGACCCCTGGGCTATTACTAATGGTTACACTAAATATTATGCTGGGTGGAAATTTTTTTTTTATTGCTGTAGGACAGCAGACTGGCTGATGGCCCGCTTAGAATTTAGCAGTTACCGTCGCCTATGGATGTTTGCAACGCCAGTGGCATCACGAACACGCTGCTGTCCCATAAGGGTACAGGAACTTGGGTCACTAATGCCGGAACACAACACAAGGTTATTATGGCGGCATACTTAAGACCGAAGGTGGTCGCCATCCAGACGGGCTTGAGGCCCTACCACGTAGCTCGGGTGGGTTGTTTTGTCAGCTTTTACGACAGGCCGACCCCGGCCGCAGAGGTTAGTATTCTTTCTCCGCCCCTGCACGGATAAAAATGACGTCGTAAGAAAGAAATGCGGGTACTCTAAATAAAATATAAAATGTAAATTAAATTTTTATTTAAAATACAAAACTATTATTGAGTCTGTAAAAAGTTTCGATCTTGACAAATAAATGTAACTTTAGTTATTTTTTATAAAATCGCTATTTGCTTTCAACTTGGATCATTTCCGATGAAAGTAATATGTCACTGTCACCACCAACTTGCACCAATATTTTGACCATTTAAAGATTCATGATTTAAGATAGTGTTTTGTACTTAATATTTAGGTCAAATATAATTTTGTTTTGGCCTTTGTTAACTAACTTGTTATGTAGTGAGGATCCAAGCCCGTCTGGTCAGCAACTACCCCTGGTTTTTAAATATACCATAATAAACTTGTGGCATTCCGACATGGATGTTCAGGTTCCAGTTCCCTTCACGGAGGGCAGCGAGGGGAAGCAACGGTGCTTCTGGCGTCACTAATATTAATAGGCGACGGTAACTGTTTACTATTAAGTGCTTACAATAAAAAATACTGACCTCTGCGGCCGGGGTTGGCCTGTCGTAAAAGGCGAATAAACAACTCAAGCTAGGCGGTAGGGCTCCAAGCCCGTCTAGATGGAAACCACCCTTGGTCTATGAGTATGCTGCCATAATAACCTTGTGTTGTGTTCTGGCATTAGTGACCCAGGTTCCTGTACCCCTATGAGACAGTAGCACGATCACGGTACCCCCCCCCCCCATACACCCGACTAACTTGTAATTTAGCATAGTTACTCATTTCGCAATCTAGACGCTCGCTATAACCCTTGTGGTACAGCAGCGTGTTCGCGATGCCACTGGCGTTGCAAACATTCATAGGCAACGGTTACTGCTAAATTCTAAGTGGGCCGTCAGCCTGCCTGCTGTCCTACAGCAATAAAAAAATAGCAATGGATTTTACGGAAATCTTATCCACAACGTTTAACGTTAGTTATACTTATCGACGCATGACATAGACAAAACATTGAGTGAACTTTCCAGAAAAGTGATTTAATTAAAATTATTGTTTATTTTCTGTTGAATCATTTCAATCCAACAATTAGATGAGTCATGATTTTTTTTCAGTTATTTGAAAAATTCTAAACACTACTGGAAAGTTCTCTCAATATCGCTTAGTAAAGGTTGCCTTACAAGCGTCGATATAGGTTTCTCACGAATCTGTAATATCTATTAACCTAATAGTGGTGTTACAGTATTCCCAGTCCCTATTTTCAAGTACGTTATAATTTGCCTACCACAAAACAGAACAGGAGTTTCCTAACAAAGGTACAATGCTATATTGTTGAGATATTCTCATCTCGTATATTTAACTTTATTAAGTGAATACATTTGTAATGCATTAACTTAATCCAGTAATCGGTTCAGTAGACGTTCGCTTGAATAATAAATCACAACGGGATTATCTACTAAAGTGAATTAATAATTCATTGAGATCTGTAACAAGTCGGATAATCCAGCCGGATGTATATTTTACAAAATATTTTTAATATACCTTTGATATCCCTAATAGAAAATTCGTTTTCTGGATTATTTTGATTAGTAAGGAGGATAATCCATGTCTTATATTTTCTTTTTATATTTTCTTGAGTTTTCACCTCTGGCCTTCATCATTGAAAATTATTTTATGGAATATTTTTATTAGTAAAGATGTTTTATTAATAAAAATATTCTGTTTTTTTTTACTTTTCAATAATACAATATAATACTACAATAGCATATATACAAGCACTATAAACTTAATTGCGAAAAAGTTTATTTTTAATTGCCCACTAATCCTTTAAAAATAAAGCCTTGTCAATAAATGTTTAGCATGACAATGCTGCCTGAAAGTAATTTGAATTAATAAAAGAATAAAGGTCATGATGTAATCTTCTTCTGTCAAAGCGATATATACGCAAATGAGACAGCAGAAAGGAAACATACGGAACTCGGTCAGTAGCCCGCATAAGTTAGAATACTTGTCGACAATATTAACGAACGAAACTCGGTCAATTTAGTGAGACATCTCTGAACGGGAGTCGGATGGCCAACACGGATAAGAGTTAACAGCTCAAAGAACACCCTTGAAAATAAGGCATGTAGCACTCCATGCGCTTACCATACGTAGAATACGGTCTCATCTCCCATACTCGTAAGACTCGCTACATTTTTTTTATTGCTGTATGACAGCCCGCTTAGAATTTAGCAGTTACCGTCGACTATGGGTGTTTGCAACGCCAGTGGCATCCTGAACACATTACTGTTCCATAAGGCTACAGGAACTCGGGTCACTAATACCGGAACACAACATTAAGTTATTATGGCGGCATACTTAAGACCAAAAGTGGTCACCATCCAGACGGGCTTGGGGCTCTACCACGGAGCTAGGGTGGGTTGTTTTGTCACCTTTTAAGATAGGCAGACCTCGACTGCAGAGGTCAGTATTCTTTCTCCGCTATTGCACGGATATATTTTTTTCGTATTTCGTATTTTTCCTTTACGAAACAGCAATTTTAGTGGTAACAGTAGTTGGGTCGTATCATTTTCAGGCAACCTGGACTCATGCAACCAAAGTACTCATCTCAAATGATTGTGAAAGGCACGCATTACTACTAAAAATGTCTTCCATGGCCTTACAAGCCCGATAGGGCTGAAATACATTTTTTCTGCCGGAAAAATTTTCTTTACACTCCCAAGCTCGTAAATGTATATATTAATCTAACAAATTCTATTTATCTAACAAATATATGCTGTTCACGTCGCTTATATTTTATTCAAGTATGAGGGTAGGTTATTGCGAAACCTACCCCCATACTTTAATATTATTTGAAACGACTACACGAGTCTCGTAAACACCGCGGCCATTACTTCTTGTTTTTACAAATAAATCTATGATCAAACTTCGTGAGTCCTAGCCGCCGTATTATTAACTAAATATTTGCAATAGAATATCATATCGAAGATTATAGGAAGGTCGAAGATGTGAAGCTATAGAAGAAGAAGACGTTAAGTATTAAAGTGCCAGTGCTTGAAAATGATCAGATTTAGCTTAGCCTGATTAGATAAAGCAGTCACTATTCTCATTTTCAGCAGTTATTCTTTGTCTTTTATCATAGTTTCTTCCAATTCATCTTTTTTCGAATTCTTGTAATTCCATCCTTGCTATGTAATCAGAGTATTGAGACAGGACTTGACTCTTGTTTTATTTTTATTAATTTTTTTCTTGGCCTATTTAGATCTAATCTAAATTGTTTTTTTAAAGGAGGAAATTACTCTTCAACTTTGAAGGGAAAACCTAACAAGGTTCTACAACCTATTCAAAAGACTAAACATATATTCTTATCACTATAATGTCTTCTCAAATAAGTACCCTCCCTAGAAAGAATGGACAGTCTACCCGCCACGTCACATTTTTCACGTCACGTCTTCCATCACAGGACAACCAGACGTACGGCAATGCGCCACCCATTTATGGTCGACATACTCCCTCCCCTATCCGCACTAAGCGTTTTGCTTCCACTTTCATCATGCGAACCGCGAAGGAGTGGAATTCTTTGCCGGCGTCTGTGTTTCCCGAAAACTATAATTTAGGGGTCTTCAAGTGGAGAGTGAACAGGTTTTTTATAGGCAAGCGTGTTACACCGTCGACCGCATCGTCGCTTAACATAAGATGAGATCGCGATCAAACGTACGCCTATCTACAATAAAAAAAAAACTTTTGTTCAAGGCAGATTGACGGATGATCTTGGTAAGCAGGTTTCTCATGATTTACCTTCATTGTCGTTACGTGATAATTAAATATTATGTGATTTTTCACTTTAGATGAAGGAAAATTGCCTTCAAAGGATTTGAACCCTTTAAGTTAATCTCCGAGTGTGATACCATATGGCTACCATGTTTCTACCCCTTATATATTATTTCTATCTATACAAATAAATAAAATTGGAGTGTCTGTTTGTAATATTGAAATAACCGCTTTTTACTAAGCGCATTTGGATGTATACATGGTACATATACCAAAACTACTTTTTTTTACAATTTTTATCTGTCTGTCTGTTTGTTCCAGCTAATCTCTGAAACGGCTGGACCAATTTTGACGGGACTTTCACTGGCAGATAGATGATGTAACAAGAAGTAACTTGGGCTCCTTTTATTTTAGAAAAAAAAAAATGGTTTTAGCTAAAAGTGATCAGTTTTGGATTTTTTTTATTCCAATTTAAGTTGACATCAGATTTATATCATCAATCATATAAAATAGGGTTTAGCTTAGGCTGGACTTTGTAGGTTCGAACGTAGTTTGTATAGTCATTTATTTATATTTTAGGGTTTATAGTGTTTGTAATCCAAAATAAGATTTAAATAAGATTTCAGTTCAGTCTACCTGGTATCACAAAAATTCATATGCGACTATTTACCACGTGAACAAAGACGGTGATCTCCGTCAGCGTGTCAGCCTGGGAAACTACAGGAATAAAAAAATTCTGGCTAAATGCTTATGACCTATTGACCTGCCAACTGTCCTGTGGAGTTCTCAGCTATATACAATAGCTGTTATGTTAACTTTAATAAATTCATCCATTTATTCTCCATCACAAGCTGGTAAGAGGCCATAACAAATACATATGCACTTCCCTAACATTAACTTTCTTTATTACCCACTGTATAACAATAAATCCGTTTTCTAAGGTATGGTTTACACGAGTACCATTAAAGGTTTCATTTCTTCAAGTAATTTGACCGTAACGGTAGTTAATAGAATTTTGCTAAACTAGCTTAAAAAATTGAAGTGTCCTAACAGACATGGTAGGTAGGTTACTTTTTTTGATAAGTGGAAATGTATGACGCACACCCCACCGCGTGAAAACGGACGGCGGCGTAGTGTAGGGCAACCCATGCAATGCGCCCTATTCTCTAGGCTGGTTGACGCACGTCGCTGGTATACCCACTAAAACACGCCTTAAGTGCCGAGGCCGCGGACGCAACGTATTAATCAGGTGTTGAAACTATGGACGCCTGCGCTAAATTTAATAGCAATGTGTCTAATGTGCACATGTCTAATTTACAGTATATATAGGCTCTCTCGTCCGTGTAATTGTGTACTGTCATTACGTAGTAAGACTAGCTTTATTTTATTAAATAGTTCTAACACTTTAAATTGCCTTTGCTCTCATTTCATCATCAGGCCGCGGCACCAACGGGCGCCGACCAGCTTTCGCAGGCCTCTTCAAAGATTTAGGTAACCTCGGTTAACCTCTTTTTTTTTGGTCTCGGGGAAAGACCCTCTCTTGACGGGATATGTGGTACTCCGGGAAAGATGTTCGGCCATCCGACTACCCACTAAAAAACCCCGCTGTTCTCCTATCGCCTACGCCCGGGCCTACGGAAATGTGGCCTGCCGATCTCGTGGCCCGGGCCGGCGCCGGCCCGCCCTTTCTCAAGACGGGCCTCTTCTAAAGTGTTGACGCCAGGGGGTCAGGTTTCATCCCCCCGGCGCTCTCCTGTTGACTCAAGGAGTTGAGGGGGCCGCGGAACAGCACGTAGCCCTCTTCCTCGCGGCAATACTGCGGGCGGCGGATCCTCCCCCGAGGGGCCGCCCACGGCCGCTATCTACGGCGGCCGGAGGTCGTTGCTTGCCCTCCGGCGCCGACGACGTGGCCTGCGTTGGCGGGAGTTGACTCCCGCTCCCGCCCCGCCGCCTCCTTTGCGGACATTACTGCCTCGCAAAAGGAGGCGACGGCCGTCCATCCAGGATCGCCCCCGACCATGGACAGAACCATGGCCGGGAGCGACAGGTCGGTGGCCAATTCCGAGCGGGACTCGCACTCCCGTCGCGTGCTGGTCAGGCGTGGGTACGATTACCAGGGGACACTCCAGAAAAACCAGGGAGTCGCCTAACGCCGTAGCCGGCCCAGCAAGACCAACCGACAGCGAGGATGCGATTCCCACCCCGGGAACACTCTCTGTGCAGGCGCAGTCGAAATAGGCATGGTTTCGACTACCAAATCAAGGCCCGTGGCAGAACCCGGGACCCTAATCAGTATTCGCAACCATCCCACCGGGGACCACGCCACGAACAGAGAGCGAAGTTGGAAAGGATGTAGGGGGTAAACGGGGAGAAAGGTAGGACTCTGTCGCCTCGGACGGAGAGGGGAGTGAGGCGACGGATGCTCGGGCACCTCGGGTACGCACACCCGTGCACTCCTCGGACAGAGGAGTGCCCCTAAGGGGGACCTCGGTTAACCTCTGCCTCAAACCTAGACATCACAAAAATAAAATTAATATAAAAAAGCCCAGACTTCTTGCGATTATTTTACAATTTATACTTGATTTTAACAGAATAACAATTATACAAATATTAAGTAATTAAATTTATAATAATTAAATGATGTTGTTGTTCTAAGTGCCTCTTCTACAGGAGGTTAGCTGTCAGCTCTGAGAATCTTTTCCTGTCCTGGGCCAAGCGAAACAGTTCTTCTACGCTTGAGATATTTGTCCACTCTCGGATGTTGCGGATTCAAGATTTTTTCCTTAATAACAACAATAAAATGTAAAATTGGATAACTTCTGCATGTACTCAGGGAATAGGAGGGCTTTGTTTAATGTTGTAATTCGAATAATCGCTCTTATAAAAAGTAATCTTCAGTTTTTTTTGCTGAGGTCCAGCAGACAGGCTGGCAGCCCACTTAATAATAAGCAGTTACCGTCGCCTATGGATGTTTGCGACACTAGGATCCTCGCACACACGCTGCCGTCCCATAAAGATGCAAGAACCTGGGTCACTAATGCTGGAATACAATACTTATACACCAGGTGCGGTTGCCATCCAGCCTTTTATGACAGGCTGGCTCTAGCCGCAAAGGTTAGTGTTCTTACTTCGTCTGTCTGTGAGAAAACATCAGAACGAAAGATTTTTTAATAAACAACTGGAGACGATGACGAGTTCTGCTCATAGAGAAACCGGACTGTATACCCACCGCGCTTATCTAAGGTGGATTGGTGGGTTACACATGCTGGCGATGTCGGTATTCAGGTTTTCTTACAATGTTTTTCTTCACCATGAATGAGTGGAAATTATGTGTATAATATGCGATTTATGTATACCATAATGGGATTAGAACTAAATCTCCACCGACTAGCTTTATCTCTACTAATGCTATCACATACATACATACATATAATCACGCCTCTTTTCCGTAGGGGTAGGCAGAGACCACTTCTTTCCACTTGCTACGATCCTTACATACTTGTTTCGCTTCGTCCACTTTCATTATTCCCTTCATACATGCCCTTCGGTTTAAGGTACTCTTGACCTGGCCTTTTTTCAAGACGTCCCTGATCTGGTCTTGAAACGCCCGCCTAGGTCTACCCCTTCCAACACTTCCATTCACACTCGCCTTATACACTTTTTTCGTCAATCGCTCTTTATTCATTCTCTCGACATGGCCAAACCATCTCAGCATACCTTTTTCAATTTTTGTCACTACATCTTCTTTCAGACCACAACGTTTCCTTGTCTCACTATTTCTTATCCTGTCAGTCAGTTTGACTCCTATCATACTTCTTAATGCTACCACCTACCCTGATTTTTGACAATTGGTACTTGGCAGCTCAGTAATATAAGCGGAGACCAACCTAGAGGGCCCGGGTTCAAATCCCACGGTGACATGCACCGTTTAGGCAGTTATTCACACATAATGTACATATTATACGTAAAACATCGTCAGTAAACCTGTACACTGAAATCACCAGTACGCGTAACCCGTAAACCCGCCTTGGACAAGCATGGGTATACTGTCCATTCCCTCGAAGGGTGGCCGCGCCTATCAGTGGGACGGGTTGTTATTAAAAAGCTCGTGTATACAAGATCTTAAGAATATAAAGATATAAGAAAATCATGCCATTTGTTTTCAATAGAACGGGGAAAGACGTTACAAGTCAGAACGAGCTGAATATGGCAATACATTTCAATGTCACGTTCCATTTATTTCACTTTCAGCCTTAACAAATCTGGTTGTAAAACAGGGATTTACAGGGTGTTGTTTTCGGATATAATTCTAATAAAATCATCTTATAACTGAATGGCTTAAAATTCTCATCATCATCTAAGCGTATCCCGGTTGCAACCTAAACTACCATTTCGGTGCCCGGGGTCCACTTTCCGACTCTTTCTACTTCACTTCGCACGGTCTTCAGCATCCCTGGTAGTGAGCCCATTGGCACGCATATCACCCTTTACGACGTCAAGCCAGCACTTTTTGGCTTAAAATTCTCTTCTAAAGTAAACAGGTAACTCATCCGTACATGGGCGGATTAAGAATACTGACCTCTATGGACGAGGGTGGCCTGTGGTAAAAACTAATCAACCCCATTGATGTGGGGTTCCAAGCTCGTCTAAACTGCAATCACCCATGAGTCTCTAAATATACCTAAATTTGTGTTGTGTTCCAATAAGAGTGACTTAAGTCTTAAGTTTCAGTTCATCTACGCAGACGGCAGCTTGTTAGCGATGCCCTTGACGTTGTAACAATATATAAAGGCTGGAATACACATGCTACGTAGTAGCACATAAGGATGCTGGTTTCGAGCAGATGCTACTTAATAGCATACAATTAGCACGTGTATACGAAAAGAGCATGCTTGTGAACAAGCACGCTACTAAATCGCAAGCCGGTCTATTTTTCGTGCTAGTTAGCACACGGTGTGAGGTGCGGGGGAGAAAGGGGTGGCTCCAGAGTAAGTCTGAACGTGTGTTCTATGCGAGCATGCTACTTGATTTGTTTGCATAGGTACGCGTAGTCTCGATGGCTCGATGGGGTGAACTAAAAAATTTTAATTTTATATTTCATTACCGAAATTATGAGTGTTTATGGAATGTACGCTCAAGTTCATATTTATGAAAGTAATAATATAACTGAATTTAATTAATTCCGCAAAGAAACGTCCACTTTGAATGCTGAATATGAGTATGTGTATCTCACACGTGCTAGAAAGAAGCATGCTAGCAATAAGTATGCTTCTGAGGTATGTGCTCTCATGAGCAAATGTACCTACCTAGTAGCAAACAAGCATGCTTTTCTAGTAGCATGTGTATTCCAGGCCTAAGCGATCGTAACCGCTTGTTATCAAGTAGACCGACAGCCTGTTTTCTGTCTCACATCATTGAAAAAACCTCTATTCCTCTGAATAATAAGCAGGAATCAATAATTAAAAAAATAATCTATGGGCTTCGTTGAATTAATCATTTGCATTATGATGAAACAAAATGATAAATCTGGCGTCGGTATTGGTCAACCCATGTTTCTTTAAGGTGAGGCGCTAAGTGATAGGAGGAGATACACGTACCCATGGACTCCAACCAGTCGGGAGGACTCACAAATGAATAAAAAATAAATAAATATAAAACAGGAATAATAAATTAATAAAATAAAAGAATACATACTAAAAATTAACCTCAAATCTATGATACGAGTATAAGAATTAGAATGTTTTTTTTAAGATAAAGGCCTCCTTTAACACAAATTTTTACAATGGCCTATCATTTACCATATAATACATAATTAAAAATCACATATAAACACACATTTATATTTATGATAAGACTAGCTGTGCCCGCGACTCCGTCCGCGTAGAATAGTGACTTTGGGCAGCATTTTTTGTGGATGTATCTTATGGTTTATTTTGGATTACAAACTCTATAAACCCTAAAATATAAATAAATTAAAGAAAGAAAGAAGAAAGAAAATAATTTTTATTTAGGACAGTAAACTAAACTAATATAAAACTAGGTGTTAATAAAATTTAACTTAAAACAAAACTTGTCCTAATAGGGGCATCAGTCTCAGCATAATGCTGGTCAGTTGACCAGCGCTGATCTTCCGCTGAGCCCATAAGGCACATAAGGCCCATAAGGTAACGGCACGGCAGACATTATACTTTTACTTAGCACATAAAACAAAACAAACAATAATATAATCTTATACAAATATATATATGTAGTATATGGTATAAAACTGTAAATATAGAAATGAAATATGCAAACAGTCAGTGTTATCGAATGCAACTACGCCATGCGCCTCCGGAATACATGCGTTCGAATTTACATAGTCCAGCCTAAGCTACATAAATCTTCACATGATTGATGATATAAATCTGAGGTCAACTTAAATTGGAATTAAAATTTCCGAAATTTATCATTTATAACAAAAAATATTTTTTCTAAAATAAATATAGCCTAAGTTACTCCTTGTTACATCAGCTATCTGCCAGTGAAAGTCCCGTCAAAATTGGTGTAGCCATTTCAGAGATTAGCCGGAACAAACAGACCGACAGACAGACAAAAATTGTAAAAAAATTGTTTTGGTATATGTACCATGTATACGTCCGAAAGCACTTAGTAAAAAGCGGTTATTTTAATATTACAAACAGACACTCCAATTTTATTTATTTGTATAGATGTATAAAAAACATGTGAGATTTATGAATATTTGAGAAATTACTGTAAATACAGTTACAAATTTTCACGTAAACTTGAGTGCTAGTTATCAGGTAACTGCATCACTTTTTAAAATTTTACTCTCATCATTTTTTCCAAACGCACCAAAAGAAGCATATCTTGAAAAAAAGTAAGATATTTTAATGTCAACAATCGAAAGTTGGAAGAAAAATTTAAAAAAGTCGTTCTGTGTCCAGGTCCCAAAGTAAAAGCTATCGATTTAACCGGAAGTAGCTAGCTGGTATTCTATAATACAAGTTCACAAGGCATTAACCAGCTTGTTTTACCGGAGCATTGTCAGTCGACAACTTTACCTCATTACCTAAGTAGTTTGAAATTAAGCTCTTTCGCTAATTACGAAACTTTTAGCTGTAATATCAAAATAAGTAATCGGAAATAGAATTCAAGGAAGTTGAAAAAAGTAGCCACCGTTTAGAAATAATATTTTCGAGTTCCGCCATTGGTATTCTTATTTTAAATATAAAATCCTACTTTATATGTTGTTCCAAATTTGAATTTTATAAAAGGTTTAGAATATGTTTTTACTCTTCCGATTCCCATGTTATACATGAAAATAAGTATAGATTAAACCTCATTTTTATTGCTGAAGAACAGCGGATACGCTAAGGGCCCACTTAGTAGTAAGCAGTCACCGTCGCCTATGGATGTTTGCGACGCTAAAGGCACCGCGAACACGCTGCTATCTAATAGGAGTACAGGATCCTGAGTTACTGATGCGGAACACAAGTTTATTTTTTATTTTTTTGCTACGTGGTAGGGCCTCAAGCTTGTCTGGATGGCGACCCAAGTTCCTGTACTCTTATGGGACAGCAACGTGTTCATGATGCCACTGGCGCTGCAAACACCCATAGGCGACGGTAACTGATAAATTCTAAGCGGGCCGTTAGCCTGTCTGCTGTCCTACAGCGATAAATAAAAAAAATTATGGCGGCATACTTATACAACAGGGGCGGTTACCTGGTACTTAGGTTGTCTTGACGCCTTTAGCGATAGGCCGACCCCAGCCACAGAGGTCAGTATTCTTTCTCCAATCAGCACGGATAAAACTATACTGGGTGTGTCAAGTGGTCAATATTAAAATAACAGTTGTTGCTGGAACCGCATAAGACAGTATAAAATAAATTTGGTTTCTCTTGTATAGATTCTCATAAATTTAAATAATATATATATGTACTGTGACATACCTAATTCGGGCATTTCCAGTCCCAAACTTAAGTAGCAAAGCATTTACGTGATGGGTACTGGATAACTGACTGAATATAAATTTTTATATATAAACACAAAATACACAATTTTTATCCGTGCAGGGGCGGAGAAAGAATACTAACCTCTGCAGCCGGTATCGGCATTTCGTAAAAGGCGACAAAACAACCCACCCTAGCTACGTGGTAGGGCCTCAAGCCCGTCTGGATGGCGACCACCTTTGGTCTTAAATATGCCACCATAATGACCTTGTGTTGTGTTCCGGCATTAGTGACCCAAGTTCCTGTACCCTTATGGGACAGCAGCGTGTTCACGATGCCACTAGCGTTGCAAACACCCCTAGGCCACGGTAACTGCTAAATTCTAAGCGGGCCGTCAGCCTGTCTGCTGTCCTACAGCATTAAAAAAAACACGGGACGAGAATCAAACACTGAACCACTTGAGCATGCAGACGTGCGAAAACCGATGCGCTACGGAGGTAGTCAGGTTACATCCAAAGCTAATGCGTATTATTTGTATGATCGTCAATTTGTAACGATTATTTTACATGTACTGATGTTAACAGTCAGATTTGTCTAAGTAAGATTTTAATGCGACTGCCTTACATCTCAACCCTAAAATATATGCACAATAAGCAAGGTGCAGGTGGGGTTGAGACCCCTACTTAATGGCACCCCTTACACGTTGTGCAGTTAAACTGTTAATTTTGAAACAGTATTATCCTCGAGAGTGAAATGCGAAGTTTGTTAAAACTCAGCTAGGCGCGTCATGCCAGTTGCACGACATTGCTATTATATTAGTACATTTCAAAGGAATTTGAACCTTATTACCGGTCCATAAAGCTTTATCTGTGTGAATATAATACAGTTCGTTACTTGTAAACTGGAGCGCTTCGGAAGCAAGTTAGCGGTGGTATACTGTTATGAAGTTTAACAAACAGACTGAAGACCCCATAAATAGTAAGCAGTTACCGTCACCTATATATTTATTATTATTATTCGGATATTATAGTGACATAAGTTGCTATTCAGACGGGCTTGGAGCCCTATTACCTAGCTAGTTGTTTTATCGCCTTATACAACAGGCAACCCCCGTACGTAGAGGTAATTATTCTTAATCCACCCCTGCATGGAAATATTATAAATGGTACATTAGATAGTGTTTCACCATACCACACTTAATTCTTTATTTTATTTGGAAATCTAAATACTCTATGGACGTAACTCCATTTAGCGTCAAACAACACCCTTGTCATTATTCCATCGTGCGTGGTGCGACGAACTATTCTCACAACAAATTAAAAACTATGTTCATAGTGACCAGTTGACGGCAGATCATCGTTCGGAAATGATGACCTGATTGGTCGATGAGCGGAGCTAAGCCGGCGGACAATGATGACTCAATATTTTCTTAACGCAAATGGACTATACCGACGTGCATCGTCTAATAACAAGTACGTACACTGCCCCGTTACAACTTTTGAAACTAACACTAGTGATTGAGAAACTGAAAAGTAGGCTAGCCTGGTATAGCCATATAATGAAAATGAAAGAGAATGTCATATAACAAGAAAAATGCTATAAATGAGAGCAAATGGGCACAAAAGGGTGTACGAAAATATGGATTGTGTAAAATATAATATGGCAAAAAGGTGGGAATGTTGAAATAACGACTAATACATGAGAGTAGAAAGAGAAAACATGTTGTCTCGATCCTACATAGTTGTGATATGGACAGGAAGAAGAACTACACTGTCTCACTACAAGTTTACTAATAGCGGGATGTGCGAATATGTTTCCACGATAAAAAGTTATTGGAAAAACCTTTATTATAAGACAATCACGCAGCTCCTAGTCCAGTCCAGCTCCCAGTCCTAAAGTCACAGCGCTTCTATAAAGGATTTTGGACAACTGATATACCACGTATATACTTGTAAATAAATATTTTATATTAAAACCCAGATCCATGGCCTTGGAACCTGTAAACAACGAGCTGAGCATCGAAAACCGCCGCCGACCAATCAGAACGCGTGTTTTTTGGCAAATGGAATTAGAATAGAATTTTATATATATATATATATATATATATATATATATATATATATATATATATATATATATATATATATATATATATATATATATATATATATATATATATATATATATATATATATATATATATATATATAAAACTGATAAACTTTTTTTATCATCTAATTTATTTAGGGGCTTTTGATAAATAAAAATATCATGCCGCCCCCATTTTACTCAGTTACAGATTGCTCGAAGTTTAATTTTACTTCTTCAAATTATTATACAAGACTACTTATAGGAGAATATAAACCCTGAAGAACCTTGTCCCAAACATTCAGTTCAGAGTTCCTGTATAAAAAGTATATCTAGAACTGTTTACACGCATTATCAGTACATAAAACATGTTTTCTTTATTTTTTTCATAACTTATGAGAATTAATAATAATATTTGAATATATAATTATTCATATATTAATAGAACAAGCAAGATGTTAAGAATCGACAAATTTAGAACATAAATATCTAGTTATTATAAAACAGTGCATGCTACTCAGGTTCGACGTCATCGAACTGGTCCCGAGGCTTGTGTCTGCGAGCGGTATTTATGAAATTTAACTTCTGTTATTCTGTAGACTGCTGTGTCTTATGAAACACCATTATTTAATCTCGCTGTAGAGGAAACATGTAATAAAATACTTATATATTAGAATCACTAGACGGCAAAAGTGTAGGCGGTACCTAATGAAATAACAGCGTCCTACAGGGCCCAAATCTTCCATAATTGTGTAACAACAAAGGCGAGTAAAAATAAAATTCTTCGTAAATTCTTAAGGGAAACTTAATATAACGTTGATTGTGTGTGATCGTTACATAATGCTCAGGGTTATGAGTACTTAATAAACTGATTTAAGTGGGTGCTAATGGTATAACGTAGTCAGCCAATAGAGCGTTCTATAATGGTGGGACACAGTACGTTGACGCTGTATCAGGGGCCCGGTGCGCTCTCGCTTCGCCGAGCCAATCTCTTTCATTTCGAACTACACCCCCCTACTCCATTTTACAAGCCGCTGATCCTGGTAATTAAACCTCTTCAATGTGCTTTGTTCAGCATGTAAAAATATTCAACATCAATTTTGTGTCGTCTGTTACAACGTTTATGTACTGTATATATATATATATATATATATATATATATAGTATATGTGTATATATATATATATATAGTTCGGCACGGTTCATGTGATTTACTGATCAAAGATCTTTATAATTAACTACGAGCTGGCAAGAATAAATTAGGGGCTGATTTTATAATTTTAGACATTCCACCCAGAGCTATCAGAAAATAAATAACAGGCGAAGATCAATACAGTATTATTTCAAAAACAACCCTAATACAGTCCACCACAGAACCCGTGATCAGAATGGAACGTGTGTATGAGCCGGAGACAATTTAGTTTTCAATCCTTGCGGACCGTGTGTATTATAACACGACATCTATATTTTAACGCTGTATTCCTTGTTTTGAATAACTGAGCAGTTCTGGATTTTATACACTCTGGTTTTAAAAGTCACTTGACAAACTTTTTAACTATATCCTAGATTACTTTGTTTGTTATGGCCAAAGCTTCCGGCTGCCCAGTTTTATTATACTCGGGTTCTTTTTTAACTTCGAAGATTAAGCTTTGAAATTTAAGTCATACTGTTTACTATTATTAACAGATGAAAACAATTTCTATTAAGTAGGCATAGCCAACTGGCATGAAACACTTGAAGACCGACCTAGAGGTCCCGAAAACCTCCGGTAGTATGCACTTGGATAGTTTTGGACCCTGTGGACAGCAGACAGGCTGATGACCTATATATATCGCCTATGGATGTTTGTGACGCTATGGTCATGGCTAGTATACTGTCGTCTACTTAGAGGGAATGGAAACAGTTTATTATGGCGGCATATTTGTAGATAGGGGCGGTTGCCATCCAGACTGGATTGTTTCTTGCCTTTCACCCGCCCTCAGTCACAAAGAACAGTTTTCTTACTTCCCCCCTGCATGAAGAAAATTTGTGCATATTTTCTACCACTGCACTGCTCGCCATCGGCTGTGCGTTCATCTCCATTTCCTGGAGCCTCTTCTCTTTTGTACGAGATGGTTCTCAAGAACGTTGATGTTGCACACTCTCCAGATTTAGAATGAACTTCCGGCTAAGGTTTTTCCATCACAGTACGATATGGGTTTTTTTAAAGGCATTATATAAATTCTTAGAGGTTGGAAGCGTGTTGACAGTGACTCTGGTGTTCTAAACGTCCATATGCGACAGTGAGTATCTGCTGTCGGAAGGACCGTTAGCCTGTCTGCTGAAAGCCAGGTTACTTAAAAAAACGTTAAAGCAAAATATTGTTGTAACTTGCCGCCATTGCCGCCATTTTTCCCTGGACAAGCATTGCAGGTGTACTGCTCATGCTTGACTATTTATCATATGAACGTTTCCAGTGTGAATGTCCATTAGTGGACACGTTCCTGAGTTACGGATATCTTTCCCAATTTACAATATCCTAGAGCGACTGTTTACACAGAGTATAGTGTCCCATAAAGATATGCGTCACATCAGGGCCTATGAAGGTTGAATATATTTTCATTCAAAAATCTCTCACGTGGAACGGGAAGAACAAACTGTGAAAACTATCAGAATCTGATCCGAAATTACAATCTTCGAATGCAATCTATATTTGATAATATTTTTTATTGCTGAATAACAGACAGGCTGACGGCCCACTTAATAGTAAGCAGTTACCGTCGCCTATGGATGTTTGCAACGCTAGAGGCACCTCGAACTCGCTGCTGTCCCATATGAGTACAAGAATTTGAGTTACTAATGCCGGAACACAACACAAGGTTGTTATGGCAGCATATTTGAGACGAAGGGTGGGTGCCGTTGAGACGGACTTGGGGCCATAACAACCCTTGTTTTGTCGCCTTTTACTTACATTAAGAAAAAAACTAGTATAAAAACTTTGAATGCACGGTTAAAATAAAACTGCATTAGAATGACTCTTCGTTTGTTATTAAAAAATATAATGCTAGCTTTCAACGATTTAATAATCCTCTTACAGTTTTTAAATAACTGTTCGCTGGTAAAGAAGATGCCATTAATTTTCTTACAAAGTCAACGAGAAAAATCTTCTTTGTTAATTAATTCTTCAACATCTTAAGTTTCTTGTACTTTATTTAAGTAAATTAAAAACCGTGTCTCAATTATGACTATTGTATTGATAATTTGCCTTTTTCTTCTCTACTTCACACGATCTTTGGTATCTCTGGTAGTCAGTCCATTGGCACATATATCATCTACTCCTGCCGGTAGCATGGCTAGACATTTGTTCCCCACGTACAAGTAGCCGGTTGTCATAAAACGTGGCCATGCCAGCAAAGGTGAGACTCCTGCAATTTATCCGCAATGTTACGGACGTGAAGGCTACAACAAATGCAGAAGTTCCTAACGCGATCCTTCCGCATTACTCCTCACAACCACAGCAGCATTTCTCCGTAGACTTGCAATACGAGTAATATCCGAGGCATTACTTTTTTACTTGTTACACTTTCTCTAGGAAACAAGAATTAAAAAAAACGCTATGGGTTAGTGAGATACTTTCGTACGCTAGCCCTCCGTTTTACCCGATACAACGGTAGTATTCTTTCCCAAGTATTCTCACGACGTGAAGAGTGGCATCGAAACACAAATTTATCCACACCTGAATAAATGAGTAACTATCGACTTTGTAGAATTCATGCTGTTGTTCATCTAATAATAGGCGAAATAAAAATAAACATAACGCTGAGGAAGAAACCGATTACTAAAGAATTTCTGGTTTACTACAAAGCACAGGGTTCCAAAACACCAAAAAAAAAAATTCCCTCTGCTGTTTACAGTATTAATCGATCAAAGAGTGCATTTTAAATACAAGAGTAAACCCAGGTGCGTATTTCAAATAGTTTTTTTTAATAACAAATGATGAAATTTGAGTGACCTTTTCATGAAAAAAAAAATTCTTAAAATTTAACTAACATCTATTGGGAGCATGTTTTCCAATTTTTATTTTCAGAATATCGGCTGTGAATATCGAATAATTTTTTTTATGTTATTCATTTTACATTTTATTTCTCCTTAAAAACTCAAAAGTGGGACTTGTGACTAGCACTGCAAGATTGCTCGTAGCAACTCACTGATAATAAAAATACGTTTCACTATTGCAGATTTTGTAAATAATTACACTTCAAAAATAGTGTTAGAGTAATCACTCCATTTGACCTTTATTCATTTTATTTAGTTTTAACTATATATTTTCCTATATTACTATAACTTATATCATTTAGACATCAAATCTTGAATTAACAATTCAATTTGATGAAATAATTATCTCGGACAGTTTAAGAATTTTTTATGTCATTTTTTATATTATAAAAAAAGTATTTCAAGTACAAACCTGGGTGTTTTAGTCTTGCACTTAAAATACACTCCTTGATCGATAATAGTTTAATATATAATATTACATAATAATAATAATAGTGTTACCAGCACAGGGATATTTTTTTGGTGCTTTGAAAAACTGAGCAGAGTTGATGGAGAAGAGATTAACATCGTCTACATTAGTCCTAAATTTAAAATAAGAATGGTGGAGCCTACAACTTACGTGTAGTCATATAGAATATGGTTATGGGAGTTCTAAAACAACCCTTTCCATCTTCTAAAATACCCTTAAAAGTTAGGAAGCACCCCAGCCGTTGCCAGTAAACTTTTACGATGATATAGAGATAAACACGAATTAAATACGGTGTTGGTTTTATTAAATTTTAATGCAAAACAGTTGTAGTAAATGTGTTATATATATTATATGAGCGGAGCGGGTAGCTAAATATTATTATTATTTAGAGGAAGAACAATTATGAGTTGAAATAAATGTAATATATGATTAATTAAGTTTTTCAGTGCTTCCAGTAATTGAAAATCATAATTAATTTACTAAATTATTACTTCAATACGTATACAATGAAATTTAAATAAAAAGATATACTAATAAGAGAACTGAGTGAAAAATAATTGAGATATTCAAATTTAAATTTAAAAAATACTTTATAGGAGGTAGGGTCGACTTGGAATCTTTAAATCTTGGTGCCATCTTAATTAACAGTTTTTACATATCACAGACATTTAGGCAATGATATTTAATATATTTATTTATTCTTTATTTCCGTGCAGGGGCGCAGAAAGAATACTGACCTCCAATCTAAAAACAACTCTAGCTACGTGGTAGGGGCCCAAAGCCCATCTGGATGGCGATCACCTTTGGTCTTAAATATGTCACCATAATAACCCTGTGTTGTGTTCCGGCATTATTGACCCAAGTTCCTGTACCCTTATGAGACAGCAGCGTGTTCACCTATAAGTGACGGTAACTGTTAAATTGTTAGCGGGTCGTCAGCCTGTCTGCAGTCCTACAGCAATAAAAAAATCTAGATTTTTTTATAACATATGTAGCTCTATAAAAAGTATACTTAAATAATTGTATGTTGTAAATCTAAGATCTTTTTTAATTTTTCTTCTATAATACTGATCAGTAACCTGACTCCATTAAGCTAGCTTTTCATTATGAGATATAATAGTTTTTGACCAACCGAGCGATATTTTCAAAGTTATATATTTCTCCTGTCCCCCCGCATACCTTCCGCGCTGCCGCTACGCTATCGTCCCTCCCTCAGTTCGAGTCCAGTTGTGATCTTGTGCGTACCTACAGTCATTCGTCGCATACGTATTACAAATATGGAACACTATAGAAAGTGTGAGAATATATACATATTTATGGGCGACAAACACAAATGAATATAAGCTGAATGAAATAAAGGATGCTGCTTGGAGCAACTTTTCTTCGTCTAATTCACTGAAAAGTCTAAATTCACCACATTTATCTCTTAACTTTATATGATTTGATATCCAGTATCGACACTTCTTGGTTTTACTCAAAAGTAACACAAGTAAATTGAATTCTATATCATCTTCATCGGATGAACTATCGAGACTATCTAACAAAAGAATATCCATTTTATTTGGAAGACGATATCGCTTGCGTGTATTAATTAGTGATTGCAAGAGGATGGCTATATATTTGTGGCGACATTGCCGCCTACACACGAGACGAGATACGTGGGAATCGAAGGATTCCCACGTATCTCGTCTCGTCTGAGCCGGCCTGAACCATAGTTTGGCGGCCCCGATCATCAGTCACGTTCGACACTTTGCCGCACGCTGATGTGTCACTCTCACGAACACCGTGTCAGTAATCATTTAACAAGTACACGCTAATAAACAAAAGTACAATTCTATCCCCCATTCCTCTTTACATTCACGTATAATTTATATGAACGAGCATATCTTTGGATAGCACCTCCATTTTGAATCTCTGACACTCCAACATATTATACGCCCTCTACAGTAGCACACTCGTCAGTCAATCTTTTGCACTATATAGATTCTTTCTCGGACTTTAAAGAGCTTCAACGTAATTTTTCTCTACTCGCTTACCACCATGGTACGACCTTAACGAGCAAGGTGAAAATGGTTCGCCGTACTTTTACGATAGGCATAAAAATATATTATTATGTGTCTACATTAGGTCTCATCTAAAATATGCTTCGAAGTGTATTTTTGTTGCTGAAACTTTTGAACTTTTTGATATTCAGGCTGAACTTTCAAATTGTTTGAGTGATCTACGGCAAATATGCCACATGGCGTAAATTGAAATTATAGTTTTTTTTCTTATCAAAGTCACGATTATTACATTAACTTAATAAAATATATTTTTTATTTTTGCTGACAAACGTCAGACAGGCTGACGGCTCATTTAATAATAAGCAGTCACCGTCGCCTATAGCTGTTTGTGACACTAGGGGCATCGCGAACATGCTACTGTCTTATTGGGATACATGAACCTGGGTCGCTAATGCCGAAACACAACACAAGGTTGTTATTGCGATATCTTTAAGACCAAGGGTGTTTACCATCCAGACGGGCTTGGGGCCTTACCACGTAGGTGGGCTGTATTGTCACCTTTTATAACAGGCCTCTACCACAGGGGTAGTATTCTTACTCTGCCTCTGCATGGAAAAAAATCACCCTTATTCTTCTTCTTCCAGTGCCTCTTCAATCCTGAAGGTTGGCCGTTAGTTTTCTGTATTCATTTCTATCAGCAGCCAGCCGGAACAGCTGTTCGACGGAGGCAATACCGGTCCATACCCTTATTACATTGACTTATTAAAATAACAAGATAAAAAACCACCAAGGTTTCTAAAATAATTTTTTTAGTCCACACAAAATCGGTTAACTGAGTAAATTTATGTTACAACCTATCTAAAAACTATTTTGAAGTGAGGCACCACTATTTTTTGCGTTAGATATATTATCTCTTACATTAGTTGGTTAATTATTTAATAATCTCAGAAATAAATCCTTACTAATAAGTCGTACTAATTATTTCTAGCAGTCTGTTGCAAGACTATTGTGCGGGGCTGCTAATGAGACCTGACATTTTAACTTGGTTTTAGAAAAATACTGGTTCGGCCTAAATGAAGGTAGAATTACGATATGAAATGCAAACTTGGAGAAATCTGATGAAGACCTCGAACAAGTAGCATACATACATAAATCACGTCTCTTTCCCGTAGGGGTAGGCAGAGACAACTTCTTTCCACTTGCTACGATCCTTACATACTTGTTTCGCTTCGTCCACTTTCATTATTCCCTTCATACATGCCCTTCGGTTTAGGGTACTCTTGACCTGGCCTTTTTTCAAGACGTCCCTGATCTGGTCTCGAAACGTCCGCCTACGTCTACCCCTTCCAACACTTCCATTCACACTCGCCATACACATTTTTCGTCAATCGTTCTTCATTCATTCTCTCGACATGGCCAAACTATCTCAGCATACCTTTCTCAATTTTTGTCACTACATCTTCTTTCAGACGTTTCCTTATCTCACTATTTCTTGCAAGTAGCATAATCTAAGTAAGTTATGGCCATAGATGTTCGCAACACTAGAAATAATATGCTAGGTAGTAGGGCTCCAAGCTCGTCTAGATAGATAACATAGATATAGTACATATATATGTAGATGGCAATAACACTTGATTTCTAAATATGGCGGCACAAAAACCTTTTGTTGTATTCCGGCAAAATTTACTCAAGTTCCATTTCGCCTACGCGGATATCAACGTGTTAGCGGCGTCACAAACATCGACGGCGACGCTTACTGCTTTTTATTATTAAGGCCATCAGCCTGTCTGCTGTTATGCAATAGAAAAATGTTCATTTACTGACAGCCTTGAAAGAAGTTATGGGCTAAAAATTAAATTTACAAGGAAAGGAGGTACTCTTAAAATTCCTACTACCTAATAGCGTTTGTCTTTTAGATACCCTTTCAGAACTAATTACTTAAATTTCCAAGCACTTTGTTCTGGTACATTCATCTATATGTTGCTATCATTAAATATGGATAATGTAAAATAATAATAATTTTTATGACACAAATTTAAGATTTCCGAAACTTGATAAAAAAATTTTAGAGATATTTAAAAAGTTATGTGATACTGTTTGTTGAAACCTTGTTTGGATTATTAAAAAAATTTTGTTCATTCTTCAACTATTCTACACACATGTATCGAAAATTTCTTATACTTAATACGATGGTTAAATTCCAAATTGTTAGAATGATTAGAGTTAAACCTGTCAATGGTGAAGCAGTATTATTAATAAAGGGTTCCCCAGAAACTTATATGAGACTGGTTGTGTAGTTTTTATTATTGAGAAAATCTTCGTTTGCGAATCTCCCCGACTGTGGGATAGTTGGGAGTACATGGGAGTCCGTCATACTTCAAACTACAAAATAGTTCCGATGTCCTTCTTCCTAGAGCCTGGATCAACCGCACAGACTGGGATTAAAATAATTATATTATGTTAAACATTTTTTACACCAATGTCGTTTTAATTTTGTAATTATCCGTGCAGGGGCGGAGAAAGAATACTAACCTCTGTGGCCGGGGTCGGCCTGTCGTAAAAGGTGACAAAACAACCCACCCTAGCTACGTGGTAGGGCCTCAAGCCCGTCTGGATGGCGACCACCTTTGGTCTTAAGTATGCCGCCATAATAACCTTGTGTTGTGTTCCGGCATTAGTGACTTAAGTTCCTGTACCTTTATGGGACAGCAGCGTGTTCGCGATGCCACCGGCGTTGCATACACCTATATGCGACGGTAACTGCTAAATCCTAAGCGAGCCGTCAGCCTGTCTGCTGTTCTATAGCAATAAAAAAATTAAAAATAATAGAAGAATTCGCTGGGGAGATTGCTTGTAAGGACCGATGAAAATACAATAATTGGATTTATTATCCTGATTAGGATCGCCGGGATTTAAAAAAAATGTGACGTATTATAAACGCCTGATAAAATTTTCTAGCAATAATTTTTAACAGTTGATGTCAGGCGCTATGAACTTTTAATAAAACTATTATTAAAAGTTTTATCGTTTAATTAGTACATCAAAAATGACGAGAATAATAATTGTACTGTAGACATTGCAGACAAGCGATCATGTAAGTTACATACAATTATACAATAAATAAAATTAATGAAATAAATATTAAATGAACTCGATTTTGGCCCACTTTAAATGGTTAAGTTGACAATAGAATAGTATATTACTACCTATATTTTAACATATTAATAATATTTTAAGCCAAATGCTGTATTTTACTAAAATAAATATACTACATGATTTCAATATTTCATAACTTTACTATAATTTTGATAATAACAACATAATATTGTATAAAATAAATATATTTCCAGACATCTCATGAATAAAGAGCTTATAATATTGTTTTATAGCAAATAAGTCAAAACTAAATTTAAAGTATCATTTGAAAGTTATACTGTTTGTTATCTTTTACGACTGAGATATCGAAGATATTTGTTTTACATCGTTTTCAGAGCGTATTGCGATTGCTTGTTTCCCGTTACTTTGGCGGACAAATACGTGGCCTCTTGGGGTCCAATAGAAGTTATAGTCATGTTTTCTACACTCTTCATGTAATCTATACAATAAGTGGTGGTTGTTACAAGTGAGCCGCTCATTGATACGCATACGCTGAGCCGGTCCCTCTAATCCAATGTCAGTGGTACTGAATTTACGTCACATGCGTGCCGCCCGGAGTTATCCGTCACGCTGGTGACGACGCATGAATCGTATGATAATGCGGCGAGGTGGCACTTGCGATGCACTCCCATCAGATTCAATACTCTAGTTACTCCTTCCAATAAGCTCAACAAAAACAATATCATCGTCAATAAGGATTCCAAGTTTTGTTGCCAGATTGATTTTTGTATGAGACACGTCCTCATGTACTTTTTCGGGAATACCATCAATGTTTAGATAACACAGTAACGCTTCTTGGTCACGCTCATTTAATTCACTTTGAAGTTGGACTATGATACTCTTAAAATCTACCATATTTTTTGATTCAACAGCCGAAATTCTATGTTCTAACATATCAACTCCGATTTCGATGCTGTCCAAACGCTGTCCTATCCCAGACATGTTACTGCGAAACTGAACCATCACGTTTAAAAATTCGTGTAATTCTGTCACATATAGACTGCAATATCTCGTCTCAAGGCCTGTACTTCATTTATATTTACTTCTGAAGTCTACATCTACTATAGATGAAAATGCTGCACTCTCACTTTTAGGGGGGTAGTCTTGCCCTTGAATGCACTTCACCGGAGTAAAACTATTGTCTCCCTTTTGTACATTACTTGTACATCCAGGACAGTTCCAGTTCTTAAACAAAGCAACAGCGTCAAATATTCCTACGCATCCTTTGTGGAATGTAAGTGGACAAGATGAGCATATGACAGTTCCTATCGATGACAGAAATTTGCCATAGGCTGGTGAACACTTCACCATTTTATATTGTATTATCCAAACTAATATTATATAGAGTATCACAGTAATTGCCTGGTCATTCCAATCTTCCTATACGGAGCTGAGACGTGAACGCTGAGGATGCAAGACCGTCGCAAGATTGACGCACTGGAAAAGTGGTGTTGGAGACGCCTGCTCAGAATCCCGTGGACCACGCACCGTACCAACGTTTCGATCCTGAAGGAAAATCCAAGGGAGATTAACGTCAAATGTGCAAATACGAAACCTGAAGTTCTTCGGGCACATCACCCGTAACGAGGACTCGATGGGCGGGTGGTTGTGCAAGGGAAAATCGAGGGCAAAAGATCTCGCGGGCACTCTCCAACACGGTGGACAGACCTCATCAAATCTGTGACGCACTCCGGTATCAATGATTGCTCTCACTCTGCTAGGCATCGATGTGATGGTGGCGCATCGTAAAAACAGCGATGGCGCAGAAATTGACCAGCGCATGACCACGACCACTCTGTCAAGAGTGCACGAATAAGAATAACTAATACTATTAATGCGAAAGTGAGTTTGTTTATTGGTTACCCTTTCACGCCGACACAGCTGAACCAATTTTGATGTATATTAGGTAGGTATAGTCATAGATTGGACCTTGGAAAAGGACATAGTACATTTTTTATTCATATGGCAGAACATTTTCCGGGTCAACTATATAGTTATATATAGTTTTAGTCTGAACTTCCCGAAGAAAATAAATATTTTTGATTCTATTTTGACCGTAAAAAACACTAAGTATTTAAAAGAGGATTACGAGTATAACTCATCTATTATTTAATTCGATAACACCAATACTTCTACAGCTTTTCGTAACGATGTTATTACAAAAATTTTCATTTTAATGATGATAAAATGATAATTTAATATTTTTAGTTACAAAATTAAGCATGAGCAAAACGTATCGTATCGCTATCCGTGACGTCACTCCACAAACGCTGTAGACTTATCAAGGACCGATGACAATACAATAATTTGATAAGAATAATTTGTATTTTTAGAAATGTAATAGATTAATATATGTAATAAAATAAATAAGTATAATGTAGAAATGTAACAAATGTAATGATCCATACAATTTTATTGTTAACTAAATGTGTGGTATTATCTAATATATAAAATTCTCGTGTCACAGTTTTCGTTGCCATACTCCTCCGAAACGGCTTGACCGATTTTGATGAAATTTTTTGTGCTTATCCGGTATCTATGAGAATCGGCCAACATGTATTTTTCATCCCCCTAAATGTTAGGGGTAGTCCAACCCTAAATTTTTTTTTAATTTTTTGACATTTTATTATTTATATGGTAGAACAACGTTTGCCGGGTCAGCTAGTTATCTAGAAATTTTCAGACACAAATATTTTTTTTGTTTTATGAATAAATGATATGAAGATTATCACATTGTCCTGATTAGGATCACCAGCATTAAAAAATTTGTGAACACATTTTAAAGACAAATTGAACAAAAAATAAAAAAAATATTCTTAATATAGGAATAAAATAATGAACGAAAAATAGTATTATTCTGAAAAAAGCGTGGGGTTATTAGAGTGAGATTGAGAATTTTTAACTTAATAATAATAAATAATAAGCCTCTTTATTTCTAAAAATACTAAACTAATCTACATTTTTTGTTAAACTAATTATTATATTTTTAACGCTGTCAGCAACTCTAAATTTTCCTCAATTTCGATGGCACTACAGATAGCATCCGATCACTAGAAAATTGAATTCAACAACAACTACTACGACCAACAATCGAATGCTACCAAATCGACCACCAAAGAAAACGACAACAACGACCTCTTTAACTATTTTTAAAACGAACAAACAACTAAAATAAAACTCAACGCTGCAGATGAAACTCGTTTATTGAAAAACATAAGCGAACCCAGGTAAATGACATGAATGAAACTATAGCGCGATTCAAAAATGTACAGCGCCATCTAGCGCGCTCGAATGTTGAACTAATTTAGCCTGTGTAATCATTCAACTCACCAGATAATGTTTGGTGTTAGGATCTTATTAGACACGCAAACCTTTTTAGGAACCAGCTATTTTATGAACTTCATGAACCAGCGGTGGACGATTCAGAAAAATGGCAGGCAGACCGACAGCTTCCTGGCAGGCATACCGACAGCTTCCTGGCAGGCAGACCGACAGTTTCCATTCTTTCTTCTGTTATGAATAGTAACCAGTGGCGGAATGGCAGGCAGACTGACAGACAGCCTCAGCACTCGACGACGACCGAAAGAAAAAGAGGGGGTGGCACCTACTTGTGGCACTTTATATGGAAGCGGTCAGCCTGTCCCTCACTCATCCCCATTCCACACTTCGAAAGCGACTCTCATTGGTCGCTTATACTTCGGAAGTGTTACACTCCGAAAGCGATGAAAACTCTCTTTGGTTGTTTTAAATATTAGTCAGTGTTGCCAATAAGATAATTTTGAGTTCGATATTCCCAACAATATAATATTGGAACCCCATTCTGGGTATAGGCCTCCTCCAGCTTTCTTCGAGTTTCCCTACTCATGGCATTGCTGTTCCAATATATCCCAGTAATATCCACAATTTCATCGATCGATCTACTCCTTGGGCAGCATCTTTTTCTTTTACCTATTGGTCCTTGCCAGGTTGTAGCCTGTATTGTCCATCTCTTATCCCTCAATCTTGCTATATGCCCTGTACAGCGCCATTTTTGTGTTAGAGCATGCTTAAGAGCATCTATTATTTTCGTCTTTTTTTTTATGTGGTCGCTTCTTATCTTTTGGATCTTTCTTATTTTTATCATACTTCATTCCGTGGCTTTTTTTATAGTTAGAGTTCAGCAGACAGGCAAACGGCCTCGGTAGGTGGTCACCGTCGTCTATGGACGTCTGCAACACCAGAGGCATTAAAAACGCGCTGCCAGCCTCGAAACAAATTTTATAACGCCTTTTTTGAAGAACCCTATACCGTACCGCGCTAAGAAAACCTCAGCCGGAAGCTCATTCCAACTCCTGAGAGTACGCAACATGAACGTTCTTGAGAACCGTTTCGTACAAGAAATAAGAGGCTTCAAGAAATGGGGATGAACACCTAGCCGATGGCGAGCAATGCGGTGGTAGAAAGACAACGAGGGCACGATTCTAAATAGCTCCGCAGAACACTCCCCGTTGTACAGACGGTAGAATAAGCAAAGAAACGCAATGTTTCTCCGAAGTTTATCTCTACTCTCCACAGTATTCATCAACATATGTACGTATGTATATCAAACGTCTACGTAATATGTATTTTTATTAAATTAAAATATATTTAAGATTTTTTTAAATAAAATATTACGTATCTGGCATTGACCTCTTTGTAAACTTGTGGATGTGGATGTAGCATCCGTCGACGGATGAAATAGACTAACATAGGATATATATTTATTTACAATAAAAGACATAATTATATAACAATACAAAAATAACAAATTTAAATTAATAGCACGACTTCACAATTTACGACTTAGATTTTTTCTCAGAAATAACAACCGTTGGCAACGCATGACACATCACACAGGCTACCACAAATTTGTGCTTTACCAAATTTCATGTAAAAGTGTAAAAAATATATAAACATATTGTTTTTAATGTACGAGTATAAATAAATCAATTTAACCTATGAATACGATATATTTTATTCTGACATCTCAAGTTAGTAGTAGTTAGAGACAGCACTACGTTTTCATGGAAATTTATAAGACAAAAACTATTATATGAAAAAAACGAGTTTTTCATGAAAAGGAACGCCCACATCTGTTTCAAATCGGCAGTATACGTCAGGAGCCTGTCCGACACTTGGATAAAGGTCCGTTTAGATACGTTCTCTTCGGTATTTAATTTAATAATTTGATCAAATTGAATAAACTATAATGCTCTCAAAGACTAGGAGCTGTGGCTTCCCACAAATAATAGCCACTGGTGACGAAATATTTTTGTAGGAATATTTCCGTCCTTTAGTAAAAATACTGATCCCAACGGCCGGCGGCGGCCTGTTGTAAAAAGTGACAAAAACAAACAAAAACTTATTTATTTATTTACTTATTTATATTTTAACGAAACCCTTATGAACCAGCCATTTTATGAACTTCATGAACCAGCCCCACGAACTTTATGAACCAGCGGTGGACGATTCAGAAGAATGGCCAGCAGACCGACAGACAGCCTCCGCACGTGACGACGACTGAACGAAAAAGAGGGTCTGACACCTACTTGCGGCGCTTTATATGGAAGCGGTCGGTCTGTCCCTCACTCGTTCCCATTCCACACTTCGGAAGCGACTCTCATTGGTCGCTTATATTCCGGAAGTGACTCTCTTTAGTTGTCCAAACATTAGATTCTCATCGATCGATTATACTCCGGAAGTCTTACTCTCCGGAAGTGTGATTCTCATTGGTTGTCCAAACATTAGATTCTCATTGATCGTTTATACTCCGGAAGTGTTGCATTCCGGAAGTGATTCTCTTTGCTTGTTTTAAATATTAGTCAGTGTCGCCAATAAGATAATTTTGAGTTCGATATCCATAACATAATATATTCATTTATTTGAACACTACACGACACTATCTATATAGTAAAGCTTCAAGCCCGCTTAGATAGCAACTATGAACGGTATCTAAATACCTAGTCAGGTCATAAGTATTGTCACACAGTAAAAACTTTTCTTTTAGAATGCTGGCCACAAAAAAGTTTATTGAATTCGAATCTCGAATTGTTCATGAAAATAAAAATGTATACTTTTAGAATTTTACTCATTTTTTAAATATGGAGTGGACGTTTAAAGAAGACCGTGTTGCAGTTATTGCGTTGCATCGTTGCGGTTACGCGCCAATTCAAATTTTTAACATACTGAAAAATTTGAATATAACCAAAAGATTCATTTATCGTACCATCAAACGATACAATGAAGACTCTAGTGTAGATGACAGGTCAAGAAGTGGTCGCCCTCGGTCTGTTAGGACTCCAGCAGTGATAAAAGCTGTGAAGGCACGAATTCAAAGAAATCCCAAACGTAAGCAGAAACTGTTGGCCCTTCAGATGGGGTTAAGCAGAACCTCGGTGAAAAGGGTGTTAAATGAAGACTTAGGGCTTCGGGCATATCGAAGAAAAACAGGACATCGTTTGAATGCTCGTCTAATGGACCTGAGACTGAAGAGATGCCGCGCTTTGTTGAAGCGGTACGCGGGAAAAAAATATCGGGAAATTCTTTTTTCGGATGAAAAATGTTTACCGTAGAAGAGAGCTACAACAAACAAAATGATAAGGTGTACGCACACAGTAGTGAAGAAGCGAGCAACCGTATTCCGCGTGTCCAACGAGGTCATTTTCCATCCTCGCTCATGGTATGGTTGGGAGTTTCTTATTGGGGCTTAACAGAGGTACATTTTTGTGAGAAAGGTGTAAAAACGAATGCTGTTGTGTATCAAAATACAGTCCTGACGAACCTTGTGGAACCTGTTTCTCATACCATGTTCAATAACAGGCTCTGGGTATTCCAACAAGATTCGGCGCCAGCTCATAGAGCGAAGAGCACACAAGACTGGCTGGCGGCGCGTGAAATCGACTTCATCCGGCACGAAGACTGGCCCTCCTCCAGTCCAGATTTGAATCCGTTAGATTACAAGATATGGCAACACTTGGAGGAAAAGGCGTGCTCAAAGCCTCATCCCAATTTGGAGTCACTCAAGACATCCTTGATTAAGGCAGCCGCCGATATTGACATGGACCTCGTTCGTGCTGCGATAGAGGACTGGCCGCGCAGATTGAAGGCTTGTATTCAAAATCACGGAGGTCATTTTGAATAAACTTTAATGTCATAAGAATCTATGTTTTGTTAAGTTCATTTTGGTATATGAATGGTTACATAATGAATAAACGTGTTACAATTATTTTACATTAAACATGTGGCAGAATTTATGACCTGACTAGGTATATTAACCTTAAAATAACACGTTTGTTTTTCTAACATGTGTACAAAAATACTTCTATGGCGTCAAAAACCTGTTTTTCTTCGCAATAGTCTGTACTGGCTAATTTCCAGCCATCCAATGCTGCATTAATTTTCCCAACTCTCTAGGACACCTACGTGCGCAGTCTCGTTATTTACTAGCCAGTCCTTATAGAAAACATTTGATAGATGATCTCTATATACATATTTATTCATTAACGAAAGTATCGTTAGAGAAGTAATATTTTTTTTTGTTTTACACTAACCTGAAATTAAATTAAAGGAAGTGTGCAAATTGTTGGTGGTTGAAAAACTAAAAAATGGTTACTTTGCTAGGTGAAAGAGCTCCAAGCGCATCTAGATGGCAAGCAACCACCCCTAGTGTATAAGTATGCCGCCATAATAACCTCAATTTGTATTCCGGAATTAGTTCATGTACCTATATGTGGACAGCAGCGTGTTGCGGTACCCCTTGCGTCACAAATATTAGTACCTGATTACTATTAAGTAAACCGTCAGCCTGTCTACTGTCGCTCAGAAACAAAAAAAGTAAAAGACTAGCGTAGTATATATTTATGCGAAGGAACGAATGTCATATAACAAAGGAAATGAAAGAAATGAGAGTGGGTGGATACAGCAGAACAGGTAGGCAGACCAAAAAAAAGATAGAGGATTTGCATTTAAGATGATATGGTGAAAAAGGCTAACAGAGGTAAGTAGAAGAAGTATGCATGTTGTGCCGACACCACCTAATGTGGAATAAGTGCAGGAAGAAGATTCTTCTTCTTTCTTTCTTTAATACTAAGCTAACAATACAATCCAATATATATATATATATATATATATATATATATATATATATATATATATATATATATATACGCATCAACTAATACAATCCAATATTTCCAGATATTTTTTACAGCTGGAGTTTAGCAGCCAGGCAGACGGCCTATCCGATAGGTGGTCATCGTCGTTTGAACGTTAGCAACACCAGAAGCATTTTCAACGCAACCTGACCTTCACACCCCTTGTGTTATGAAGGTCAATGTATAACATAACATTTATTGCTCTCGAGTATAATAAAATCTTGCCGTTGTGTACACGCCTTAACGAATAAAGGTCCAAATGAGGGAAGAATGATGGATTCCTAAAATACGGCGAGGGCCTAGCTGGATATAAATGCGGGAATCTGTATGTAGATAGTCACAAAGGATAGTTGGGATATTCATAAATTAAATTAATATTTTTGGAAAAGAACCTGTTTTAGACACTTTGACAACCTCCGTAACGACTAACGCACGTCTGATCGCTTGCAGATGCCAAGATTCCCGTCCCACATCTATATGTTCATGTATAATATATATATATATATATATATATATATATATATATATATATATATATATATATATATATATATATATATATATATATATATATATATATATATGTATATATTTATTAATGAAAGGAATATATCAGTTCTCTAATCCATAACGCAAGTTGGTAGTTTGAGACTAGATGGTGTTGTGTTTATTATGTTTATTAGTTTTATTGTTACAAGGCTTTCGTCTGTAATGGTATGATTAAAATCGACCGTTTGATAGTCTACTTATTTTTTTTCATGCTGTAGGACAGCAGACAGGCTGACGGGTGTTTGCAACGCCAGTGGCATCGCGAACACGCTGCTGTCCCATAAGGGTACAGGAACTTGGGTCACTTATGCCGGAACGCAACACAAAGTTATTACGGCGGCATACTTAAGACCAAAGGTAGTCCCTATCCAGACGGGCTTGAGGCCCTACCACGTAGCTAAGGTGGGTTGTTTTGTCGCCTTTTACGACAGGCCGACCCCGGCCGCAGAGGTTAATATTCTTTCTCCGCCCCTGCACAAATAAATGAGGAAAGTCTACTTGTAAGGTATAATTAGATAGAATAATTCAGAAACTTACAACTGAGTACAAACAGAGAACAAACTGAGTTTGAGTATATATATGTTTACTAGTATTAAACAATAGTATTCAAATTCAACTTTTTTAGTTCAAATTTTTAGCTGGGACATATTTTTTAAATATTTTTTTTACTAATTGTCATTTATAAGAACTAAATATATTTAATTTTAATTTCATTCAAATATTTTATTCAATTGTAAAAATAATATGTAAAATTATCGATCGAATAGATCACAGAATACAAAAGAGTAAAAGAATAATTGAAAAGAATAATTAAATTATATAAACAGACAGGCGAAATTTTAGTTTAATTCGTCCTAAATGTACATAATACACTTCTCTTTACTTAAAAAATATATCTGCGAAATAAAATTACATTACAAAGAACATCACTAAGACAGTTTTATGTATAAAAACGTACTTGAAAAGTCATTTCGAAGAACAAAACTTTCCGGAAAACGATTTAAAAGATATTAAGTTAGCTATATCCACATCTAACTGGATTTCGGGACCTATTTTCTAATACAGTGTACAGTGCGATGTCAAATAGATACTTGTTAAGGAGGACCTTACTTTTTATGTGACTGCCTCCCTCTGACGCGGGAGGGTCAGACCAAAAATGTGCTAGCGTCATAAAGGATGTGTGTTAAAGTATTGAAGTACCGTATAAAAAGAGGCTGCTTATTTCAACCAGGCCGATAATAGGCCATCAACGGACTTCCATGATGCCCCGCCGCATAGGTGTACGTGCTTCGGCGGTCTAGTCCACGCCACTAGAGGGTACTCGCCCCTTAATTTATATAGGGGTAAAGAGGCCAGCCTCGATGCTCCAACCTCCCCTGCACAAGAGGTAAAATAACCAAATATCTATTTTCTGCTGACCACACATACGGAAGATTATTGGGTCTCGATCGGAGCTCCATTAGGATTCTCTGATCATTGCTCAATAAATCACTATGAGGCTTCTTCAATCTCATTCTTATACTAGAATCGCTTACAGTCAATATTTGAACCCCATGGAGCCGCTGCTGCAGTTGAATAGAGGTAAAGTGGCGTTTTCTCAGCCAGAAGACGCCCACTGCTGGACAAAGGCCTCCCCCAAAGATCTCCACGATGATCGGTCCTGCGCTGCCCTCATCCAACCTATTCCGGCGATCTTGACCAGATCATCGGTCCATCCATATATATATATATATATATATATATATATATATATATATATATATATATATATATATATATATATATATATATATATATATATATATATATATATATATATATATATATATATATATATATATATATATATATATATATATATATATATATATATATATATATATATATATAATATTATTTATTTGTTTCAGTCTGGATGGTCCGAATAAATCAAACAAATTTGTTTCTGTAAAAATAACAGAAACGACAATTAAAGTTGATTACTCGTCTTTCATAACTCTTGCTTTTCTATCTATTAATTAAATTATTTAAATCAAATCTGTAACGTAATAACGTAAATATTGTTTACTTTTTTGTAGGCAAATGTCATGTGTCACACTTCTATGACACATGACATTAAGCGCGTTAAATCAAAAGGGATTATGTCCTGGTTACACAACCTAACCATAATACAATAACATTAAAGAGATGATATTCTCTTTACATCTCCCCTCCACGATATGAAAATTGCATAATTTTTCAATCAGCTTCAACTTCAAACATTGGAATTAGTTTTGTCACGTGGAATAGACTCGTGTCTTGATTTCTTTTTCCAGTTTTTATTTTATAAATTGAGTTTGAAATTTTTTCTTCTATTATATATGGGCCGATTCTTAGTTCTTCTAGCTTTTTCCTATTGAGTTTGTTTCCATTCTCTATGAATACCGTATCTCCTTCGTTGAATTCATGGTGTCTTCTGTTTCTATTAAATAAACTTTCGTTATACTTATGTGATCTCTGTGTTCTTTCTAATGCTAATTTCTTATCTCTTATCCAGTCTTCTCCGTTTTTCTTTCTTTTTAACTCTTCTGGTATGTTACTGGTGTCTGTGCCATATAATAGATACTCTGGTGTAAATCCCGTTATTGTATGTTCTAGTATATTATACTTATTCACACATTCTCTCGCTATCGATGTCCATGCTCTATTCTTTTTCTCTTCGTTTATTTTACATCTTATTTTATTTACTAATGTCTGATTCAGTCTTTCATTCAGACCATTAGAAAATGGTGCATTTATTGCAGTAAAAATTAATTGCACTCCTTTATTTTTTAAATAATCTTTAAATTCTTTCGAATTTATTCCAGGATATTGGTCCGTTAAGATTGTTCCGATGTTTTCTATGTCTAACACAGTTTGAATTAGTTTTATAAAATCAGCGGCGTTTTGAGTTCTTGATGTTGAAATGAACGCATATCTCGTGAAATGATCAACAAGTAAATGAATATATTTTTTTGTTGATCTAGTGCTTCCAAATCCTCCAATTGTATCTATGGACATAATTTCGAAAGCTTTGGTCGCTGGTCCTAATTGTGACATTGAGCCGAATTTATGTTGCCCTCTTGACTTATTCTTAATACATATATAACATTCTTTACAAATTTTTTTTATATTCTTCACTAAATTTTTAGCAGTATAATATGGACATATTTTCATTTGTGTTTGTGTTATTCCTGTGTGACACCATTCCTTGTGTATTTTATTAATTAAATCAATACTGAATTTTTCTGATAATATGATTTTCTCTCTTTTCTTCACTTTTTTATAATATATTCCGTTTTTCTCTATTAATTTTTCTTTTTTATTCTGTAATAGTATATTATTCATCTGATCTAATTTTATTTCATCTATTTCAATAAAATTTACCGTTTTTAATAAATCCTCTTCTTCTGTATTTGATTCTAGAACAGGGTTTCTACTCAAGCAGTCCGCTTCTTTATTATCTTTACCTGGGACGTATATAATTTTAAAATCGTATTGAGATAGATAGTGACTTAGATCGCCCAATTCTTCGTCTGTTCGTGCTTTTATATTCATATTTTCCAGTGGTTTGTGGTCAGAGTATATTTCGAAGTATCTCCCTATCAGCCAGTGTTGCCAGTACTTTATTGCCTCTTTTATAGCTAAGCATTCAAGATAAATAGCTTTTTTCTTTTTTGCGTTTCATTAAGTTTCTTTGAGAAGTAGGCCACAGGTTTTTCTTTTCCATCCTCTTGTGTTTGTTTTAGTATTGCGCCTATACCTTCAAGTGATGCATCTGTATATATCTTGATTGGAAGGTCTTTGTCGAATATCTCCAACACTGGTTGGGAACATAGCATTTCTTTTATCTTTCTGAAAGATTTTTCACAATCCTCTGTCCATATAAATTTTACATTTTTTTTTAATAGTTGATGTAATGGATCTAGTAATATTGAGCTCTTTTCTATATATTCATGGTAAAAATTTATTTTCCCCAGAAATTGTCTAATTTGCTTTTGTGTAGTAGGAATTGGGAAATTTTTTATTGACGTTATGTTGTCTTTCAACGGTTTAACCGTATTTTCTCCTATTACATGTCCTAAATATCTAACCGAACTAGCAGCGAATGTACACTTTTTAAATTTTAACCTGAGTCCTTCTTTTTTTATTGCATTTAATAATTTTTCAATATGATTTAGATGTTCTTCAAACGTCGGTGAGTGTATTAAGATATCGTCTATATAGTTCACTGAAAATTCAGTTAGTCCATATTTTCTTAATATGCTACTCAGAATTCGTTGAAATATAGCTGGAGACGTTTTTAAGCCAAACGGTAGACATGTCCATTGATAGTGACCATCTTGTGTTACAAATCCCGTCTTCCTCCTATCCTCAATTCTTAGTGGTATTGACCAAAAAGCTGAGTTAATGTCCAGTGTCGTAAAGTATTTACAATTTCTGGCTCTTATTATTATATCATATATTAAAGGGAATGGTTGTGCCTGAGGGACAATGTTTTTATTTAAATCTCTAAAGTCTATGCACAGACGTGTCTTTCCTTCATTTTTCTTATATGCTAGTGTGACGGGTGCAGCAAAAGGACTATAAGATTCTTCGATTAAATTCTTCTCTAGTAAGTTGGCTATTTGTTTCTCTATTTCTTTTTTGTCTTTTATATTACATCTATAGGGTCTTTTACTGCAGTATTTCTCCACTATTAAGTCAATTCTAGCTTCATATTCGTTAACAGTCCCAATATCATACTTGTCTTTCGCAAACACTGATTTGTTTTTAACTATCAATTTTTCTATCTTCATTTTTTTATCTTTATCTAAATGTTCTATATTTGTTTGAAATTCTTCTGTTTCCACGTGTTCATTAAAATTAATTGAACAATTTGTAACTTCACTTAATGTTATCTCTGGTTTTTCTAACTTTTTCTCTATTTTCTGTGAGATTTCTAAATTTTCATTCAACCTCAACTTAAACATAGGAATTAAGTCTAATCCTATTATAAAATCTTCAAAATCCTCTCTTTCAACTACATATATATCTACTATTTTTTCTATATCAAATATTTTTATTCTTATTCTTACCAATCCATTTGTCTGATTCACACCATTGACAGACCTCAAGAATATCTTGTTTAAATCTTCTCTATTCTCTTTTATTTTTATCCATTTCGAGTTTATCAAGGATACTTGAGAACCTGGATCATATGTTCCCATTATCTCTATCTGATTCTCAACTAGTAGCTTAAGTCTGATCAATGGTGTGACTATTAGTTTTTTTTCTCTGTATTTAAATTTACTTCTATTACTGAATTGCTTCCTATAGCTTTAGGTTTCTCTTTTTTCTCTAGTTTAAACCAGCATTTTTCTTCTGGATGATATCTTATACCTTTACCCATGTTTTCACATGTCATACATGGTTTCTTTTCTTCATTTCTGAATTTATGTTCTGGTTTACCTTCTTTTTTAAATGTTTTCTTTTTATTTATTATCCCTTCAAGCTTCTGTAATTCATTTATTAAATCTTTTGTATTTTCTATTTCATCTCTGGCGATCTTCTCTCTAATAAATTCTGGCAACCCAAATGCAATTCTATCTATCATTGTATCAGCGTCCATGTCCTTATTTATTTCTAATAATAATCGTTCTTTCTTTATTGCATATTGTACTATTGAACCTTCTTTGTATTTAAAATAATGAGCATATGTCCTGCTACTCCATCCCTTACCTGAAAAGGTTTCTATTAATATCTGTTTCCACGTATTCCAATTGTTTTCATGTTCTCCTTTTATTACAGTAGAAGTATACCAATCTTGGCAAGTTGCATCTAAAAATATTCTTAATAATTCTATTTTAGTTTTATCTTTTTCTATTTTAAATCTTCCACACTCTTTTTCGAATATATGTAACCATTGTCTAACATTAGATGTTTTATAATTAAATTTTTCTAATACAAATTTATCTACAATATGTTTTAAGTTTTTTTCTTCTTCGTGTTTTTCTGATTTTTCAATTAATTTTTCTAATATTTTTTCCAAGCTCGAGTTTTCTTTAATATTCTCTTGAAGTGTTTGTTTTAAATATTTCCCTCCAAACTGGATATTTCCTTCATCATCTAAATGTATCTTTTCTAATTCTTTTGAAATTTTTATCCATATTTTTAACTCATCATGCCTTTTTCCTAATGAATTTTTTACCTTTTTGAAAGTCTCCGTCTTTGTCAACTCTTCATGATAATCTGCATACATGAGGTCATCTGGTATAACATATTTTTCCCCTTGTTCTGTGACAATTGAGGTTACAGCTACTACTGTAGTTTTACAGTCCTTTGGAGAAGCCACAGCTCTGAACTCGAATTGCAATTTCATTTTGTGACGAAAATTGTCGTTTTATAATATTATTTATTTGTTTCAGTCTGGATGGTCCGAATAAATCAAACAAATTTGTTTCTGTAAAAATAACAGAAACGACAATTAAAGTTGATTACTCGTCTTTCATAACTCTTGCTTTTCTATCTATTAATTAAATTATTTAAATCAAATCTGTAACGTAATAACGTAAATATTGTTTACTTTTTTGTAGGCAAATGTCATGTGTCACACTTCTATGACACATGACATTAAGCGCGTTAAATCAAAAGGGATTATGTCCTGGTTACACAACCTAACCATAATACAATAACATTAAAGAGATGATATTCTCTTTACATATATATATATATATATATATATATATATATATATATATATATATATATATATATATTTATATATCTAACTATATAAAAATAGCACCATAAACATAGAATACATACACAATGAACTCACTCAAAGAACCTTACATTGACACACACACGTAGATTTTGCGAAGTTTTAACAATTCAAAAATTTCCCTGCGCCTTTTTGGTTAATAAAATGATCGTCGACAAAATGACTTCGAAAAGATACAATTTATAGCTGTGACAATAAAAGTCCCCGTGTAGAGGACTTTGTGGCAATCTCGGCGCGTTGAATGTTCGACCACGCCCACCATAGCCCCCACACACACCTCTACGGCATCGCCCCTTTGCACACCCGGCCACCAAATCACCGTGGCATTTGGCTATCAACTTCAAGGGATTTAATAGAACAAAAGCCGCTGATGGCCTTCGATAACCAAGACTGGTCTACCAAGCCAAGATGGGCCAATGTAGAGCTCCAATAACGCCACTAATATGGTCATGCACTCTCGCAGCTCGAACTACGTTACCTAGGGGTCGTTACCCCCTGAGTTTACGCCAGGTAAAGCCCCAAACCTCCCCCACTAACAGACTGTGAAGAAGACCCGGATGACAATAAAAAGGTCTTTCAAGCCTCCGATACATTAAAAAATAATATTATACTTATAAGTTACATTTCTCCAACGCCTTCAAAAACTAATGTTCATTTCGCTCATACAATCTTGCTTCAAATATCACCTTAGGGTTATCTCGCCATCACAGCTCGCTGAGAGCGAATATTTATTTACAACTCAATATTTTTTGAATAAAGACTTTATTTTCTTAACAGTAAGGCTCTAATTTCTTTGTACAAGGATTTAGTTTTGCTTTGTTATGCTCAGACGAGCGATTTATATTTGTTTCGATTTTTTTAGCGTTATCTTTAATGTGGTACCAGTCAGAAATAAGAGTGAGCCTATCATTACTTTTCTAAGCAGTCTTCAGAGGCGAGAATTTTACTATACCTTCCTTTTGCTAAGATAGACAGCAAGGGCCGTAATATCCGTTTGGAATTCGGGGTCACACGGTACTTCACCTATTTTTTTAGCTGGAGTTCACTAGACAAGCAAACGGTCCGATAATAGATAATCACCATCGTCTGTTAACGTCTGTAACGCCAGAATAATTGTCAACGTGCTGCAAGTCTGGAAGAAATTTTATAACATCCTATTTGAAAAACCTCGTATACGTTGGTAAAAGAAGCTGGAAGCTCACTACGAATCCAGAGAGTACGAAGTATGAACGTATTTGAGAAATGTTTCCTACAGGAAAGTTGTGGCTTGAGGAAATGGGGATGAAATACGACAAAAGCACTATTGTAAGCATTACACATAAACACTCCCACGATATTAAAATAAAATTAACAAAATTTATTACATCTTCTATTTTTATGGCTGAGGTGAAGCCACAAAAAAGTTTATTGATTTCGAATTTCGAATTGTTCATGAAAATAAAAAAGGTATACTTTTAGAATTTTACTCATTTTTAAATATGGAGTGAACGCTTAAAGAAGACCGTGTTGCAGTTATTGCGTTGCATCGTTGCAGTTACGCGCCAATTCAAATTTTTAACATACTGAAAAATTTGAATATAACCAAAAGATTCGTTTATCGTACCATCAAACGATACAATGAAGACTCTAGTGTAGATGACAGGTCAAGAAGTGGTCGCCCTCGGTCTGTTAGGACTCCAGCAGTGATAAAAGCTGTGAAGGCACGAATTCAAAGAAATCACAAACGTAAGCAGAAACTGTTGGCCCTTCAGATGGGGTTAAGCAGAACCACGGTGAAAAGGGTGTTAAATGAAGACTTAGGGCTTCGGGCATATCGAAGAAAAACAAGACATCGTTTGAATGCTCGTCTAATCGACCTGAGACTGAAGAGATGCCGCGCTTTGTTGAAGCGGTACGCGGGAAAAAAATATCGGGAAATTCTTTTTTCGGATGAAAAAATGTTTACCGTAGAAGAGAGCTACAACAAACAAAATGATAAGGTGTACGCACACAGTAGTGAAGAAGCGAGCAACCGTATTCCGCGTGTCCAACGAGGTCATTTTCCATCCTCGCTCATGGTATGGTTGGGAGTTTCTTATTGGGGCTTAACAGAGGTACATTTTTGTGAGAAAGGTGTAAAAACGAATGCTGTTGTGTATCAAAATACAGTCCTGACGAACCTTGTGGAACCTGTTTCTCATACCATGTTCAATAACAGGCACTGGGTATTCCAACAAGATTCGGCGCCAGCTCATAGAGCGAAGAGCACACAAGACTGGCTGGCGGCGCGTGAAATCGACTTCATCCGGCACGAAGACTGGCCCTCCTCCAGTCCAGATTTGAATCCGTTAGATTACAAGATATGGCAACACTTGGAGGAAAAGGCGTGCTCAAAGCCTCATCCCAATTTGGAGTCACTCAAGACATCCTTGATTAAGGCAGCCGCCGATATTGACATGGACCTCGTTCGTGCTGCGATAGACGACTGGCCGCGCAGATTGAAGGCCTGTATTCAAAATCACGGAAAACATTTTGAATAAACTTTAATGTCATAAGAATCTATGTTTTGTTAAGTTCATTTTGGTATATGAATGGTTACATAATGAATAAACTTGTTACAATTATTTTACATTAAACATGTGACAGAATTTATGACCTGACTAGGTATATATATATATATATATATATATATATATATATATATATATATATATATATATATATATATATATATATATATATATATATATATATATATATATATAATTGGAATCTCAAAATTGGCTCCAACAATTTTCATGAAATTTAGTATACGGTGGGTTTCAGGTGCGATAAATCGATCTAGCTAGGAATCATTTCTAGAAAATGTCAAAAGGTGGCGTTTGAGTAGTCCCAATTTAAACTGAAAAATGACTGTTCCTGACATCTATCGGCGAATAATAATACTATTTTTTTTAAATTGCTTTAACGACACAACAACACTAAAGCTATTCCAGCAGATGGCGTTGTTAAGTAACACGAAGTCAATGAGTGTTTGCTTTGAGGTTAGACTAAGAAAATTAATTGTTAATTTCCAAGCAACACAATTTATAAAAAAAAATACCGAGCAAAGCTCGGTTATCCGGATATTAAACCTTAAGTCATTATTGATAAGGTACGAATTCTTACTATCGGTACACGTGACTTGACGCGAGTTTTACATTTTTTACCCATCACAAAAAAGTGCACAACGCCGATAAAGAAGTTTTCACTTCAAAAATTGTTTTGTATATTCCAGATGAATTCTAAAAAGCTGAACTCTCTACAAATCATCATGAAATCATCTATTATTATATTTTCTACCCAATCTAAGCCATTTGGTGGTTTAAATATAAAGCGATCTAAAAACGCATTCTCTGCGCTTGTTTGTTGCGGTTATTCGCAATTTGCTCTGCGGTTCTCGTCTCATTGCCTAATTTTCAACACGAACACCCGACACTTCGGACTTTGCCTATCAATTTGTGGGATGTGTAATATCAAGCCTGTATTATTTGGTAGATATATCTCTACCAACTAACATAATATACTTTTAGAACTGAAAACTTCCTAAATCATGTTACAAAGTTTGTCTTGTATTGATTGAAACTGAGCCAACACGCTCGGTTATGTAGCACTCGTAAAGTCAGTTCCAGTCAAGATAAATGTACTTCGTATTATTAAACGCCGCTTCGATAAAGTTTTTATTTCATTGTCCGGTCATAAGTATCCATTTTATCTTTTTTAAAACATGCGATCAGTTGTCTAAACTATAATCAAGTGTGTTGTGTAAAAATGTTAAATACCATTTAACGTAGTGTATATTGACTCCATAAAATACAATTGATCATAATATTATACGAGTGTTTGGTACTAGGTCATTTTCACAATTAACAGTTGACAGTCAAGCATAAACATATTTATAGCATATATTTTATTAATAGTTCTATTCCTATTATAAACTTAATTAACACTATTAGTTACTTTTCAGTTTTTTGATTTTATTAAAGCTTGTTTTAACTCTTATTTCTTTTGTTTTAAAACAGTTTGGATTTTTTTTACAAATATATCATATGTTTCTCCATATTCTTCTCTATGCAGGGGTGGAATAAGAATACTGACCGCAGCGGTCTGGGTCGGCCTGTTGATGAAGGTGACAAAACAACCATAACTAGTTGGTAGGAAAAAGCCCATATGGGCGACAACCATCCCTGATCTATAAGTATGCCATAATAACCTTGAGTTTTGTTCAGCATTAATAATCCAGGTTCCAGTAACCCTACGCGGATAGTGGCGTGTTCGCGGTACCCACATCGCAATCAGTTATAGGTAACGGTAACTTATTCCTTAAAGCCCCACGATACAAGTTTTGGCCTAGCATTGGAAACGGTCTTTAATTTTAATCGGTAAATGTTTCTATTAATTTAACGCCATCTTCCCGTAGTTTTATTATTTAACGCCAAATAGTGTTTCGGCAGAAGGAAAAGAAAGCATTATCTTGATAAGCCTGATAAGAACTATGGGGCAAAATTATTCAATTTGTGTATTGCCATCAGGTCTTGACAAGTGTGCAAAATTTTTAATGTTTTTAATTGTTCAAGGCCGGCGCCGGCCCGCCTTTGTCTCAAGGCGGACCTCTTCCAAATTGTTGACGCCAGGGCATTTCGTTCCCCCGGCGCTCTCCTGAATCAACTTTATGAGTTGAGGGGGCCGCGGCACAGCATGCGGCCCTCTCCCTCGCGGCAATAGTGCGGGTGGCAAATCCTCCCCGGAGGGACCACCCGTAGCTGCTTTCTACGGCACTCGGAGGTCGTTGGATGCCCTCCAGCACCGACGACGTGACCTGCGTTGGCAGGAGGGGAGCGTGGTGGTCAACTCTCGCTCCCGCTCTGCCGCCTCCTTTGCAGACATAACTGCCTCGTAAAAGTTAGTGACGGCCGTCCATCCAGGATCGCTCCCGACCATGGACAGAAACAGGGCCAGGAGCGAAAGGTCCGTGCTGTTTGGGGCGACGAGGGCGCGACGCTCCTCGTGCCACGAAAGGCACACGGCAACAGTGTTTTCCACCACATCCTCCTCGTCATCCGCGCCACAGTGGTGGCACCCCCATGTCGACTCCCGCTCTATACGACACAGGTACCTCCCAAAGCAACCGTGCTTCGAGAGGACCTGCTTCAGACGGAAGGTGACGTGACGGAAGGTCAGAAGGGCACCGTGGCACTTTTCCATCCATTCCGCCAGGACGGGACTCACCGCTTAGATGGTGGCAAGGCCTGCGCTGGAATAAGCGAGGCGCTCCTTCCACTCCACCACGAGCATCTCGTCGCGCAGCTTCGCCCGCTTTATCTCATCTTCGCGAAGTGCGGGGCGAGAGCCACGCTCGGCCACGTCCCAGTGCTACTGGTATAACAGTGCCAGGACTCGGGCTCGAGGTCCCATGGTAGAGGATCCAGTCAGCAGGAAGGCCACTTTGAAGGACACCGTGCGATATCCTCTTATCGTCCTGACGGCCAAGACGTGATTCGGTCTGTGGAGCAGCGCCGTGGTTTTGACCGTCAGGCGATCCACTCAAATCGGGGCCTCGTACAGGGCCATCATTCACACGGTCCCTTTAAAGAGCCTGCGGCACACTGCGCCCGGCCCGTCAACGTTCGGCAGCAAGCGGGAGAATTCCGCCGCCACCCAAACTAGCTTCAGCACCAGACGCTCAAAGTGCCGCAAAGTACAAGCGCCAATCGCCGTCCGAGATATTTCATGGGCTCAGGTCCGGTGGCCTCGGGTGGGGCCCGTAGAATATCAAGGCCTCCGTCTTGTTTATTGCCACCGCCAGGCCTAGTCGCCAGATTTTTGCCACCGTTTGCGCCACCCCAGTCGTGCCCAGAAGCCACGCTTGGCGGGGACTCCTCCCGCGCGCTGTGACGAGCGTGTTGTCGGCGTAGCAGATAACGCAAACGCCGAGCAGGAGCGCCCCTCTCAGGACCCAGTCGTATGCGATGTTTCACAGCAGGGGAACCAGGACTGGTCCCTCCGTCTCTATATCACCCATCTCAATGATCTCAATCGTCTTCTGAGCCTGGTGTACGTAACGACAGTGGGCGTAATTGCACGCCCTGCGGAGCCGCTCGAGCTCCACATTCCACCAGTACACTTGGCGCGGGGGTCAGTATGGTTCCTGCCTCTGCATCGCCGCGTCGCAGACGTCAGTCATGAGCGATCGCAAGTTCTCCGCCTCCTCATCGACATCGTCGGGAGGTACGTCGCCCGGCCTCGCCCGCGTAGCGATGGTCAAGGCCTCCCGGAAAACCTCCCGATTCATCTTGTAGCGCGGACAGTCACCCAACGGGCTGGGCTGGAGGCTGTTGCTGAGGGCTGGAGACGCTGAACTGGATGTAGCGATGATCCGATAGCGTCTCGACGCCCGTGAGCACTCTCCAGTCTCACACACTGCGGGCCAAGAGGGCTGACGCGAATGGCATGTCAACGATCGACTGCCCCCCCCCCCCCCCTCCCAACGTGCACCTCACGTACGTTTGCACGCAACCGCGATTGGGGATCTCCAGACCCCCCTGCACGGCCCAGATTTCCACCAGCTCACCCCACGCGTTGGTCCGCGGGGAACCCTAAGCCTGAGATTTGGCGTTGAGGTCCCAGGGTGTGGGAAGAAACACTGGACCGCGTTGCCCAACTCTTCCATGTACCCTTCAAAGTCGGCGAGACTCCTGTTTAGGGAAAAGTATCCACCCACAACCACTATCTCCCCGAATCTAGCCGCGGTGAAGCCCCCACCCCTCACCACTTCCGTGGGGAGCGGGGTACCCGCGGCAGTCTTGGAATCCAAGCCACCATTCCGTCCAGGTCCCCGACTCAATCGCCTTTGGTGGGGACGTAGTACGACTCGGTGGCCACGGCGATGTTGATATTACACTGCGCCAAGCTCTGAACCATGAGATTCTGAGCGTTGGCGCAGTGATTGAGATTCGCTTGGAGGAGATGGATATCCATTATTTGGTTTAGATATCCATCGTCTCAGTGCCTGCGCCTGCTATGTCCCCCGGGGCGGGTTCAGCACAACGGTGCTTTCTTCTTACCTTTTCCCACCGCTTCTTGGCCTGTATTTTGGCTACGAAGCGGCTGGTCCTTTGCTCTTCCTTTTCTGCCACTTTCGCTCTCACCGATCGGACAGTGCGGCGGCAGGTACAAAGAGGTGAACCACCCCCGACCTGGTCTAGTACCCATAGTACAAGCGCTCACCAGAGCGGCACCAGCCTATTTCGCACTAGATGGTGCTGTATAAATTATCGCAGTGATTTATTTTTGTACGTTATATAAGACATCACACTATCTGTGCAGGAGCGGAGAAAGAATACTGATCTCTGCGGCCGGAGTCGGCCTGTCGTGAAAGGCGACAAAACAGCCCTGGCTACGTGGTAGGGCCCCAAACCCGTCTGGATAGTGACCACTGACCTTTGTTTTTAAGTATGTCGCCATTGTAACCTTATGTTGTGTTCCGGCATTAGTGACCCAAGTTCCTGTACCCTTATGGGTTAGGAGCGTGTTCACGATGCCACTAGCGTTGCAAACACCCATAAGCAACGGTCACTGCTAAACTCTAAGCGGGCCGTGAGCCTGTCTGCTGTCCTTCAGTAATAAAAAAAGAGGATAATTTCACAACGTTTATATATGCAAGAAGGTTGATTAAAAGAAAATAAATGGAATAAATGTGACTTAATCCATTTCACGAACGACTTCCGTTTGACCCTTCGAAAGGAAATTCGATTGGTGCCCTTCATTTGTAATCTTTAATCTAGCGGAAAGAGCAAATCATTTGTCGCCTTTACTAAGTTCCTAGAAATGGAGTGGCCTTATTTTCCCTTGCGACGGAAGCATTCGGCCATCTTGTATCATATTTAATATAAAAATATAAAATTTTAAAATCAATTAGGTATATACATTTTTTGCTTCTTTTTTTTGCTAAACTTATTAAAGACGGCGATTTTTTGAACACGATCCCGACGAGTGTAATTTATGTTTATATTGTTAATTTTTAGTATAAATTTTTTATTATTACATTTTATCTTTAATACGCCAAAACAATAGAATCAATACCAAATGCTGTTTTTTGTGTATAGATTAAAATTTTTCTATAGATGAAAATACTTTTGTGTGTACTTATGTATGTATATTATTTTTCTTTGGTGTATTAAAACAAAAATAGATAAAGATTTCATCCCATGTGCCAGAACTCTTTGTTTGTAAAAGGAATAATAAATTAATAAAAAATAATTTATTATGTAAACAAATAAAAAATACACATCGAAAAATAACCTCAAATCTATAATTGCACTTAAAATATAATAGATGGCCCTCCCTGCCCTGGTTCTGTCCATGGTCGGGGGCGATCCTGGATGGACGGCCGTCGCCTCCTTCTGCGAGGCAGTCATGTCCGCAAAGGAGGCGGCGGAGCGGAAGCGGGAGTCGACCACCACACTCCCCTCCCGCCAACGCAGTCTAGGGCAACTAATGACCTCCGGCCGCCGTAAAAAGCGGCCGCGGGCGGCCCCTCGGGAGAGGACCCGCCACCCGCACTATTGCAGCAAGGGTGAGTGAGGGCTGCGTGCTGTTCCACGGCCCCCCTCTACTCCTAAAATTATTAGAGGAGAGCACCAGGGCGACGAAAGCCTGACCCCCTGGCGCCAACACTTAAGAAGGGATCCGCCTTAAGACAAAGGGCAGGCCGGCGCCAGCCCGGGCCACGAGATCGGCAGGCCATTATATCCGTAGGACCGGGCATAGGCGGTAGGAGAACAGCGGGGTTTTTAGTGGGTAGTCGGATGGTCGAACATCTTTCCCGGAGTCCCACATATCCTTCGGTCCCCCCGGGGAACCCGTCAAAAAAGGTTTTTCCCCGAGAACAAAAAAAAGACTAGATGGCAGAATTGTCATTAACATCGCGCAATGGTTTCCAAATTATATACACTTTGTAGATTTATGAATTCTAATGGTCGCCCAGGGGTCGAAATTTGACCATAAGTCATTTAATTTTAAAGTTTTAACTTTATTAGCGTTCTTTTTTCAAAAGCTATACCTCTATAATACAAGGTTTCATCATAGCTACTCAGTTAATTTGCCATTTTTCTTCATTATTATACGCGCACGCTATGATGGACGTTTAGACGTTTGTCCACTCATGAAGTTTCGCATTAATTAGTAATAATTACATTTGAAGAAGCAAATTGCTGTTCTTTATTGTCCATAGCGACATGCAGTTATTGACAATAAAGAGCAGCAATTTGCTCCTTAAAATGTAATTACTAATTAATACGAAACTTCATGGAGTGGACAAACGTAAAAACAGCCATCATAACGTGCCGGCAGCATAGTTTGAACAGCATCACTGCAAAACTTCAAAATGTTTTGCACTGCAAACCTGCATTAAGGATCCGTTTAGAAACCATATGTAAACACCATTCTTATAAATAGGCAAGAGTAAATCAATTCGGATTTCTTATTATCTTTATGCTTGAGCAAGATGTAATTCACAAAATACAAATAAAACAATTTCAAAGTTTTATTCCTTGTTATTGTCAAATGTCAATTTTGCTTTTCAATAAGACCAATGAAAATATAATATTTATTAAATATATGCATATGCATAATATTATTTATATATTATTATTATTTATATTTAATTTTTTAAGTATTTACTAAAGAATATTATGAATTAAAATATTATGTTATTATAAAATTAACCTTAATGACCATGGCCATAAACTCTTATAAAAAAACAAAAACATAAGTAAGGGATGCATGTGTGTATGCTGTGTATAACTCGAGCAGTAGTTTGTTGTTTATTTTATTTTATTCAATATATTTCTAATGGATTTTAGGCAAAAAATATTTCAGCATTTCTCCTCCGTGTAAACTTTAATTCTGAAAAATTTTATACTCCTCCGTCCGCGCAATTTTCGTAAAAAGGGATACGAAGTTTTCGCTTCACGTATTAATATATAGATTTGAGAGACTACTGTGAATATAGTTACAATTTTTTATGGTACTCAGATCAACACGGAACAATTGATAGACAGTTGTCAGGTAACTTCATCATGTCGCATTGTAAATTTTTTTCTCTCATAATTTTTTCCCCCATAAGAAATATAACTTAAAAAACTATTAGCTCGACTTCTATTATACACAGAATAACTGATAATTTATCACTGTTTTTATTACACAAATTGTGAACAACCGTTCTTACAGGTAGCGAGACTCAATCGCGAATTGGTTTTGTTTATTTTGATGTTTCTTTTTATACTTTTTAATAACTGTTGATGAACTGAAAAAAGATGCTTTTATCATTCAGCTTCATTGTGAAATCTTAAAATAATCTTAGTCTACCCTCAACAAAAAATACATTTCATAAATTTCTATACATTGGTATATTTATATTAAAAAGCGCAACGTTGTAATAATATTAAACAAAACTTTAAGCATGAGTTCCGGGCAACGATTGGCTTTATAAATTTATAAACACTTCATCATAATCGTAACTACCCACATCAGTTCTATGATTAAACAATTAAGATAAACGAAAAGAAATAACGTCACAGCTGTTTCCATGAATTTAATCCAGTCGGAAGACAAAATATTTGTCATCATACAGATATGCCGTCGTATAGATATAATTTGTCATGGTCTAGTACATATTTGTCGATATATTATACTAGCTGCGCCCTGCGAGTCACCCTCGTGGTGATGGAAAAATGTGATAATGATCATCATCATCTTAGCGTTGAATCCCGGTTGCAGCCCAAACTCTCGCTTCGACGCCCGGGGTTCGCTTTCCGACTTTTTCTTCTCCACTTTGCACGGTCTTCAGCATCTCTGGTAGTGAGCCCATTGGCACGCATGTCGACGACGTCAAGCCAGCACTTTTTGGGTCTACCTCTCCTGCTGGGGCCCGGCGGAGGCGGCATAGCCACACATTTGTTTCCCACGTAAGCGTTACCGTAAAACGTAGCCGTACCAACGGAGCCGACACTCTTGTAATTTATCCGCAATGTCACGTGTCCTGATCGCAAGAATTCGTAAGACGTAAGATGGAGTTTTGCTCCAGTAATTCCAACTTTATTAATAATGACCCAAGGTTTATTTTATAATGTAACTATTAAATGATTGCAGAGCATTACTTATACATATATATTCGAATTGCGACTTTATTATAATGAAATACAGTTGAGTTTTTTTCCTACTTACTTGACACTCATCATTATATTTTGGACAATTCACACAATATCTGTATAAATTATAGCCATGTGTTATTCTGATGTGCAAGCTATATTATTGTAGTTTCATCATAACATTCACAAACATACATTCTTACATGCTTTCGCGTTTATTAATATGTAATATAATTAAATACGTTTAAATACCTTTAATGACTTTTAATACGTCTAGGGTCAATATAAAATAAAAATGTCCCACTACTTGGCTCGGGACCCCGTCCGCCATACTTGTCCAAGGCATTGGCGGGCTACGCATATCGATGATATCGTTATGCAGGTTTATGTTTCATTCACCGTCAACACATGGCTATGCTATAATGATAGGCGAGAAAAACTGCCTACGTGATTCATGCCACCCGGGACTTTCAGATTGGTCTCAGAATGAATCTATCAGGGTCAATGTACTTAAGAGTATTACGAAGTGTAATGAGCGATTTGATAAATCCAAAAAGTTCACGGAAGCTCGCGCGACGAGAAGATAAATTACCTTAAACTAAGCAGTCGTAAGACGTATTGATCATTCTGATACTTTTAAAGGTACATCATACGACAGATTATTTGTCTGTTACATTATATTCATAAAATATTTTGCAATACGAAAGAAAAGTATATAACAACCTTTGTGGCGTAACGGTTAACGCACTTTGGTACGCGGAGGTCACGAGTTCGATTCTCGTCCCGCGTCAGGATATAATATTAGCGTCAGGGTATAGTATATATATAATATTTTTATTCTGTTTAACTTTGATTTACAAATACTTTTTTATTTACAAGAAATGTGCTTAAATCAATTTTAAAACTACACTATATTACAAAAAGAAAAGAAAAAAGAAAGAAACCAAAAACTATAAATAAATAATAAATTGATTCCAAATCGCTTTCGGCCGGAAACTTTCCCAAAACACTGGCTGAATTACCGCGTTGGATGGCAATACTTATTCTTTGCCCTAAATACAACCCAGCTTTTTGATCCAGTGAGACCTCGAGCGTATTGACAGGTCTCGGTAAAGGCTATATGCTTGTGGATCCCACGGCCCCAGAGTCTCAACACCGAAAGCTGCAAATATGAATCCGCTGCCAATGGATGAATATTTGCGGCGTTTCAGATCCTCTTGTTGTGCAGCAGCAGCACCGGCTATCAGAACTGTAGTAGTATATTAGTTATCTAGTACCCATTACAAGACTCAAAATACAGCCCGATTCATCGTTTGAGAGTCAGCGGACACTCATAATTTTGGACTCAATTATAGCCAGAAGCCCCGTTACGTTAGTAATGTATTACTTTGGTACTACTTACTTTGGTACTAGATGAAGCTGTATAAATTATCCCAGTACATTTATTTACAACTTTTACTCGTATAACATTAGCCTAGTACCCAGAAGTACGCAACAAACTACCACTAACTACTACTACTACTAACTAACTCTGCTGCTGAAAGTAAGCTACAAGAACTTTGACATTGGTTCATTTAACAAAGAAAGACTTGGTAGCATGTCCAGCTCTGAAATTGAGACTATTATTACGAGGGAGTATAATGCTACAGGAAGTATAAATATTATTCATCACATTTTTCACTTACGACCACGTCTTGTACGAAGTCTGTGTCAAATTTAAATCAAGCAATGAAAATTTCCTCCAAACCTATAAAATTAATGCAGACATTATCTTTCAATACAATTTAATTGCTTGTTATATTTTCGAAGACCATTAAGATCCCTCGTAAATTTCAACAGAACACTTCGATTTCAGTAATTACTTTAGAAAATTAGTGAAAGAAATTTTTAATGTTTCTAAAATTGGTTGACTTAAATGAATTCATGTGAATTTGACATGATTATCTTTATTGTTTCGATCTTCTTAAAGACTAAACAATTACTTATCTTGGCTAAGGATGATATAAATTATTTTGGTTTTATTTATTGTCTTCCAGTATTTGATTTTGTCAATTTTTTTAAATAGATATATTATTTTGAATTTCTCTTTATAGCAAGCAGCTAACGCCGCCTACAATTTGCGATGCCAGAGACTTCGCTAACACATTGCAGTTCATAGGGAATCTGGAAACCAGAAGATCTGGTATAACCATGGCTGCAATACAATATAAGATTATTATGGAGGCATATGTAGAGACCAGATGTGGTTGCGATTCAAACGGCGTGGCCTGGCTAAAAACCTAGGAATATACAATATACACATGTGTCCTGTTTTTGGAGATACGCGCCTCTAGTATATCTATTATTGCTCGTTCCTTCTTAAGCCTTGAAAACCAGACCTCTATCGGAACAGTGGCCCGGCGTTTGAGCTCAGATGCTGACACACATTGCTAAACAACGCAGACGCTGTCGCAAAATTAAACTAGTGCGCTACTGTAGTCAGCTTTAAAAAATATTATACATGGCAGAAGCAACGTTTAGTCTCCAAAAGAAAACGCTTCTATCAAAGCCTCATCTCCTATTTAAATTAAGACATTCGCTGGCAGACGATTTAGGTAGAATAACAGGCTTGTCATGCCTCGTTACGTGAAGAGCAAACGTGTAGCCACGCCGCGCCGCGGCTACCGAGCCCTTGCTTCCTGCCAATACCAAAAAGTGCTGGCTTGTCGTATAGGGCGATGCATGCCGATAAACTCAGTGCCAGAAATGCCGAAGAACGTGCAAAGTGTAGAACAAAATATTGAAAAGCGGAACTCGATCGCCAACGCGGAATTTTGGCTTGCAACGTTTTAACGCTAAGATTATGATGATGAATTGCTGATGAAGGCTTGCCTAAAGGTCTTGGTGGGGCTCGTTATACCCCACTTGACCCTGTGTAATACAAGCATTAGAAATTATAACAATACCTCGACTATTATTTGAAAGTGTAACAAAATTTAATTTAATAGAATGAATTGAAAACAACTTAATAATGTAAACTGGAATGGCCTCGTTACAATAACCATTGTTTCTAGGGTACTTAAGAAAACAGGCTCCCGTAATGAACTGATAATTCTAAGAACATAATTCCATTTGATATCTTTATCCTTTAGTACAATTGGCCAAGCATCAAATTGGACTGTGCTTTTTTTTTACTATTTTAGTATAAAAGTATTCAGTTTTTAAGAGAAAAATCTTTATAGTTCAGAATATAATAATTAAATGTTTGTTAATTTTTACTGAATCTATTAAACGCATAATTGAAAATCAAACTAAATTTTTTGAATATTTCTTTTATCGTAGCCTTATGACTGAGAGATGTAATTAAAGTGTTCAATGCATATTAACTACCTCCAAGAATTATTGAATAACTACCTACAAATACTTTTATAAATATAAACGTCATTGTTTTGAAATTTTAAAAAATTAAACTTGAACTTCTTGGAAGTTTTATTAACCGTTATTTTTAAAATTTATATTTAAATGGATTAAATGATATTTATTTTTAAATGGAGTCCTCTTGCTAGTTTTCTGGCAGCAAATAAATAGACAACGACAGTAACTGTGTGTGTGCCAACAAAGATTATAATATTACGTTCCACGTCCTACTGTTACACTTGGACGTACTTTTAGAGCAGTGGTCGGCAACCCGGCATCTCTTTTACTCCTCGGCTACAACTCTTCCGCGAATGCTTAGTCCAGGCACGGAATATTACTTATTATCTATAATTATTTTAACAAAATTTAAGTGTATCGAAACCGATCACACCTTACAAATTACTGATAACAAAGTGACCTTATTTTGATTGTATCAAAACGCAATTCAACTACCATTTTGATATAATATAACAACTACCATTCATATACAACCATATTTTATTATTAGATAATATAGCTTATACATCAGGATAGCACATAGGCTATAATTTATAAAGATACTAGCTGACCCGGCAAACGTTGTTCTGCCATAAAAATAATAAAATGTCAAAAAATAAAAAATAAAATTTAGGGGTGGACTACCCCTAACATTTAGGGGGATGAAAAATAGATGTTGGCCGATTCTCATAGATACCGGATAAGCACAAAAAATCACTAACTCAATTTAGTTATCTGCCTACTGCCTACCCCCTAAGAACGATGGCGTGATTATTTATAGCCTATGACCATTTCTAGGTTATCATCTATCACCATACCAAATTTCATCAAAATCCGTTCAGCCGTTTAGGCGTGAAAGAGGAACAGACAGACAGACAGACAGAGTTACTTTCGCATTTATAATATTAGTATGGATTGTGTGAATTGTCCAAAATATAACTATAAGTGTCAAATAGAAAAAAATCTGCCATCTGCGAGATATTCTGCCGTGCGCTGCAAAAACCGCTGGAGTTACACGTATACATATAATGTATAATGGATATATTTCTACAAAAAAGCCCGGGACAGCATATATATATATATATATATATATATATATATATATATATATATATATATATATATAGATAGATAAAACTTTATTGTAAACCAATATAAACACAATGAAACTTATTTACACAATCAATATGTACTTGACTTACAATGACTTAAAATATATATATATATATATATATATATATATATATATATATATATATATATATATATATATATATATATATATATATATGTGTGTGTGTGTGTGTGTGTGTGTGTGTGTGTGTGTGTGTGTGTGTTTGTGTGTGTGTGTGTGTGTGTGTGTGTGTGTGTAAGCCATTATCGCCAAAATAGTGAACCATAGATAAATAGATAATATATATTGACAATAATAGAATTTGTTAATTTCTTTCTAATGAACATTTGGTAGTAATAATTCTTGTAATTATATGTTCTACTAATCTAAAACTGGAAAAATTACTCAATCCGAGATTTATGAAGTGACGAATTTTCGTTTTGATGTTAATTTTTGCTTCATTTGATTATATTTGCTTCATTTGAATACATATATAGCTGATACGAAGTTCACTGCGGTCATCTAGTAACCAATAATTACAACAATTTTTACGCACTTGGCTTTGGGAGAGACTGATCTCTTTGCGAACTCTACTGTATGTATAACGTGAAAGCGTTCTGAAGAGCTGTTAAAAATTATGTCTTCGTCATCTTTCATTTACCGTACAGCAGCTGAGCGTTCATCCCATTTCCCTTTTTTTCGTATACGAAACTGTTATAAAGAATGCATTATTTTTATTGCTAAGTAACCGACTGCCCACTGTAGAATTGATGGTGACGGTAACTGCTTACTATTAATTGGACTTAATAGTAAACAGTTATCGTTGCCTATGGACGATTGCAATGCGAAAACGCTGCTGTCCACATAAGCGTACTGGAACCTGGGACATTAAAGGCGGAACATAACCAACCGTTTCATTTTGAAAAATGAAACGGTTGGTTATGTTGAACAAAATGAAACAGAGCAATGACGAGCGAAGCCGCATATATTTACACAGGAGTGACAGAGACAGATAATAACAGGTCAACGTACGAAATTCTTCCTGCTCGGCGTCCGTAGTTTAGTATGCTTGTAGACCAGGGTTAGTTGCTATCTAGACGGGCCTGAGGTCCTATCACATTGCAATATGTAGAATTGGCTTCTAGCTGAGGTTGTCCCATCGCAGTTCAATATGAGTTTATTAAAAAAAGTGTTACAAAATTTCCTCGATTGTAAAAGCTCGTTGGCAATAAGTAGTGTTAGAAATGTCCATAGGCAACAGCTACCATCTGCTACAGGTTGTTGACCTGTTTTCTCAAATTCAACTTTAAAAAATCAATCAACTCCCGTATTCTTTCTGAACATTATACAAAAGTAAACTGCACTACAACTCTCAATAGAAGTTCTCGTTATAGCTTTTATAACTGGGTTATAACTGTGATAGAATAAAAAGGGGATACTAATTGACTTTTGCATCTGTACCGAGTTTTCTTATTTGAGAGCATTGTGCACAATAGAGAACGTAACGAAAAACGGAATAGCTAGAAATACAAAAATGTCCTTTATATTTTGGTTCCGTACGATAGCAACGCTTTGTCGAAATTTCAAGTGTTTAAGTGTTGGCATGTTTTTTCTATTGTTTGTTTAATTACATAAACAAGTCATGTGTGATTTTTAAACTATAAGTAGTATAACTATTAAAAGCCTTGTTTTTATATGACTGTGGAAAGTTGCTAGTATGTGTGTAGAGGTAACAAAAGGAGATGCATATCACGGAGAAGGATAACCTCCTCCTCGAGTTGCATTCCTCATATGTTAGGGTCGTGACCATCTCCTCCCATTATCTTTCCTCTGTTCTCAGCAGCATGTAACGCATTAAAGACCGCGGTGGCCGGGGCGGTGTGTATTCAGTCGAACCAGCGCATCCGACTGCGGCCACGAGTTCACTTGCCAGTTACTATCAAATTTTTAAGATTTTCACCATGTTTTTCTATGTAGCAGAAGAACTTAAGAATATTTTTGAGGTAGATTGTAGAAAGCCTAGTTTTAATCCTGAGATGGATTAATATATAGCCAGGGGATACGCAACATCTCCTTCCAACACTACATCTCGAAGGCTGTGTGGTGGCGGTCAGTTAATTTCAGAGTCCATATCTCAGTACCATAGTTAAAGACCGAGAACATGCGAGTCCAGAGAAGTCTCATTTCCGTCTTAATTAAGATTTTCCTAATAAAGAAGGACATGGTAGTCAGTTAGAATTTAAGCTGTAAAATAATCTCCTGATCACAATATTATCCTGATAAGAGAATAAATATCACTTCATTCTGGCTCCGGTAGAAGACCTAAGTTATAGCTTGATGTTGTAGGGGGTAATATATTCAAAAAGATGACTGCTACATTCGTTTTACTTTTATTCTGTCACTTTCTTAACAATTAATTACCTTAAGACTACCTCCTAATTTTCTTGTTTTCAGAACAGCACGCATATCCAATATGCTAGAAGAGACGAGAAATTTTAAGCAAGGAAAAAAAGGCTTCCGTAAGGGAAAATCCACAAATCTAGCAATATTTGAGTTTTTGTATAAGGTAATTGAAAAAGTTGACAAAAGGATACCGGTTTGTGCTATGTATATGGATATGAGTAAAGCTTTTGAATGTGTAGACCATAACACACTCTTATATAAGCTAGAGCAGATCGGAATCAGAGGAAATGCGCTAGACTTAATAAAGTCATATCTATCTAATAGGAAACAAATAACTGAAATAACAAGACTTGATATAAAGAAAAGAATAGAGAGAAAGTATAAGTCCAAATCTCGTATAATTCTATATGGAGTACCCCAAGGAAGTGTATTGGGACCGCTACTATTTCTATGTTATATTAATGACATCCCTAAATGCACTGAATTCCCTATGACTCTTTTTGCAGATGACAGCACAGTGATTATACACAAACAAAACAATGACTATGTAGAAATTATAAATAATGTATTAATTGACATAATAAAATGGCTGCAATGGAATAATTTAAGTATAAATATAAATAAAACTAAAATAATGCACTTTAAACAGCGCACTAATGATTCAAAATTTGACATAATTTATGATGATGACATAATTAATGAAATTAATTCTATAAAGTTTTTAGGAATACACATTGACAGAAAGTTGACTTGGAATGAGCATACAAAAAATATAACTAAGAGAGTAAATAGTCTTTCATATGCTCTCTATCACCTAAGAAAAGTAGTCAATTGTGATACAGCTCTGACAGCATATTACGGAAGTGTTGATTCTATACTGCGCTATGGTATAATTTTCTGGGGCAACTCAAGTAACAAAGAAGATGTATTTCGATCACAAAAGAGGTGCATAAGAGCAATATGTAATATTAAACTTATCGATAGCTGTAAACCCCATTTTAGGAATATGAATATTTTAACTCTAACTGGTCTATATTTATATGAGGTAGCATTATTTGTTAAATGTAATCCAAACAGCTTTCCGAAATTCGGAGATCAACAAAAATATAATGAAAGACATAAAAATAAGTTAATAACAAACTCAATGAATACATCCCTAGCCAGCAAAAGTATATTTGGTATGGCACCGAAAATTTTTAATAAATTACCCAATAGTTTTAAAAATCTTGACATGGCAAATTTTAAAAGAAAATTAAAATTATTCTTAATTGAGAAATGTTACTATAATATAATGGAATTTTTGAATGACGATTTTAATGAATTAAGAATTTATTGTGAAGTAATTAATTAATTTCCCAAATAATAATGTATATTTGTACGCCTGGGGGCAAAAATGCATTGGGAAGAATTTATAAACTGACATCATTTGTAAACAGACCTGCATTTTAACAAATAAAGATTATGATTATGATTATTATGATTAGACCCAAACACGTGTAATATAGAAATGCATCGTAAAAATCGTCCTAAAAATTTAATTTAATTTTATTGCTCAACAACAGTAGACATGCTAACGGTCCACTAAATAATAAGTACCTAGTTACCGTCGCCTGTGTTAGCTGGCGACGCCAAGGGCATTGCGTAATACTCATCATCATCATAATCTAAGCGTAGCATCCCGGTTGCAACCTAAACTTCCGTTTCGGTGCCCGGGGTCCGCTTTCCGACTTTTTCTACTCCACTTCGCACGGTCTTCAGCATCCTTGGTAGTGAGCCCATTGGCACGCATATCACCCTCTACGACGTCAAGTCAGCACTTTTTGGGTCTACCGCTCCTGCCGGGGCTCGGCGGAGGCGGCATGGCCAGACATGTTTCCCACGTAAGCATCCGGTTGCCGTAAAACGTGGCCGTACCAACTTGATGAACCCGATACTGCTGCAATTTATCCGCAATGTCACGGACATGAAGGCTGCCGCGAATTCGGGAGTTCCTAACGAGGTCCTTCCGCGTCACTCCACACATCCACCGCAGCATATTCATCTCCGTGACACGCAGTTCTTGCTTGTGTCGGCCACGCTTCACAGCCGTATAAAAGGACATTACGTACATACTGCTGTCCGTATAAGTATAGGTACAAGAGCCCTAATGCCGTATAGAGTCACTAATGCCGTAACATAAGTTTATTATGACCGCATACTTATACATCAGGGGCGGTTGCCATTCAGACGGGCTTGGGCCCTACCATATAGCTAGGGTTGTTTGGAACCATTTACGACAGGCCGACCTACACGGAGAAAATTAAATTTTAACAAGTAATATGTGCAACGCCTCTTCACGCGAACTCGCCGACGAGGTACTATCGCAATATATAAACTATGCTCGTAGGTATGGGAATACGCTCACAACTTTGCACCTTAATACTTAATATATTTTACAGAGATCAAGTAAAAATAATCGGTATACAATAGCACCATAACGGCGTGATCCCCAAACTATGTTTACCCTCAAGATATTTGAATCAAATTATGCTTGTATTTCCGTAAGCAGAAAATCTCTTGGGTCATAGTTAAGAGCAAATCAAGAAAAATAATGATAAAAATTCGTCTCTAAATTTAGTCCATTGCATCAACATGAATATTTTGGTGTACATTTTTTCTCTATCTGCTAGAATAAAATGCCTAGTGGCATTTCACCCGCAATTGTTCACAAACGACCCGTACTCATGTGAAGTGGCTTGGAAAGCGATAACGCCGGTATTTATGTCATTAATCCATGAACACTGCTCCCGTCATAAAATAGAACAGAATGTGCAGTTTTATATGGGAAAATGTAATGTAGCTGTATATATTGGAACGAAGTTTTGGAATGAAGTTCCTTATCGCGCGTTGTGAAAGGGGGCTAGACGGAAAAAATTCTCACGAAAAGTTGTAACGACACTTTTTGCTATTGTAAGCTGTGTGGCGTGCGCATGTTTCTCTGTCTGTCTCTCTCTCTCTCTCTCTTATAGAAAGCAAGCCAGATATTTTCATTTCTATTTTGCATTGAACAGTGTGGTGTCGCGACGATTATTTTTGTTGAGTGTATACAGATTTTTTGTACATAATAAATAATAATAATAATGCATCCTGACAGTGTTTCTGCACAAGTTCCGGATATTGCTGATGGAGTTAGGTTAGTTACTGATTAAGTTTATATTACATTATATTTGTTAATAATAAAAAAAATATTATTATAACTTAAAAAAAAATTTTTTTATTACAATTCCTTCACTAATTAATCGAAAGGAACTTCGTTCCATCCGGGTGTCCCTTGACACCTCTTAAGTTTTTTTATTTGGAAAAAAGGCTCTTTTTTAAATTCTATATTATATCTACAAGTATACAATCATTATGATTGTTCCCCACTTAAGTTGAGATAACAAATATCATCTTCGATTTGACACGAAACTTGTCTTATGATACTTGTAGCAAAACATTTTTAAAAGTGTGTTCACTATAAGTATTATAAATAAAATTGGTCTGCCATCAGCTTGTGCGAATTACAGGTAGAATCTTTATCATCTTCTCTTTAAAACCAGGAGCAACCCAAACTTCAGCTTCAGTGCCCGGAGTAAACATTCCGACTTTTTCTCATAGTGAGTATGTTCGATCCTTGCACAAAGGTTATTTAAAATCCTGCTTCCTGATTTTTACTACCTACCTTCACTCTTGGTGAGGTAAATGGTAAAAGCGAGGGTGGGACAAAAAATAATATAAGTACTATCGCGTGAGCTCCTAAACCTGGGGGACGGTTGACGTTCGGTCTCCCTGAAGACCATTCTCTAAGTACAACATTCTCCAACTAAAGAACATTCTCTAACTCTCATTCGTTGTGCCATAAGATTTTGTGTTCAGTGTGCGTGACATTTAGCTGGTGCCGTGCAAGAGTGTCTCTACGAGCGGACCTGATCCGAACCGGAAAGGGATGGAATACAGGTCAGTGCGCATTTCTTTGCCCACTGCAAGGTATCGCGTATCTCTAGCCACCGCTCCTCTCCCCTCTTCTCTCATACAGTCCACTGCTCTAGAGCTATCCTTCTCATTCCTACAGTACGGTGCAATCTCAGTCCGTGACCGGCATCGTACAAAGTACATTGGCACGTATGTGACCCCTTAAGAGGTAATCTTGTAGTTTTTTGAGTTTATCGCTCCAGCCGGAAACCGATGGAGGTGATATTTATTCTCCAAGTATGCAAGCAGTCTGGTTGCTGAAAAACGTGAATCTATTTTGGCCATACTGCCAAAATAGATTCTCTTACAGTTTCTGCGTAATATAAAAATACAGACTGAATATATAATCGTCATTGTATTTACAGGGCCTTATGTTGGATGCATGTAGATTCACACAAGTTTCATCTACGTACAACCCTAACTTGTCTAGGACTGTGTTAAGTCACGTTTCGGTGCATTAAATCACAGTAAATAATTTCCCAAGTATGCACATGAATTATGTAACACACTTCCTCAGAAACGCCCTTGTGCACGCTTTAAGGTCCGTTTATATCTACAGACATTGAGCGTGTGAGACACGTGCCGTGGCAGACAAAATAATATTCTTTTATACAGTGTCTATTAACGTATTTATTTCTATCGTTACGCGACCGCGCAGACACCAACAGAGACGGGCCGTGCGCGGCCAGTATTCGCGGAAAGAGTATTTTGTCTGTACGGTTCATGTATGTACGTGTCTGTGGCTACCTGCCGGGCAGTGTGAATGTGAACATAGCATCGGAACCGTGCAGACGTCTTTTTTAGACTCCTCCTAATTGTCTTTTCTTGAGCATAGGATGTACGGCCATGCGTTTTGCTCTTTTTTTGTTTTACCCTGCTCTTCCTCTTCTAGCAACAACGCAATTATGAATAAATTTGAACATTGCGAAAGCTGTTCGTAAACTGCTTGTTAGAGCGGCCCCGACGCTGACAACGGAGCCTGTCGGTGTCTGCCCCGGTACGTGTCTGGCACGCTCAGATGTAAATAAACGGTGTCTATCGGCGTCTGTCCCGGAACGTGTCTGACACGCTCAATGTCTGTAGATATAAACGGACCTTTATATCGCATTATCACTGCATCCTGTTACCGGCAGATTAGCTGAATTCGCTGATGGCCAAAAAAAGCCAAGATCAATCCACCAAGCCAAAAAGTACAACATAGTACTTACTGAAGTATATCTGAATCGAGCCACATCTGTGTGTAGTCGTTCTCCTTTAGGTAAAGAGGTCCTCAAGTTTGAGTCTTCAACAACAAGCGATAGGAACAAAATTGGAATATGCTTACATAGCTGCTAAAACATTTTTTTAAACATTTTCATGTATAATGTCATTTGTATTATAATCGACATTCTGTATCTATACAGTATATTTTATGAAACAGGGATGACTGGAGATGTGTGATTTATGACAGGAACATTTTTGATTGCAAAAATGTTTGCTCCAGAGATTTTAAAATTAGTACTTATAAGTTTAGTTTATAGCTTTTGATTGGGAATTCTCATTATATTATTTTATTTACAACATTTTATAACTATACATAAATATGTTGTAGTATATATTTGGCAGCATAAACTATAGAAAGAAATCATTAGAATACTATAAATAGATATAATGACATGCAAGCAAAGCTATTGATTTAATATTTGGTAAATAATAAGACACTACAGAATATGATCTGTGGCGAATACATGTCAGGGGAGGAATGTATGTATAAAAAAAACTACACATAAAAAAGGAAATGATTTTTGTAAAAGTATACGTAAGAATAATATAAGTAATCTTACAGTCACTTTTATTAAATATAACCTGTTAATTCTCCGTATCTATTATACTTGATAGTTAGGTTTTATCTACGTGATAGCTATATGATAATTCCCAAGCCCGTCTGGATGGCAGCAACCTTTTGTCCTAAGTATGCGTCCATAATAATTTTATATTGTATTAGTGACCAAGTTCCTGTACCCTTATGGGACAACAGCATGTTCGCGATGCCACTGGCGTTGCCAACACTCATAGGCAGCGGTAACTGCTAAATTCTAAGTGGGCCGTCAGCCTGTCTGCTGTCCTACAGCAATAACAAAAATAGTTCTGTGGCATTACATTCAGAGACTAGAGGTGCCGTTGTGAATCTCATGGTAGCATGCAACGTTCAGGCAGTTTTGCCTAATGTGCATTTTATGTTATAACTCTCACGTACTGACGGTGAAGGAGAAAACATCATGAGTTAATCGTTCTGTACTGTTTGTTTTCTCTAGAGGGGAGGCCTGAGAGTTTTCTGAGTTATTGAAAAGTAGTAATAAATACTATTTAGGTATCAATTGACGACGACCTCGGTGGCGTAACGGATAACGCACTTCGGTATGCTTGCGGAGGTCACGGGTTCGATTCCCGTCTCGCGTCTGGGTATTTATGTATAATATGTATTTATTTAAAAAAAAAATATAAGTAGTATATCAGTTGTCTAGTACCCATAACACAAATACTATGCTACTTAGTTTGGGACTAGATGGCTCTGTGTGAATTGTCACAAAATATTATTATTATTAATTATTACTTGTAGAGAAATTATCATATTTTTAAGTCAGTATGTAGTTGCAGCTGCTGATCATAACCAACTCACTGACCAGCGTGACAAAATATCAAACACGCCAGCTAACCACGGAGTCTGAAAATGGTATTGATAATCTGTTTTCCTCTGGACAAAGATGACACCTCACCAATACATAAATATGGAGCATTAGGAGTGTTTATGCTAAGTTTGACCTTAATTATGACGATGCTCATGATATAAGCGTAATCGTGCATAATTATTCGAGAAGTAACTAAACAATAATATTGCGTTTTTTATTTCATTAAATTAAAACAATGTTATCAGTTATTAACCAAGATTACATTGTAATTTATTGATATGTGTGTGTGTGTATTATATACTTGCTAAAGCCCGTCTGGATGGCCACCATCTCTGGTCTATAAGAATACCGCCACCTTGTATTGTGTTAGGGTTTTAGTAAACCAGTATCCAGTATCCCTACGGGAACAGCAGTGTGTTTTGCGGTGTCTCTGGCATCGCAAACATCGAGACGATGGTAACTGTTTACTATTGGGCCATTAGCCTGTTGTGTTCCTCAGCAATACATATAAGGAACTTACATATTTTATATGAATTTTACAACAAATTGCCAAGTTTGGAGTATTCTTGTAGATTAGTTAAGTTGGAAAATGACTTTAGTTTTTATTTTGTAGTTTTTGGCGCTTAAGACTTAATCCACACTATAATATTATAAATGTGACAGTAATTCTGTCTATCACGTTTTCACGGCTAAAGCGGTAATTGCTGAACCAATTCTAATAAATTTTGAATTCATCAAAATTTTATGAATTTGAATGTATAGAGATAGATTGGACCATGGAGAAGAGGCTACCACTACTTTTTTTTTTCAAATTTATATGGCAGAACAACGTTTGCACAACAACATATTAAAATTGTACACTCCCAATTTCTCATACATCTCTTTTTAAATTTACCAGTACCACGTCGGAGCTCCGGGGGGAAGCCCGAAGGATTATCTGGGGTTATCCGTTCTAATGTTACTACGGCCACCCAGAATGGCTAGCAAGTGAAAGCCAGTGGTGGCTGCAACGGCATATCCATTAAAACCCCGGTCGCTACCCAGAGTCATGTATGGGAACAACGCAAGATAGACATGGTCATTGCTCTGTGACCAGCTTGTGCGCCTAGAAAGGGGGTGTTTTTTTTTATTGCTGTAGGACAGCAGACAGGCTGACGGCCCGCTTAGGATTTAGCAGTTACCGTCGCCTATAGGTGTATGCAACACCAGTGGCATCGCGAACACGCTGCTGTCCCATAAAGGTACAGGAACTTGGTTCACTAATGCCAGAACACAACACAAGGTTATTATGGCGGCATACTTAAGACCAAAGGTGGTCGCCATCCAGACGGGCTTGAGGCCCTACCACGTAGCTAGGGTGGGTTGTTTTGTCGCCTTTTACGACAGGCCAACCACGGCCACAGAGTTTAGTATTCTTTCTCCGCCCCTGCACGGGTGTCCCGGGTGGCATATCCCCACCCAAGTAATAAGTCGGGATTGGGACAGCCCTTCGCATTGCTGTCATCACTGGTAAGGCCCCTGGCCCTTCCAGCTAGCATAGGCCAATAGCACTTTCCAGGGCGGAAGAAAGTGTGCATATCGGCGTTTTCCTCTGCCAGTCCGCCTCTTGTGGATGGGTGGCGCCTCTGCGTCCTTCTCTCTTTCCCGCTCAGTGGCCGCCTTCTATCGAATAACTTGCATGCAAAAGGAGATTAGCGCTTGCAAACAAGTCTCGCTGCGGAGCATTTGGTCTATTATATTCCGCAACAAGAGGTATTTTCCAATGATGGAGCCAAGGTCCATTGGGCCTTTGGGGCCCCCATACCGCAAACTCTGGCACCGTGTGGCCTACCGTATTGACGAGAGCACCGCATTGCCAACAGGCCGGGGTAGGTTCTCGACCAGCAATCTGGTGCAGGTATTTACCGAAGCGGCTTTGCCCAGTCAATACCGGCACTAGGCTATCCGACAAGATCTCACGTCTCCACGACATTCAGCCGATTAAGTGTGGGCAGATGGCATCCACCGTTATCCGGCCTGATTCTGGGGGCTCCAGAACCCTCAACCAATCTTGACTCAGGGCCTGCTGAACCTCTTCCGGATACAGCCGGATGCCTCTCGCTCTGGCGTCTGAGTGGAAGCGGTACGCTTCAGCCAGTACAACAGCCCGGAAATTCCAGGGTGGATCAGCCACCAGAAGCGTTGCCGCTCGCCAGGACACCGTACGGTAACCACGAACGACCCTCACGTCTATGACCCTCTGAGATTGTCTCAAGAGGGCTCTGTTCTGAGACGTGAATGAATTGGCCCAGACGGGTGCACCATAGAATGCCATACTTCACACAACCCCTGAATACAGCTTTCTTACGGCTGCGTCCGCAAACATTAGGCAGAAGGCTGCCCAAGCTGCAGCTGCTGAGATTAACTTCGGAGTCATTTGAGTGAAATGAGCTCTGAACATACCTATCTTATCTTATTTCGGGGCCGAGGGTTATCTCGGACACTTCAACCCAATGGGATCTTTTGTGTTCCCCTAGATAGCAGTCACTCCTCTCCAATCTCATTGAAGATTTGCTTCATGAGCCTAACAATGAGATATGGAGATAGGAGCCTGTAGTCTTCCGGTGTCGGATATCCTACCCCCAAAAGATTCATTCGCTTCCTGGCCAATGCATCGCATGTACACAGTAGGTGTTCCATGCGTTCTATATGTTCCCCATACAACCTGCACATGGGTGTCGCGGTTAGACCCATCTTCATGAGCATGTTGTTGGTTCCAAAGTGCCCGGTAAAGGCCTCAAGCCTGAACATACCTAACAAAAACAGAGAAGAATACCTTAATGGAAAGAAGTAATTATACATGTATATATACTGCGATACTATTTAAGATAAAAAAACGGGTAAATTTGTTTTATATTTTCTCTGCCATTGATGATTTATCTTGAATAGGATTTACAATACCAATTTTTTTTTTACACTTGTTATAAAAATATGTCATGAATAAACGTGTCGTAAAATTTTTATAATCCTTTCATGTATACATTTTTGTGGTACTAGTAAAAATTTTAAACAAAATATTCGACAAAGTACCTAAAATAAGGTTTGATAGCTTTTTTATTACTCAGGAACAGCAGGTTGGCTGAAGACCCACTTAATAGTAAGCAGTTACCGTCATCTATAGATATTTGTGACGCTAGGGGAGCCGCGAACACGCTGCTGTGTCATAGGGGTACAGGAACCTTGGTAGCTAACGAATCTAAATAAATAAATATATTTTGACAGTTTACACCAGTCTTAATATAAGTAGCGGATATACCACCTAGGTATATACTGTTCTTTTGTAAAGAGTGCATATTGTATATGGGCACAGATGCGAGACTAAATAAAATTTTAATTGGTTGGTGGCGCCGCTAATATCCAGAAAAGTTTTGATAATTAACGTGGAAAAGAAAGGAGATGGAAATACTTATCAAGTCAGTAAGAGCGGCGTAAACCTCAGATAAGTACCTGAGGTTCTCCTATCCGCTAGCTTCCATAGCTGGTCTTGCAACTTGGAGCTTAGGCTTTTAAAATTAACGGTTTATAATAACACAAAGGTTAAGCGCGGCGGTGGTCGAGTAATTTTTTAAATCAGAGTCAGTCGCCGCGGCATCTAAACTAACTGCGGGTTTGTAGGAAAAAAGATAGAATAAGGCTATATAGGAATAATAATATATAAGGTTATAGGGAAAAATAAAGGGATAAAAGAATAGAAAAAATATATAAGGAATAAGGTTACCTAACCATAAAGGAGTCTGCCCACTAGCGGAGCGGGAGCGGGAGTCGACCACCACACTCCCCTCCCGCCAACGCAGGCTACGTCGGCGGCGCCGGAGGTCAAATAACGACCTCCGGCCGCCGTAAAAAGCGGCCGCGGGCGGCCCCTCGGGGGAGGATCCACCGCCCGCACGATTGCCGCGAGGGTGAGGGCTGCGTGCTGTTCCGCGGCCCCCCTCAACTCCTAGAGTTGTTAGGAGAGCGCCGGGGGGACGAAATCCTGACCCCCTGGCGCCAACACTTTAGAAGGGGCCCGCCTCAAGAAAAAGGGCGGACCGGCGCCAGCCCGGGCCACGAGATCGACTGGCCATATATCCGTGGGCCCGGGCGTAGGCGATAGGAGAACAGCGGGGTTTTTTAGTGGGTAGTCGGATGGCCAAACATCTTTCCCGGAGTCCCACATATCGGTCCCCCTGGGCCGGGGGAACCCGTCAAAAGAGGTTTTTCCCCGACACCAAAAAAAAAAGTCTGCCCACTAGACCGTTCCATACCATGACCGTACTAGGAACGTGCCAGGCAAAAAAATATTCTTTATATTAAAAAGTATGTGACAATGCCCACTAAACCGTTCCGTAAGCGACCAGCACGTTTGCTTTTGTGTCTGATACGGTCCTAGCACGGTCATGGTATGGAACGGTGTAGTGGGCAGACTCCTTTAATTATAAAATTAATTATATTCCTATGTGATGAAAACAAATTGTAAAAAGTAATTCATTTTAATAGATGTAGTCGGATCGATGTACATTTTGGCTTTATGTATTTTTCTCGTTCTTTGAGAAATAAACGATAAAATCTAAACCTAAAATATATAAGTAAGACTTAGCTCATACCCCCCTTGGCTTCGGGTAGCCATGATCTTGTTACCGCTATTAGATTGCACATTCATCATCCTTGCAATAGTCGGAAGCCAGATTGGATAGGACGCCATCGTTTTCTCTCGCAAGACATATCTGCCAAGGAGGTGGCAAAGAGGGAAAATGTGCGTGCCAGGCTAACACAAGGTCATACGTCGTGGAAGTCGGTAATTGACCTCCGTCAAGCACCGAAGAAGAACACCAAGATGGTTTAGTGCGTAGATCAGCGACGTGCGCCTCCCAAACAACACCAGACTGTTTCACTCTGCGTTTGCACGCAGCGTGCGTGCCACCTCAAAATTAAAAATCATTCCAGCAATAAAATATAATAATCATTACGATAAAAGTTTCAGATGTCATGGACTATGGAATCCTTATTGTAGAGCATTTTTATCGGGCTTTAACGGAAGACTAACGCTAGTCATCACGTAATAGCCATAGCCAGTAACCTTAGGGATTTTTCAACACGTTTAACAGCTTAGGTGAAAAAACTACCTAAACGGTGTATACACCTTATGATTTGAGTCCGTAACCTCTAAGTTATATTCAACTATTTACCATTAAATAATTTAAATACATTGTATGCACCTCAGTTATTATATACTACTCACTAATTAAGTACAGGTGACACGAGATCATTACAACAGATAAAGACAATGCTATAAACACTCAATCAACGTACATACTTATCTTTAATTGTTTAAGGACATTTATAATAATTTTGTATGTCATTTATTTTATTTTAAATTCCTTTAGTTATCACGTTAAATATAGTTGCATTATATAAATTCCAAACATGGTGGTGCAAAAAATAGTTTATTTTCTTCTTTTTTTAATCAGTAGATATGAAACTGCTAGAATGTTGGCGGTGTTTCCTGTACCTTCGATCAGCCACCAAATTGTATTTCGACCTTTATATTTGGAACTAGCTGTGCCCGCGACTCCGTCCGCGTGGAATAGTGACTTTAGGCAGCATTTTTTGGATAAATCTTATGGTTTATTTTGAATTACAAACCCTATAAACCCTAAAATATAAATAAATGAAATATGCAAACGATCAGTGTTATCGAATGCAACTGCTACCCCATGCGCCTCCGGAATACGTGCGTTTGAACCTACACAGTTCAGTCTAAGCTAAGCCCTATTTGATATGATTAATGATACAAATCTGAGAACGCAAAAATATTTTCGAAAATTCGGCTTTACATGAAAAAAGTTTTCAACAGGGAAAATATCGAAAACGTAGTCACCGTCTCGGCTTGATCAATTATCGTCTATCGAATGAGACGGAGGAGCAACGTGCTCACTGACTCAGCGTGTTACACGATCGTCTATCCAAAGAAACGGAGGAGCAATGTGCCCACCGTCTCGGCTTAATCCACGATCGTCTAATTAATGAGACGGAGGAACAACGTGCGCACCGTCTCGGATTAATCCACGAGCGTCTATCTAAAGAGACGGAGGAGCAATATGTCCACCGACTCAGATTTTTTTACATCGGTACCCCCACACCCGGAATCGAACCCGCAGCCTCATGCGATGCAAGTCGGTTACTTTGTCACTCCGCTATCACATTTTACATGGTAATAAGGCTCATCAATAAAACGCAAAAGCTTCAACCACCCACTCGGCTACCACCGCTTCACACATAATACACCTTAAGTAATGTAATTAGAACGCTGGCGTCATGTTGCAATGCAGTAACGAACGTAAGCGCATTACAATTTGATTACAGATAGTTAGAAATTCTGCCACAGATCGCACCCTTACTGTAAGCCGTTAAGGAGTTCCATTGATCATCATATTCGACAACGATATTTACTTGACTATAACGACGTTACGGTAGGTGACTCAAATATCCGAATAGTCTATAAAAGATTCGGCCGAGTATCGTTAATTTGCTCCTAAGAATTGAAGAGTTCTGTGGGGGCTAGTGACTGCTGCAAGTCAGCACAAATTATAATACGCGTTTATTCGCTGCACTGTCGCCAGTCGCCTACCTTTCCCGGAGTTGGTTTTCGGTTAACACAACGTTCCGTATAGTTGTGTTTTGATAATTAAAGAACGTTTGACACTGAAGTAATATATTTTATTTATCTCCATCTGCCCGACACGTTTACCCAATTGGAGTCAGAGACATACGTAAAAGTAACACATATAAATACTTAAAAGTTCCGTTACTTTGTTATAGATCCCATAATCAGAACCTAACCAAACTCTCATCAAACTACCTTTGAAGAACATCCTTTCCAATAAAAAATGAATCATCGAAATCGGTTGGCGTGATATTGTTATTCGTCCATTTGTCGCACACATACTTAATGCAAATTTAAGACTTATATGTTTTTCTCATGGAAGCCATTGTCAAAAATGGACCAAATTGAAATGAAACCACACAACAAGCACCAGCTTTCATATAAAAAAAGAATCGACAAAATCGGTTCGCTCAGTCGAAAGTTCTGAGGTAACAAACATAAAAAAATACAGACGAATTGATAACCTCTTCCTTTTTTGAATTCGGTTAAAAAGATGCATCAAAATAAAGCCAATTCTATTAGATCGTCTTCTTTTATATTTGCATAATAGAAGAACCACAAGAAGACGACAACCCTAAAGGGTAGGATCAACTTCTTTTTTTTTTTGATCTCGAGGAAAAACCTCTCTTGACGGGTTCCCCCGGCCCAAGGGGACCGAGGGATATGTGGGACTCCGGGATTTTTCCGACTACCCACTAAAAAACCCCGCTGTTCTCCTATCGTCTACGCCCGGGCCCACGGATATATGGCCTGCCGATCTCGTGGCCCGGGCCGGCGACGGCCCGCCCTTTGTCTTGAGGCGGGCCCCTTCTAAAGTGTTGGCGCCAGGGGGTCAAGGTTTCGTCCCCCCGGCGCTCTCCTAACTACTCTAGGAGTTGAGGGGGGCCGCGGAACAGCACGCAGCCCTCACCCTCGCGGCAATAGTGCGGGCAGCGGGTCCTCCCCCGAGGGGCCGCCCGCAGCCGCTTTTTACGGCGGCCGGAGGTCGTTACTGGCCCTCCGGCGCCGCCGGCGTGGCCTGCGTTGGCGGGAGGGGAGTGTGGTGGTCGACTCCCGCTCCCGCTACGATCAACTTCTATATTATGTAATTACAACTAAGAATTACTTGCAAGAGTGTGGGTAAGACAAAAATACAACTTTTTTTATGATCTCTTAATTTTAATATAATATTAGCTACATTATTTTTATTTATAAACACAAATATGTATTTTAGTATAATAATTGTTTAAATTGGGAGAGCAACTGGTTCTACCCACGCAAGGCATCTAGGCAAGGACCAAACAATACTATACCTGAGCTTTCAAGCTTGTGGACAGACAACAGTCGTCTTTTCAATAATTAAAATGAAACATCTATTATATGTTCTCTTGTTTCTCTTTACATAAGACCCAAAAAAGGTAAGCTCGCCATTTACCTTGTGATAATTGCAGTTTATGAAAGTATGCAGTACACATCACCAATATGAATTCTTTGATTAAGACTGCGATGAATTACTTGCAAGAGTGTGAGAAAGAAAAAATTACAACTATTACTCATGTTTCCTTAATTTTAATAGCAACTACATAATTCTTAATTACAAATACAAATATATATCTTAATAAAATAAAAGTTAAAGTAGCGAATAATATAAAACTTGATAATACAATTGCTATCAAATTTAGCTCCAAATATTCAGTCCAAGTAATGTTAGCTGTTGGTGGGTGAAGGTGAGAGGCTCCACCATGGCGCAACACATATTCAACCCACCATACAGCTCGCTCTAGGCCAGTCTCTGGCTGGTCGTGCATTACCGAACGAAGTTTCACTGTATTGGTCTTGTAACTGAAATTAAAGAATACAAATACAAAAATTACTGTAAAGCAAGTCCCTATATGATGTTTAAATAACAAAAAAAAACTAAAAGAAATAAAAAAATGGAGCAGCATTGTAGCAACATCTTATTAGTCCACATTACATATTGAATAAAAAATAGCGAATGGATTGAACATAAAATGATAGAAATGAGAGGATGGACACAGGAAGAGAGCAAGACTAAAGAAAAAATCTTTGTCATAGATCATATGGCGAAAAAGGGTGTGAATGTCGAGATGACGGCTAACAGGGGCGAGTGGAAGAAGATAACATGTTGTGATGACCTCACATAATGTGGGGTACAGGCAGGAAGAAGAAAGAAGAATTAATTATAAAAGTAATGTTTATTATTTCACTCACTAACCTTTTATCTTCTATAACAGTCTGAATAGCATTCTTAAACTCGTCTTTCGTCAAAGTTTCCATATCGAGTCGGACGCCGATTTTATGATGAACGTACTGCTCCACATTGTACCACTGATCTCCTAGCATTGGCATACCTACGAGTGGGACGCCAGCTGTGATTGCTTCGTCAGTTGATTGCAGACCGCCTTGTGTTATAAACACTTTTATTTTTGGATGCCCTGGGAAAAATTTCAAATTAAACAAAACTTAAAAACGCAACGTATGTTGATGGTTGCCATGGTAAAAATATTGTTTATGATTAATTAGACCCAATGATACGAAGGTGATGATACTATGATCAATGAAACATTCTAAAGGAACAGCCTGGGTGATATTCCTACCTTGGAACTAAATGATAATGTACGAATTATTCCGGTATATTTATTATTAATGAACTTACTTAATACATCTGACTGGGGTAACCACTTCGATAGTTTGATGTTTGCTGACTTCCCAGGTAGTTCATCTTTGTCGTACTTCCAGAGAACATCGTACGGTAATTCAGAGAAAACTTGCGTCATCATCCGAATTTTTTCCGGTGGTAACATTGATGGGAACACATTAGTTCCAAAGCTAATGTAAATGACTCCAGATTTTGATGAGTTCAGATATGATTCAAGATCCTGGAAGTAATGTGACAATCATTTTGTGGTTGACAACCGCTTTTGTCTCATGTTATGAAATCAAAACTATACCACATAAACCATCACATCCCATAGAGGCTGTTTGTATGATCGAACATGTATTTTTCGCTTGGTCTTTCTTGTAGCCTAAGAATTATCCAAAGAACTTGAAAAGGGTATGGTTCGTGTTTGCTCTGGGACCATACTCCGCAATGGACACTGAGCTTCTTAATGCAAGCGTTGAATGCAATTGGGTTGAACCACTTATGAATACGATGAGTAAGTTTTCTATAATTAATTAAATTTATATTCTAATATATAAAATTCTCGTGTCACAGTTTTCGTTGCCATACTCCTCCGAAACGACTTGACCGATTTTGATGAAAATTTTTGTGCTTATCCGGTATCTATGAGAACCGGCCAACATCTATTTTTCATCCCCCTAAATGTTAGGGACCCACCCCCAAAATTTTTTTTTAATTTTTTGACATTTTATTATTTATATGGCAGAACAACGTTTGCCGGGTCAGCTAGTAATTAATAATTTTATCTCTGAGCTCAAATTAATTTTTTGTTGTAATATTACATGTTTCGTTTTATTAGATCTTTTTTATTCCGGATACTCAGAGATATTTAATAAAACTACAAGGCTCCTCCGCTGACATAAAGCTGGCCAAAATGAAGTGAACTTGCACATCGTTGGCAAAAAGCCTGGCCACCAGAAGCAGCCAGCTTCTAGATAATTTTATGCTCGACTTACTGCTATTAACATTTTTAGTTTGTTGATAAGTTTTTTATTGCAAGACAGCAGGAAGGCTGACGGCCCACTTATAATTTAGCAGTTACCGTCGCTTATGGGTGTTTGCGACGCAAGTGGCATCGGGAACACGCTGCTGTCCCATAATGGTACAGGAACTTGGGTCACTAATGCCGGAACACAACACAAGGTTATTATGGCGGCATACTTAGACCAAAGGTGATCGCCATCCAGTCGGGCTTGAGGCCCTACCACGTAGCTAGGGTGGGTTGCTTTGTCGCCTTTTACGACAGGCCAACCCCGGCCGCAGAGGTTAGTATTCGTTAGTATTCTTTCTCCGCCCCTGCATGGATAAAATTTCCATGCTGGTCATTATGGCACTTGCTCATAATGTTTCTAAAATACTCACTAAATAAATTTAAATCAATGTCTAGTTAGTGTAATTTTGACACAACCAACACCTCATCACCTCAAGTAGACTTTTTACAGGCTTTTAGTGAATACCACTCATATAAATAACATTTAGTTGTTAAAGCTCTTTGATCTGCCCAACACTGAATGGAGACACCGAATGATTGTCTTTTTATTTGTAAACTAGCAAAAGTAATAGCTTTTTTTTTAGAATTATTTATTCTATTTGTGCAGTTTTCAGGTTTACAGCAAAGGGGTGCCTTTTGTATTTAACATCGTCTAAAATTAATAATGACTCACCTCAGGTAGACTATTTTTAGGCTTTTGATGAATACCACCCATATATACAACAGAAGGGGGCACAGGCCGATTATTGTCCCAAATTGGATGAGCGTTAAAAAACGACATCTGAACATATTTTGTTGCTATTTCCGGATACGATGGAAAGTCTTTACCAAAAAGCATTCTTAGTACTTTAGTCTCATCATTTTCGGAATTTCTATAAATTCTGTCCAATGTATACTGTGTATAAAGCTCGTTAATTTTTTCCCATAGTGTCAAATTACGCAACCGTTGTCTGAAAACACTTGAATATAGTATAGGATGCGTTGGAGCCCCTACAACTTCGTAGGCATTAAACATAGATCCAAATGAACTCACTAAAATTGCAGGAATATTAAATATATGAGCAAAAGCCAAGGATGGTCTGAAACACGTTTCTGCTAATAGCAAATCAAAATGGTCTCTGTTATTGATCAAATTTTGCACTTCACTTGTTTTCACTTGCTCCTTAAAAAGCTTTGTCATCGTATTCAGAATAACAGCCATTTGCACAGTAAGGTCATCTTTTTTTCCTGTAGTAGTCTTCCCAATTTCTTGTCTCCATAGTCCGTAGGATATATCATGTAAATCTATTTCTGTGAGGTTAGTGAATACTTTTCCTTTTGGAATTTGAGGATCTGTCGTAATAACTGTTAGTTCATGACCTCTTTTTGCTAATTCCAATATCAAAGGTCGGAAAGCAACTTGATGACTGATTGACGGTGTTGGTAATACAGCTAATATTCTCGCAGCCTCGATACTGCTGAGAAATAATACAAGGCAATTAAGTACTATATTTGCCGTCGTCATGTTACACCTACTAAAGTATTTTGCCAAATGATCTTCGTTTTATACCCAATTTGTGAATAAGCTGACAAGCAATATTGTTATCTAAATTATTAAGCATTTTACATAAATAACCAAATCATTGTTTAATTATTTTAGGTGACATCTTACTTTTTCAATGGAATATATTGAAAATCATTTTAGCATTAAATTGATTTTTGTACCAAAGGTAAATTGACATTTTTTATTTATTTTGCACGATCTATCCATGCAGGGGCGGAGAAAGAATACTAATCTCTGCGGCCGGGGTCGGCCCGTCGTAAAAGCCGACAAAACAACCCACCCTAGCTACGTGGTAAGGCCTCAAGCCCGTCTGGTTGGCGACCACCTTTGGTCTTAAGTATGCCGCCATAATAACCTTGTGTTGTGTTCCGGCATTAGTGACCCAAGTTCCTGTACTTTTATGGGACAGCAGCGTGTTCGCGATGCCACTGGCGTTGCAAACATCCATAGGCGATGGTAACTGCTAAATTCTAAGCGGGCCGTCAGCCTGTCTGTTGACCTACTGCAATAAAAAAAAAAACGATCTCTGGTATTTCAAGGAGTATTTTTGACAGACCTTAGACAAAAGTATAAACATTTTTTAACAAATTTAGGCATTTACTTCTTGGATACTTTTACTAAATATATTCAAATCGCTAACAGCACCGAGACGGATAGGACGCCATCGCTTCACTTCACGCTTACAACTTTCTCGCAAAAGGAAGTCCGCGAAAGAGGCGGCGGAGAGGGGGAGGGAGCGTGCCAAGTTCCTTTCTCGCTCACGTAGGGGTACTCGTCGCCCGAAGCTGGCGACAGAGCTCCTACCGCCGTAGTGGAGGGTCGCGTGCACGGCACCCTGGGAAAGGACCACAACCCGCACCATACATGTCCTAGAGAGGTCCCGCGCGGGTTTTCTGCGCATCCAGCTCACGCCTGCGTGAGAAGTGCTAGGCTAGTTGGAGTCGCGGCCTGATTAGTTCGTCGCGTCCAGCGTCCTCGGCACTCAAGTCGCGGAACACCGGGGTGATTTTAGTGGCTACTCCAGTGACTTGCGTCCCCCAGTCTAGGGAAAGGGACGTACTAGCGCACAGCACGGAGAGTCCCATATTACCCCGCCATCCATTTTGTAGATTTGAGAATAAATCGAAACGATTGATGATATCACTGGCAATTTTTTACATAGCTGACCTTCCTAAACATTGACAAATTAGTGAGAGTAATTAAACCTACGTCGTAGTTTGAAGTTTGGCCAAATTAAACTATTTCATTATTTGCAAGCACATATTTTCAATTAATGTAAAATACTGTTCATATGGACATGGTTGTTTTCTTAGTAACTATCTTTGTAAAATATATATTGTTTGAAAACACCTGATAACAGATGATCATCGTCGTTTAGCGACGTTTGCAACATCAGGGGCAAAGAACAAGTAGAAAAAAAATACCTGTTGGCGACGAAGATGAAAACTAGATCTTGGATCACTTGTGGAACTAGATACAACATAAGGCTAATATGGTTGCATGTTTAGATACCAAGAATGTTTTTGAGACGAACTTGAAGATCAAACAACTAGATAGTGTTGTTTTGTTGCCTTTTATAATTTTCCATCTATCGTATGATATCGTGATTTCAGTCATAAATCGCCTCATAAATTAAAGAACAACAACAGTATACCCAAAATCACACATAAGTATTATGTTCGCAGTATCAAAACTAATATGAGTATGACATATCAAAATTGTATAATTCGTCTCATTACACGCTTTATATTTTATATCATACATTTAACAAAAATGTGCAAAAAACAAACAGTTACAAACAGTTTATAATGCAAATCATTATTATGGAAGTCGTTTAAAGTGATAATGTTGTCGACTTAAAGATAATAAGAGTCTACTAGATAAGACCAGGATTATTTTAATAAATAATGAAGAGCTCTTCTAATGAAGAGCTTGAAGATCAAACAACTAAATAGTGTTGTTTTGTCGCCTTTTGCGACAGGTCACCGGGTGGCATAGTTCATGGAGAAAAATTATACGCAATATTTTCTGAATTATGTGAATATTAATTGTATGTTTGCAAAAAAAGGCTGCCTGATACAGATTATACCAGTGCAGCAAATTATATTTTACATACAATTCAAACTTTATCTTCTACCTATTACTATCATGTGATATAATGAATTCTAGATAGATAGATAGATAACACTTTATTGTAAACCAATGAAACCAACCAAAAACAATGAAACTTATTTACATAATCAATATGTACTTGACTTACAATGGGCGGCCTTATCGCTACAGAGCGATCTCTTCCAGGCAACCCGGGCTATAGAACATTATTGGTGTTATATTGATATGGAACGGAGGTATGGCAATAAATAATAATTATATTTTATTTACATAATAAATAGATAATATACATAAAATTCAATAATACATATAAAATATAATAGATAAATAGATAAACATACTTAAATAACTATATTTATAGAATACATAAATAAATATATGTCTGATGATGATAAATCGTCTGAAATGATAAATCTTCTCATGAATTATTATTATTTACAACAACAACAGTATATCCAAAATCACACATAAGTATAATTTTCGCAGTATTTAACTAATATGATTATGATATATCATAATTGTGCAAATCATCTCATTACACGCTTTATATTCTCTACTAGCTGTGCCCTCGACTCCGCCCGCGTGGAATAGTGACTTTGGGCAGAACTTTTTGGAGATATCTTATAGTTTATTTTGGATAACAAACCCTATAAACCCTAAAATATAAATTAAATATGCAAACAGTCAGTATTATCGAATGCAACTGTTACGCCATGCGCCACCGGAATACGTACGTTCGAACCCACAAAGTCCAGCCTAAGCTGAAGCCATATGAATGATGATATAAATCTGAGGCCAACTTAAATTGGAATATAAAATTTCCGAAACTTATAGATAGATAGATAGATAACACTTTATTGTAAACCAATTATATAAACACAATGAAACTTATTTACACAATCAATATGTACTTGACTTACAATGGGCGGCCTTATCGCTACAGAGCGATCTCTTCCAGGCAACCCGGAAATCATCTCAACTTATCATTTTTAACAAAATCTATTTTTTTTTTTCTAAAATAAAAATAGCCTAAGTTACTGCTTGATATATCAGCTATCTGCCAGTGAAAGTCCCGTCATAATCGGTGCAGCCATTTCAGAGCTTATCCGGAACAAACAGACAGACAGACAGACAAAAATTGTAAAACATGTTGTTTTGGTATATGTACCGTGTATACCTCCGAATGCACTTAGTAAAAAGCTGTTATTTTAATATTACAAACAGACCCTCCAATTTTATTTATTTGTATAGATAAACGGCCTTCGCTTAATTATGACCACCTACAGGCTAATAAGTCTTTTTAGAGACGATATGCTACCAGCACGCTATGATGGCCGTTTTTACGTTTGTCAAATGTAATTACTAATTAATACGAAACTTCATGAATGGACAAACGTCAAAAAGGCCATCATAGCGTGCCGGTATAGTAATAACAGCTGAGGGCCAATATGCATGAAATTTTCATGCTAATAATTAAATAATAATAAAATGATTCATATCCATGTAAAAAGCGGAAAAAGAATACTGTCCTTTGCAGCCAGGGTCAGCCTGTCATTAAAGGCGACAAGACAACCCATCCTAGTTACCTGGTAGGGCTCCAATCCCGTCTGGATGGCAACCATCTTTAGTCTTAAATGTGCCGCCATAATAATGTTATGTTGTGTTCCGACGTTAGAGGCCCAAGTTCCTGTACCCTTATGGGACAGCAGCGTGTTCGTGATGCCACTGGCGTTGCAAACACCCATTGTAGGGAACTCCCTTCCAAGTTGACAAGCGACAGTAACTGCGAAATTCTAATCAGGTCATTTCAGCCTGTCTGATGTCCTACAGCAATAAAAAATAATTTAAAAATAAGTGAGTTAGTAAGTGGACTGTATAAAAATTTTATGTTTTATATTATAACCAAAATTAGAGCCGCCCAAACAAATATTACTACTAGCTAAATAAACATTAAATTTTAAGACATAACTCTTAAAGGGCTTCTTATCTATGTTTAAAATTTATTTGCACTCGGGATATGATTCCTTTTGACAATTTTATATTAATTACAATTAATGCTTTTTGGAATTTATCATGTTCACGTTAGTAGAAAATCGTTGCCTTTTTTACATAATTTAATAAATCTCAATACATGCAACTAACAAATCGCAAATATATTTTTTAATCGTTTTAAATCTAATAGATTAATAATATTAATATTTTTTTTTTGGTCTCGGGCAAAAACCTCTCTTGACGGGTTACCCAGGCCCGGGGGGACCGAGGGATATGTGGGACTCCGGGAAAGATGTTTGGCCATCCGACTACCCACTAAAAAACCCCGCTGTTTTCCTATCGCCTACGCCCGGGCCCACGGATATATGGCCTGCCGATCTCGTGGCCCGGGCCGGAAGGTACAGATATAACCTTAGTATAATTAACCGACTCTGAAAAGGAGGAGGTTCTCAACTCGATTGGAATTTTTTTTATGTATGTACACCGATTACGGTGAGATTTTTGATCCGATTTAAGTAAGGTTTCTTTAGTTTGATGCGAAATAGTTGCCACTTGGTCTCATAAAAATTTAACATTCTTTGGCCCAATAGTTTTCATTTTGTGAACATTTCTTTAGTTTGAAATTTTTAGCGTGCGCCCACTTAAATAGTTGGATTTTACTCTAATTTGTGTCTAGAAAGAAAGAAGAACGAAAGGATGATTTTGATAGGAGGCTCACTGAAGATTTCCAGTCAAACATCAAGTTTTTCTGGAAATCCATCAAAACAGCCAGAGGAAAAACTTCTACCTCGGAGCTGAGTACAATCAGGAGTCAAGATGGGAGCATTATAAAAGGAGAAGAATGTGTGCTAAAGAGATGGAAAGAGTATTTTGAAAGTTTGTTTGAAAGAGAGGAAGTGCAGGTACAAAATCCGGCACCTTCCATGGAAACTATTATAAATGTTGATGAAAGTTAGATAAGTATGGATGAAATAGTGAAAGCGTTGAAAAGTATGAGATTAGGTAAGGCTGCAGGGTATGACAGGATTACCGTCGAGATACTGAGGGCTGGACAGGGCATAGTGGCTAGCCAGCTGTACCGTCTTTTCAATTTGTGCTGGCGAAATGGGCAAGTACCGGGAGACTGGTGCAAAGCCGTAATCATGTCATTATATAAGGGAAAAGGGTCACGGCAGGACTGCGTAAATTACCGCGATATAAGCCTTCTCAGCGTCGTCGGTAAATTGTATGCGAAAGTGTTAATTGAAAGGGTTGTGAATGAAACAGACGAAAAAGTATGTGATGCACAAGCGGGATTTAGGAAGGGAATGGGATGTACGGATCAGGTCTTTTCCTTGCGGTGCATAGCCGAAAAGTGTTTGGCTATAAACAAGAAGGTCTATTGCGCGTTCGTGGATCTAGAAAAGGCCTATGATAGAGTGGTGAGGAATTAATTGTGGTGAGCATTGTCCGTGAATGGTGTGATCAGTATTCTCATACGAGCATTGCAATCTCTTTATAGGGATTCTAATGCTTGTGTAAGGATAAACGGGGCATACACTCAATGGTTTAATATGTAAAAAGGTGTTAGAAAGGGATGTGTAGCGTCACCGTGGCTGTCTGATCTGTTCATGAACAATTGCTTGACAGATTTAATAAAGAGTGAAAGTGGGTTGAGAATGAATGAGTTACTTGTACAATGTTTTCTCTATGCTGATGATCAAGTTTTACTTGCGTCTTCGGCCGAGGAGTTGCAGGAGATGGTAACTGTTATTAGTGGAGCTTTTGTTAGATAGAGAATGAAGATGAATGTAAAGAAGACGAAAGTGATGGTGTTTGAAAGAGATGAAACAGTGACAGACTGCAATATTGTGATTGGAGATGAAAAAATTGAAGAGGTAAATGAGTTTGTGTATCTGGGTTCAAAGTTTACAAGAGATGGAAAGTGTGAGAGTGATATTGAAAGAAGAGTGAATGCAGGAAACATGGTGAATGGAGCTTTGCACTCCTTTATGAACAGTCGGAATGTGTCTAACAAGGCTCGTCTGGCTGTGCATGAGGGTGTGTTGGTTCCGACACTCATGTACGGAAGTTGGGTATGGCAGAAGAAACATGAAAGCAGAATAAATGCAGGTGAGATGAGAGCGTTAAGAAGTATGATAGGAGTCAAACTGAGTGACAGGATAAGAAATAGTGAGATAAGGAAACGTTGTGGTCTGAAAAAAGATGTAGTGACAAAAATTGAGAAAGGTATGCTGAGATGGTTTGGCCATGTCGAGAGAATGAATGAAGAACGATTGACGAAAAAAGTGTATAAGGCGAGTGTGAATGGAAGTGTTGGAAGGGGTAGACCTAGGCGGACGTTTCGAGACCAAATCAGGGACGTCTTGAAAAAAGGCCAGGTCAAGAGTACCCTAAACCGAAGGGCATGTATGAAGGGAATAATAAAAGTGGACGAAGCGAAACAAGTATGTAAGGATCGTAGCAAGTGGAAAGAAGTGGTCTCTGCCTACCCCTACGGGAAAGTGGCGTGATTATATGTATGTATGTATGTTACTCTAATTGATAACTTGTTGCTATTAGATTGAATCAGGCGCTTTACAATTTCATTAACACGGACAGTAATCGTTTTATTAAAGGCGTTTTGAAGAGTTATTATTAACATTCGATTGGTATTTTTTTCGTCGTCGACGTCTCTTTGGCAAGACGTTCTTGAATCTACAGACACTAAAAAATAAAAAATAAATACTATAACTCGTAGTGCATTTATAATTACTAATAAAGCCGAAGTCCCTGAGATGAAAGTTTTAGTCGACGCCTTTTGTTTTAACTCGTGTAATGAACAAATATTATTTAATGATTTAGAATTAACATTTAATAAAATTTCTTCATATAATAAAGTCACTCGAGTTATAGCCTGGTACGTACGGTTTAAAAATAATTTAAAATTGAAAACTGGTGAACGCCTTTTCAGACCCTTATCCACCAATGAACTGGCAGAGGCTCGTGACATTATTATTCGTTCAATTCAAATGAATCATTAGAATTTAGAAATTAAAACTCTAATTAAAACAGGCACCGTATATTCAATGCGTAAGTTGCGTCCTTTTATCGATTCTAATAATTTCCTCAGAGTGTGTGGCAGACTTTTATATTCTGACCTTCCTTATAATACGAAACACCCAGTTTTACTTCCAAAGCAATGTCATACCACTATATGCTAATCGAATATTATCATATATTTCCATGTAGGGCTACGTATATTACATGGCATTTTATGTAAACGATTTTGGATAATCAATGCTCGAAACATTATTCAATCAGTTTTATCAGTGTCCTAATTGTTTTAGGTTCAATCCCAGAGATTCTCAATCTTTGATGGGTCCCTTGCCTGCCGCACGTCTCGGTGCAGATCGTCTCGGTCGCACGATGATAAAGACGGTCCGTTTCTTGTTAAGGAATGGTTAAAGCGTAATACGAAGGTGCATAAGGCCTATTTATGTTTCTTCGTTTGTTTCTCAACAAAGGCCTGGAGCTTCTCTCCGATTTATCTAGTGATTGTTTTTATCCACATTTGATAGACTCGTAGCTAGTCGTGATCTTTGTAAGTTGATATATTTCGACTGTAGCCCTAATTTCATGGCATTCGGTAAAAATTTATTTTAGTTAAAATACCTGCCAATAAAATTTGTCCTTGGCCCTACACTAATTAATTTCGTTATACACTTATTTATATTTATTTTATTAGTAGTAGAATATTAGTATTATTTCTTATGTATAATTTATCACACTCTTGTCTATTTATTTATCTTAAACTCTCAGTCCCATTCTCACCTTTTTCCTGGAAATCATCATAATGATTTCGGTGGGGGCTATGTTCGATCCTTGCATAAAGGGTATTTGCATTGCATAAACGGGCGGGACGGTCGACGTTCGACCTCCCTGACCACGTAGTAACGCGTAAGCTTCTAAACAGGCAGGGCAGTCAAAGTTCGACCTCCTTTCAGTAACTCCAAAGTCTCATTGGCCGTGCCATAAAATTGTGTATTAGCTGGTGCCGTGCAACAGTTCCACTGCGAGCGGACCTGAACCAAACCGGCAAGTCCATTGTTCTCGAGCTATCCATTTCATTCATGTACGGTGCAATTTCGCTCCGTGACCGGCATCGTATAACACTGATAATTACAATGACCTAAATATCTACGATTAGTGCCTAGATTCATCTAGAAAGAAGACAATGAAAATTATAAGTAATTAAAACCCACTGAACTAGATTAATACACCTAATCCTTAATTACTTACGAGTGTTGGGTTAATAACGATATTATACCAAAAGGAACTACAGTTCAAATTTAAATCCACCTGGCACACCAACTGAAACTCCAATAAATTCTTTGTAAAGTCACGATTCGGTTATAAAGTCACACACGACATGTAGAGAAACAAAAATGGGAGCCAAGTGGTTTGCCTTTAGTGTATTTTAAGAAGAGATGAATAAGTATCGACGTTTAATCATCTAAAAACGAAACGCCTGGTACAATATTAGGGGCAATGCGTTCATGCAGCATACGATGCTATTAAATTTCCAACACGTTGTATGCACCTTATGATTTGAGTCCGTGACCTCTAAGTTAGTCAATAAGTGTCGCTATTTTAAAATTTGTTTTTAATTTTATTTATGTAACTCCTGAGCACAAGCAGCGTGTTACCTTTCATCTTTCCCTTTACAACTCGTTATTTTGATACCCAATAGCGAACGTATTACCGATAGAAAATGAAAACTTACATAGTCCACATTTTTATTTACATAGTATATGTATATACAATATACAACTAACTAAAGGTGAATTCTTTACATTTGTTTTTTCCGCTCAATAATAAGCTTTGTAGGATGAACAACAATTTTATATTTTATTAGCTGACCCGGCAAGCGTTGTTCTGCCATATAAATAATAAAATGTCAAAAAATTAAAAAAAAAAATTTGGTGGTGGGTCACCCCTAACATTTAGGGGGATGAAAAATAGATGTTGGCCGATTCTCATAGATACCGGATAAGCACAAAAAATTTCATCAAAATCGGTCAAGCCGTTTCGGAGGAGTATGGCAACGAAAACTGTGACACGAGAATTTTATACCTAGTCAGATCATAAATTTTGTCACATGTTTAATGTAAAATAATTGTAACAAGTTTATTCATTATGTAACCATTCATATACCAAAATGAACTTAACAAAACATAGATTCTTATGACATTAAAGTTTATTCAAAATGACCTCCGTGATTTTGAATACAAGCCTTCAATCTGCGCGGCCAGTCGTCTATCGCAGCACGAACGAGGTCCATGTCAATATCGGCGGCTGCCTTAATCAAGGATGTCTTGAGTGACTCCAAATTGGGATGAGGCTTTGAACACGCCTTTTCCTCCAAGTGTTGCCATATCTTGTAATCTAACGGATTCAAATCTGGACTGGAGGAGGGCCAGTCTTCGTGCCGGATGAAGTCGATTTCACGCGCCGCCAGCCAGTCTTGTGGCTCTTCGCTCTATGAGCTGGCGCCGAATCTTGTTGGAATACCCAGTGCCTGTTATTGAACATGGTATGAGAAACAGGTTCCACAAGGTTCGTCAGGACTGTATTTTGATACACAACAGCATTCGTTTTTACACCTTTCTCACAAAAATGTACCTCTGTTAAGCCCCAATAAGAAACTCCCAACCATACCATGAGCGAGGATGGAAAATGACCTCGTTGGACACGCTGAATACGGTTGCTCGCTTCTTCACTACTGTGTGCGTACACCTTATCATTTTGTTTGTTGTAGCTCTCTTCTACGGTAAACATTTTTTCATCCGAAAAAAGAATTTCCCGATATTTTTTTCCCGCGTACCGCTTCAACAAAGCGCGGCATCTCTTCAGTCTCAGGTCCATTAGACGAGCATTCAAACGATGTCCTGTTTTTCTTCGATATGCCCGAAGCCCTAAGTCTTCATTTAACACCCTTTTCACCGTGGTTCTGCTTAACCCCATCTGAAGGGCCAACAGTTTATGCTTACGTTTGGGATTTCTTTGAATTCGTGCCTTCACAGCTTTTATCACTGCAGCAGAGTCCTAACAGACCGAGGGCGACCACTTCTTGACCTGTCATCTACACTAGAGTCTTCATTGTATCGTTTGATGGTACGATAAACGAATATTTTGGTTATATTCAAATTTTTCAGTATGTTAAAAATTTGAATTGGCGCGTAACCGCAACGATGCAACGCAATAACTGCAACACGGTCTTCTTTAAGCGTCCACTCCATATTTAAAAATGAGTAAAATTCTAAAAGTATACATTTTTATTTTCATGAACAATTCGAAATTCGAATTCAATAAACTTTTTTGTGGCCAGCATTCTAAAAGAAAAGTTTTTACTGTGTGACAATACTTATGACCTGACTAGGTATATTAGATGACAACAAGGAGTAGTAACAACAAAAGTTTAGTAAAAAAAGAAAAGCTTTAGCAGTAGTCATTTTAATTTACAGATTACTAAAATAATTTGCAACTATTAATAAATTTCAGAAATTCATGAAATCGTAAATTTCAGAACATCCAAAGATCAAACTTTTGTTACAAAAGGATGTTCAATCGACCGATGAGGCAATCACTGCTGGTATTCCACTTAGTGGTATACCAATGTTAGGAGATCAGTGAAATAATGTAGAGAAGTATGTCAATTACAAAATCGGCGTACGACTCGGTACGGAGTCTTTGACGAATGACAAATTTAAAAATTCTACTTTTACTATTACTTATTGATGATGAAACGTTAGATAAGGTAAAATTTAATTATACTTTCTTAAATGTATTCTTCATTAAAACTTGATGTAAAATTTTTTAATAAAAAATCTAGGGCTGATCGTAGTATACTACGATCAGCCCTAGACCTGAACATAATTCCAGGAAGGTATGAAGCATTGAGATGAGTAATAATTAGCTCAATAGGGACAAAACTCTCGTCTCGTTACCCAGGTCATTGCTGAAAATAAAATCGATTTCGTTTGTTTACTTTTCTAGTTTACTGTGAAACTATGCACTCTCCTGGAGAGATTGAAAAGGTGACTAATAATTTGTTGAACTAATTTACAAATTGAGAAGGTAGGTTCCAGTTACTAATAAATTTACCACAGCGATGACTTTTGACATACCTTTGATTTTCACGTTTCGCCCTGTGAGACTTTGACGTTTTGCCCTGTAACTGACTCAGTCACCACTTTGATGACCATGAAGAGTTTATTTCTACACTTTGTTTTACTCTATTTTCGTTTCTGACAATCTTTACGGCTGAAAATAGATAGACTTAGGATCACGTGAATGATCTCTAATTAATTATTGAAACCTTGTCAATTCAAAATCTGAATATCAATCAACGTTCCATTCGAATAGTTCTAAAACTTTGAGTTGATTTTAACCGAATTCGATTGTATTATTTCAAAACTCTTGCTCGTGTTTATGTAAGACACTTTCAAATACGTTGTTATTGTAATCGATTGTCGAGAAGATTCAATAATCGACTGAAGGCACTGTAGTTTTGATTTGGTAGTCTATCTTTAGCAATGAATATTTTTTTAGACCAGAAATAAAATTCCAATTCCATCAAAAATAATTACCAAAGTAAAGGAAGGCTGTCTAGGCTAATAGCCAGGACTTCTCCCTTGCTCTCAACGGATTTATCCCAACGGTGGGTTAGGTAAAACAGGAGAACCCCAGCAGACCAACCATGCCAAAAACCATATTGGCAATCATATAGCAGCTGGGAATCCTCCAGGCAACCCAAGAGCTGTGCGTTGATAATCCGTGATAGTCGGCGATTATGATATCACTTAGCAACAAGATATTACACAACCGTAAAAGGTGAAAAAGCAACCCCATCTCCAAATATGCTGCCATTATAACCCGGTGTTTTGTTACGACAAAGGCGATAGTAACTGCTACTACTGAGTGAGCCATCAGCCTGTCTGCTGTGTACTGCAGCAATAAAAAACTAAGTATTCTACATTTTTAGCGATGATGATTGGTAGATCATCTGGATGTTTTATGTAATATCTAGTTTGGAAAGACAGTAATAAAAAATATATTAATACAAAATCCCATTTCCTGGAAGTAGGATCCAATAAACAACAGATCCGTCATCGGCATTCGAATTCACAGACAAGGGTCGACAGTTAGACAATAACAGAATTAATCAATTTCACACTTGTGCAGTCACATGTATCTCTGGCTAAAGTAACATATGGTTACGGTATAACCAGTTACAGTATGTACTCTTTTTATAAAATTATAAAAAATCTGCAATGAATCTTAAATTTGAGAACATAAATCATGTGACAACTGGTTCTGAACAAAGGCCACAAGAATATTACGTCACAACTCAAGCCTTTTCCAATTTTTGTGAAGCTTAACTGAAAAACTTTTAATATAGTCGACACACCGCTCTAATGAGGTCACCGCTCTCTACCTTCTCAAGGGTTGTAGGGTAGTATGCGATACTCAAAATCATAGGTAAGAAATTTCAAAGGATATTTATTGAACCAGAGGAGTGATCACTGTTGGTTGGATTACCTCACAAATTCCAAATCACCCCGAACCGGCTTATACTCAATAATTGATATAAAAGTTCCTAATTTTGGCCGATCCATCCCAAGATATCTGTACGATGCCGGTCACGGACCGAGATTGCACCGTACAGGAATTAGAAGGATAGCTCGAGAGCAGTGGACTGTATGAGAGTGGCGGGGGAGAGAAGCGGTGGTTGAACGCGATACCATGCAGTGGGCAAAGAAATTCGTACTGACCTTGATTCCATCCCTTCTCGGATCGGTTCAGATCTGCTCGCGGAGGAACTGTTGCACGGCACCAGTTAAATGTCACGCACACTGAACACGACGCAGAGAATGGTCTTCAGGGAGGTCGAACGTCAACCTTAAGGATATGTCGATATTAAGGCACAACAGACAAGCTGACGGCCCACTTAATAGTAAACAGTTATCATCGCCTATAGATGTTTGCATAGGGGCACATCAACCTGGTTCATTAATGCCAGAACACAACACAAGGTTATTATGGCGGCAAGCTTATAGACCAAGAGTGGTTGCCATCCAGACGGGCCTTCCAGATAGCTAGGGTTGTTTTGTCGCGTCTTGTGACAGGCCAGCGTTAACTAATTTTTCTGAATATGGGTAGATCTACTAAACGTGCTGCTCATATGAAACGGCACCGTTAAATGAAACAAACGAAGTCAGGGAGAAACATCTATTATATCTCTACTTCGAGGACAATTTCAAAAGAGACTTGCGAAGAACGCAAAAATAAGACTTTCGAAAATTCGGCTTTACATGAAAAAAGTTTTGAACAGGGAAAATATCGAAAAACGTAGTCACTGTCTCGGCTTAATGCACGATTGTCTAACTAATGAGACGGAGGAGCAACGTGCCCACCGTCTCGGATTAACCCACGAACGGGTATCTAATGAGACGGAGGAGCAACATGTCCACAGACTCAGATTTTTTACATCGGTGCCCCCCCCCCCAAGGATCGAACCCGCAACCTCATGCGTTGCAGGTCTGTTACTTTGCCACTCCGCTACCACCAATCTTTTATATGGTTATAAAGCTCATCAATAATACGCAAAAGCTTCTACCACCCACTCAGCTACCATGGCTTCACCTTAAGTAATGTAATTAGAACGCTGGCGTCATGTTGCTATGCAGCAACGAACGTAAGCGCATTGCAATTTGATTACAGACAGTTAGAAATTCTGCCACAGATCGCACCCTTATTGTAAGCCGTTAAGGAGTTCCATTGATCATCATAGTCGACTACCACAATTACTTGACCATAATGACGTTACGTTAGGTGACTCAAATATGCGGATAGCCTATAAAAGATTCGGCCGAGTATCGTAATTTGCTCCTAAGAATTGAAGAGTTCCGTTACTTTGTCATAGATTCCATAATCAGAACCTAACCAAACTCTCATCAAAATACCTTTGAGGTACACACATCCTTTCCAATACAAAACGAATCATCGAAATCGGTTGGCGTGATATTGTTATTCGTCCATTTGTCGCACACATACAAAATGCAAATTAAAGACTTATATGCTTTTCTTATGGATGCCATTGTCAAAAATGGACCAAATTGAAATGATACCACACGACAAGCACCAGCTTTCATATAAAAAAGAATCGACAAAATCGGTTCGCCCAGTCGAAAGTTCTGAGGTAACAAACATAAAAAAATACAGACGAATTGATAACCTCCTCCTTTTTTGAAGTCGGTTAAAAATATGAGGCACACGAACTTCGCACTGGGTGCAAAAAGTGTTTTTGGGAGTTTACTCCTTAAGAATCGATTTTTATATATAAGGTGCCTGGTATGAGAAAAATGTGAGAAGTAAAATCTACTGATGAATGACCTCGTTACGTTTTTGGTGCGCACCTATGGTGCGCAACTTTCTAATTTAGGACACATTCGAGCTCCGGTAGGACTGTTGATATTTTTTAAAATATCGATATTTTTAAATATATCAACATCGGAGTTCGATATGTCGAAAAAATATCGATATTTCGATATATCGGCTTTATTTTAAAAAATCGTAAGTCAGCTCAAAAATGATTCCACAGTTTGAAGTCCAATATATTTATTAAACAAATTAAATTATAAGTGTTAGGTTATAATTTTTAGTAATTATTTTTAAATTTCAATAACTATCATGTATACCAATATTTTTCAGTAAGAGTTTTTAAAAATACTCTTTGTTTTATATGTTCAGCTGTTTGGCTACTACGATTATTAGGCACTAAAAACTTTTTTAAATACATCCATACAATGGAAGAATTGGTCAAAGAAGACATATTTTGGCATTAAACTATTATAAACTTATAATTAATGTGATTATACACTTGCTTTAACCACTATATTACATTAAAAAGTAGGTACTTAACTTCGTTCAAGGTTAACCACAGACTTAACAAAAAAAATTTTCATATAAGATTGTAACGAACGAACAACAATTGTGAGTAAAGTAGATATTCCATCATAGATTATAGTAATTGTTTTACCACAGAGGTATATTATGATAATTTTGTATATTAAATAAGTTACGAAAAAAATATAAAAATTTATTTAAAAATAATATCGACCATCGATATCGACATTTCAATATCGAACTGTCGATATATCGTCCAAAAAATATTAGTAATAAATATCGAACCACTTGACCTTGGCAATTTTGTATCATTCAAGATGACGCGCGACGCACGCTCGAACGACCTTGTGTCGTCTTAATGGTATAATATTTGGAGTTTTACTCCTTAAGAAACGATTTTCTTATTTTTATAAATATAATCAACACAATAATAGTTTTTATATAATGTATATTATTTTCATTAATTTGTTAATTTACCCTTTCATATGGTATTAATCTTTTTTCAGTTAAATAAACTCTTTTTGCGTATTTTTTTGTCATCTGTTGACACACTAATAGTAAAGTCGTCCGTATGGCGACGACCATCACTTCTCGCCAACTTGAGGGTAGTCGTTTAAATTGGCAGAGAAACTGGTTCTACCCACCTAAATCTAGGCAAGGACCGAATAATACTATACTTGTCCTTTTAAGCTTGTGGACAGACAGCAGTCGTCTTTTCAATAATTAAAATGAGTCACATCTATTTTATCTTCTTTTGTTTCTCTTTGCATAATAGACACAAAAAAGGTATGATCATCCTTTGCCTTGTCACAATTGCAGTTTATGAAGGTATGCAGTCATCATACATCATGGATATGAATTTATTATTTAAGACTACGATGAATTACTTGCAAGAGTGTGAGAAAAAAAATTACAACGATTACTCACGTTCTCTTAATTTTAATAGCAGCTACATAATTCTTACTTATAAATACAAATATATATCTTAATAAAACAATAGTTAAAGTAGCGAATAATATAAAAATTGATAACATAATTGCTATCAAATTTAGTTCCAAATATTCAGTCCAAGTAATTTTGGCTGCTGGCGAACGAAGATGTGCTCCACCATGGCGCAACAAATGTTCAACCCACCACACAGCTCGCTCCAGACTATTCTGGGGCTGATCGTACATAATCGAACGAAGTTTAATTATGTTGTTCTTGTAACTGAAATTTAGAAATACAAAATTACTGCAAGGCAAGCTATCAAATAATTGATTTGCTTTTTGAAAGATCACTGTAGGATGTTTATGTAACAAAAGTCTAAATTAAATCAAAGAATAGAACAGCCGTAGATCTCATTGGCCCATGTTATGAAATTATATCAGGTATCGGAAAATCTCCTATTACGAAGAAATATATACTCGTTTATGCTTACTCGTATAAGGTAACTCAATCATAGTATAAAATGCATCTATATTAAATGTACATTGATACAAATAAATCATTATTTCTTAAAACTTTACCAACGTTGACATGTAGATACTTACTTTTACCTTTTTTTAATTTATTGCTGTAGGACAACAGACATGCGTGCAACTGGCTGACGGCCCACTTAGAATTAAGTAGTTACCGCGTGTTTACAACGCCAATGGCATCGCGCACACGCTGCTGTCCCATAAGGGTACAGGAACTTGGGTTACTAATGCCGGAACACAACACAGAGTTATTATGGCGGCATACTTAAGACCAAAGGTAGTCGCCATCCAGCCGGACTTGGGCCGCCACCCACCCTACCACGTAGCTAGGGTGGATTGTTTTGTAGCCTTTTACGACAAGCCAACCCCATCCGCAGAGGTCAGCATTTTTCTCCGTCCATGCACGAACAAAAAACATAGGTGCCAAAAAAATATACAGGTTGACTTTGACAAACCCGTCCAAATTTTTTTACGCACTAAACATCATTTAAGGAACCCATGTTTGCAAAAAAAATTGTATGTCAAATTTTCACCATAAAATATTACATATAGGATCATTAATTCAATCGTGCAGAATAATCATATGGTGCAAACACGTACGTTAACCTGTTATTACCTATCTCTGTCACACCCACGTAAATGAGTAGTGCATATTCGCTCGCCCGGTTCAATGCCGCCATCCTCGGCCTTTTACTAGGTCAGATGGAGAGGTCATTGACACTCTAGCGCCGTATTATGTAAATTGCGACTTCTTTGAATGACTTTGTGATGCTGATTACTCAACATTTTTGTACTATGCGATACAAAACTAAAATACATGTTTCTCATAACTTTTACTAAATATTCTTCTGTGTGAATTTGAACGGGTTTGTCAAAGTCACCCTGTATAGGAACAGCATCAATTTCAAACAATGCTAAAAGGATTTAAAATATTAAATATACTTATGCAAATTATTTCAAAACAAGAATAATTGGTATAAAGCGAATTTAATGAATATTTAATTAAGACCACAAGAAGTAATATAGAAAAAGGAAGAAAATATTTTTATTTGAAGCTTAAAAACATAAAATTTTATTGAAAATTAATCATTTGTACAATACATAATATGATTATAATTATGTTCTATGAATGTTCAGTTTAATTCAACACTATTTAGAAATTTTATATGGACTGCATACTTTTCTTACATCAACTTAATATAACATGTTTGTATATATTGTAAAAAGCTTGACGTGACAGGTTTTCACTTACCATACCTATTGATTTTATCCAATGATTTAAAAAAAATAGCGAGTGGATTGCATAAAAGGTGATTATGATGGAAAAGGTTATGAATATTGAAGTGACGGCAAATAGAGGAGAGTGGGAGAAGAGAACTTGTTATCACCCCACACAATGAAACAGAGAAGAAAGGAGAATGGAATATAAGTGATGTTTAATATTTCATTGACTAACCTTTTATCTTCTATAACAGTCTGAATAGCATTCTTAAACTTGTCTTTGGTCAAAGTTTCCATATCGAGTCGGACGCCGATTTTGTGATGGACGTACTGCTCCACATTGTACCACTGATCTCCTAGCATTGGCATACCTATGAGTGGGACGCCAGCTGTGATTGCTTCATCAGTTGATTGAAGACCGCCTTGTGTTATAAACAGTTTTATTTTTGGATGATCTGGAAAATAAATAAAAAATTAAGTCCAAAAATCTCAAGTTGAGGATGATAATGATTGTTTTCATAATAACACGATTGTGTATGTTGACCTATTTTATCTTTCATGGAACTAGTATCTTAAAGCAAAAGATATAATCCACTTATAAAAATGTCGAAACATATTTTACCCGTAGATGATTGATTCGTTTAATAAGATGGGTTTATCTACAATAGTCTTAGTGTATAGTCAGGGTCTAGCAAGGGAGGTTGTTCTTCTTTTCAATTGTCAGTCAGATGACAAAAGTCTTTGGAAACACTAATATTAGCCAAATATTTTCTTCATTTTGGCTTCTTTTCATATTTATGTCTCGACACAAAAAAATAGTTTCATGAATGGACCACCTATGCAAATAGGCAGGTAATAGTTTAATCTTAAGATACTGAACAGCGATGCTTAGCCTCTGAAGTTCTGAATGAACTTCAGTAGCAATGAAAGTAAATTCAAATATTTACTTTCATTGCTACTGCAAAAGCAAAAGCCTGAGTAGTGTGTAATAAGTATTGTAAAAGTTTTATATCTGTTACCTGGTATCTTTAACACAATCTCTTTGCTTCGTACTTCGGGACTAAATGATTCTGTACTAATTGTCTCAATAAATTTATTACTATTGAACTTACGCAATAGATCTGACTGCGGTAACCACTTTGATAACCTGATGTTCGCTGATTTCCCAGGTAGTTCAACTTTGTCATACTTCCAGAGAACATCGTACGGTAACTCAGAGAAGACTTGCGCCATCATCCGAATCCTTTCCGGTGGTAACATGGATGGGAACACATTAGTTCCGAAACTGATGTAAATGACTCCAGATTTTGAAGAATTCAGATATGATTCGAGATCCTAAAAGTTATATGGACAATTAATTTGCTGTTGACACCCTAACTCTCCCTTCATGGAAGCTCAAACCACTTGTTTTTTTCCTTTGAAATCTGGGCTCATAGAATTTGGTGTGGTCGAAGGGATATGGGATCCTTTTTTTGCAAAGGATGAGGAAGACACACGGAACACGTGCCTTCAGCTAGGTCATTCTAGCCCAAGAATTATCCAAAGAATGTAAAAAGAGCATGTTTCAGTTTAAACTGTTACCGTATTCAATAATGGACATCGAAGATCAACTTAGTGCAAGCGTTAGATGCAACTACTCTACGGTTTTTAGATTAAATTAGTTTTTTTATTGCTATAGGACAGCAGAGAGTCTGACCGTCGCCTATCGGCGTTTGCAAAGCTAGTGGCATCGCGAACACACTGCTGTCCCATAATGGTACAGGAACTTGGGTCACCAATGCCGGAACACAACACAAAGTTATTATGGCGGCATATTTAAGACCAAAGGTGGTCGCCATCCAGACGGGCTTGGGGCTTTACCACGTAGCTAGGGTGGGTTGTTTTGTCGCCTTTTACGACAGGCCGACTCCGGCTGCAGAGGTTAGCATTCTTTCTCCGCCCCTGCACGGATAATCTGATGACTAATAATTCTATCTTTGAGGTAAAATATCTTATTATTTTTTATTACAATATAACCCGTGTTTGATTCTGAGCATTTAATTTACGTTCTCAACATATGATTACAACTGAAACTACAATTTCTTTATGTAATTTACACTACGTTGACCTCTTATTTTACAAGAAGAAATAAACATATATCTAAAAATGACAGTTCAATTTTATAACTTGCCAGATACAATACAAAATAAAATATCATAACCAACAACCTGTTTAGTTTTTATAAAGTATTTTTTGGTCCAGATTCTCAAGATCACAATAACCTATGATGACTCGAAATAAAAAATCTGTCATACATTTTTGAGGATGTGTATCGCATATCTAATAATAACCTTGAGGCTCCACCCCATCATGAAACTCGGTGAAACGGGGACTGCTACCTTGAACAGCGTTGTGGAAAGTATACTTGCTGCAGCCTGCTTTTTGAGAATTTCGTGTTCAACTCATCATTATTAACTATTTTAAGCTGATGATTATAGATTTTTTATGCTGGTCACTATACCACTTGCTTATCATATTTTTACAAATGTATTCCTAGTCATCCATTTACGCGTATAAAGTTTCAAAAGCACTTCATAAATCAATGTTAAATCAATTATAATAGAATATCTAGCCTGTGTAATTTCAATGCTGTATTAATTAATATCATAAACGGTAAAGTCCGGTTAAATAAAAATTATTAGAACATCTAGTTAAATTCAATCATAGGGCAAAATTATTACGCTTTCTTGTGTCGAAAACTCTCGGGAACTTATTCGTTCTTAAATCAAGACACCACAAAAATATTGACTACGTTTAGTTGTTAACGCTCTTTGATCTGCCCAATACTGAAAGGAGACACCAAATGGAGTCCGTCTTTTTTATTGGTAAACTAGCAAAAGTAATAGCTTTTTTAAAGAATTATTTTCTTTGTGCAGTTTTCAGGTTTAAAGCAAAGGGGTGCCTTTTTTATTTAACATCTTCTAAAATTAATCATGACTCACCTCAGGTAGACTATTTTTAGATTTTTGATGAATACCACCCATATATACAACAGAAGGGGGCACAGGCCGATTATTTTCCCAAATTGGATGAACGTTCAAAAACGACATCTGAACATACTTCGTCGCCATTTCCGTATACGATGGAAAGTCTTTACCAAAAAGCATTCGTAACGCCTCATTCTCATCATTTTCGGAATTTTTAATAATGCTTTCTAATCTATACTGTATATAAAGCTCGTTAATTTTATCCCATAGTGTCAAATTACGTAACCGTTGTCTTAAAACAGCTGGATATAGTATGGGATGCGTTGGAGCCCCAATAATTTCATTGATATTAAACATAGATCCAAATGAACTCACTAAAATTGCAGGAATATTAAATATATGAGCAAAAGCCAAGGATGGTCTGAAACACGTTTCTGCTAATAGCAAATCAAAATGGTTTCTGTTATTAATCAAATTTTGCACTTCACTTGTTTTCACTTGCTGCTTAAAAAGTTTTGTCATCGTATTCAGAATATCAGCCACTTGAACAGCAAGGTCGTCTTTTTTTCCTGTAGTAGTCTTCACAATTTCTTGTCTCCATAGCCTGTAGGATATATCATGTAGATCTATTTCTGTGAGGTTGGTGAATACTTTTCCTTTTGGAATTTGAGGATCTGTCGTAATAACTGTTAGTTCATGACCTCTTTTTGCTAACTCCAATATCAAAGGTCGGAAGACAACTTGATGACTGATCGACGGTGTTGGGAATACAGCTAATATTCTCGCAGCCTCGATACTGCTGAGAAATAATACAAGGCAATTAAGTACTATATTTGCCGTCGCCATGTTACACTACTAAAGTATTTCGCCAAATGATCTTCATTTTATACCCAACTTGTAAGTAATCTGACATCACAAAAAAGGATGACATGCAAAATTTATATCTAAATTATTAAGTATTGTACATAAAAAACATCTTAAAATTTTATTTGATTACATTGAAAATCATCTTAGTATTAAATCCAGTTTTTGTGCCAAAGCTCAATTTGTATTTCTTTCTCCATTTTGTACGGTACTTTAGGCAGATTGGTTTTACTAAACATTTCTTACAGTTCCAGTAATATTTACCACGATTTTAACTCCAAAGAATTCAGTTCCAGACTAAACTGAGTCTAGTTCAGGCTTAAATAGTTTTTACTTTGTGCATATATTTACTGGAAGATCCATTTTTAAAAGTACTCGTACATTAATTTACTCACTTAGACTAAAAAAGTAATCCGAAACTACCCTGTTTCAGAATTAGTTAAAAACCTCTAAAACATTATATGTATAAAATTTGTAAATACGATACTACGCACTTCTTAGATAAAGAAAGTAGTTGATATATTTAATCAATAAATACCGGTCTAAATGCGATAGATATTTACAAAAAAATTTCGCAATTTATACCTAACGATGGGTTTCAACGTATAAGTTCTTAACAGCGTTTTAAAGTTGTAGTTCTTCTAGCAAACTATTATTTGAATGGCTCTCGCCCGGTGCCTCGCGAAGTGGAGGTAAAGTGGGCGGAACTGCGCGACGAAGTGCTTATGGTGGAGTGGAAGGAGCGCCTCGCGCATCCCAGCGCGGGCCTCGCCACCATTGAAGCGGTGAGGCCCGTCCTGGCCGAATGGGTGGAAAGGTGCCACGGCGGCCTGACCCTCCGCCTGACGCAGGTCCTCTCGGGGCACGGTTGCTTCGGGAGGTACCTGTGTCACATAAGGCGGGAGATGACGTCGGGGTGCCACCACAGTGGCGCGGGCGACGAGGAGGACACGGTGGACCACACTGTCGCCGTGTGCCCTGTGTGGCGCGAGGTGCGCCGCGCCCTCGTCACCCAAATCGGCGTGGACCTGTCACTCCCGGCCCTGGTTCTGTCCATGGTCGGGGGCGATCCTGGATGAACGGCTGTCGCCTCCTTTTGCGAGGCAGTCATGTCCGCAAAGGAGGCGGCGGAGCGGGAGTGGGAGTCCACCACCACACTCCCCTCCCGCCAACGTAGGCCACGTCGTCGGCACTGGAGGGCAAGCAATGACCTCCGGCTGCCGAAGAAAGCGGCCGCGGGTGGCCCCTCGGGGGAGGATCCGCCGCCCGCACTATTGCGGCGAGGGAGAGGGCCGCGTGCTATTCCGCGGCTCCCCTAAACTCCTACAAGACAGGAGAGCGTCGGGGGGACGAAACCCTGACCCCCTGGCGCTAACACCTTAGAAGAGGCCCGCCTTAACACAAAGGGCGGGCCGGCGCCGGCCCGGGCCACGAGATCGGCAGGTCATATATCCGTGGGCCCGGGCGTAGGCGATAAGAGAACAGCGGGGTTTTTTAGTGGGTAGTCGGATGGTCGAACATCTTTCCCGGAGTTCCACATATCCCTCGGTCCCCACGGGCCAGGGGAACCCGTCAAGAGAGGTTTTTCCCCGAGACCAAAATAAAACTATTATTTGAAACGTGTAGTTTTATTTTATTTATTATGCCATCATATCGCATGCTTAATCATAAACTGACCTAACTCAAAAACCTGTTTTTTGGGAAATCGCAAAAAACGTTTTGTCATTTACTACTTATCCCATATATTGACTTATAACTAATAGTGGTAACTCAGTGTGGGAAAGAGATATCGAAATAAATCTTAGTTTGGCCGATAGAGGGCGTCGATACAATGCTGCCCGTTATATTATCTCACTTTAGACCTAAATCCTAATCGGTCAGTTTATGATAGAACATGCGATATTTATTATTAAATTTTATCGAAAGTGTAAAGACACAAGTACTCATCCTAAATGCATATTAGCATCTTTTCCGAGTATTTTGGGCTAAAACTGAAATAAAAATTAAAACTTGTTAAAAAATTTATAATTTATAAGTTAAGATTTCAATGTCTTAACAATAATTCTAATAGTGCAGTTTCTAATACACACATCAAAAAAGTCTAAGCAACATGTACTAATTTAAATTTTAGGATGGTGGATGAGCCGCTGTATAAATGAACTTCCTGAATGCACCTGAGCCTTTCAGAATTTCCGTGCCGACGGTACACTCGCACTCTTCTTGTATCAGGCCTAAACCCGAATCGCGACTCATCGGAAAACATAATTTTATCTCATTGTTCCTGGGTCCATGTTCTGCGTTCTCTACACCATTCATTTCGACGAGCGCGATTCTCGTGACGTATCGGTAGGCACCTAGTTGGGCGTCGAGCTCGTAGGCCGTACTCATGCAGTCGATTTAGCACAGTTTGGCGACTTACATCAACACCACTTGAATTTTGTAGTCTCAAACTTATCTCTCGAGCGGTTAACATCGGCTGGCGTCTTGCAGACAGTTGTATGTACCGGTCTTGCCAAGTGGTTGTACTCCTTTTACGGCCTGGATGCTGCTCAGCGGGTTCCCTTGTATTATTGTAGTGCTGCCAAAGATGACAAATAACACTTCTATGAATGCCAAAATACCGAGATACCTGAGATTGATTACTTCCCGCTTGCAACATCCCTACAGCTCTTTGCATTTCATTTGCCGTCAAAATTAAATGACGTCGCTCCATGACGTAAAGAATATCTAACAATTCAATTTTATCGCTAACTTTATTTAAATGGTTGGTATAATTATAAAATCCAGACTAAACTTAGCAATAAAAACGCACTTAAATTCAAACAAATTCCCTTTCATTTAATTTTATGAAAAAAACAAAACATAATAAAAAAAATTTTTACAACCAGCCAGTATGTCATCAATAACAAAAAAGTTTACATTTGTACAAGTATTGGGCGGAAAGAAAGCAAGTGTTATAGACTTTAAATCAGTTACTTTGGGATGCGCCGGGCAATTATCAACCAGCAATAAAATCTTTTTTTTTCTTCTTGACCAAATCGTAATCCCAATCTCGAAGCCATTTTTCAAAAAGTTCTGACGTCATCCAAGCTTCACGATTGTTTGCATAATCGACAGGTAAAGATTTAACATTGCTAAAACATATTCGTTTTTGTGATTTTCCAATAACGAGCAATTTCTTTTTCTCCGTGCCGGTAATATTCGCTGCTACCATGACAGTTATTCTATCTTTCGACAACTTGCCTCCACTACAATTCTCACCTTTAAATTTTAAGGTACCCTCCGGCATTAATTTGTAAAACAGTCCAGTTTCGTCTGCATTAAATATCTCATCATCAGCACGCACTTTGAGTGAGTAAAGACTTAGAAATTAATTGGTATAAATGGTAAATTTGTAATATCATGCATGTTGCTTAGACTTTTTTGATGTGTATATATCTAAAGAAGTAAAAGTGCAAATATTTTTAATCTTTATCACTATATGTAGTGATAAAGACTAAAAATTATGAGTTCTTATGAGAAATTTTGGTTTCGCAGATCTGAGAATAAAACGAGATCAATTATCTCGTGACTATCATGCACTCGTATACGTATCATCGTGACTCATCATGACTTGCAATTTTTTACATACTTGATACAAAATAAATAAGATATAGATCCATAAAAGTCATAACATCTGTTTTTTTTAAATAATTGACAAATTAATTAGAGTAATTCAACCTACGCCGTAGTTTGAAGTTTGGTTGAATTAAACTTGTACGATATTGGTCACTGACCGAGATTGTACCGTACATTGATGAGAAGGATAGCTAGAAACAGTGAACTGTATGAAAAGGGAGAGGGAGATCTTTTTTTCCGAATACTCATGGTCGCAAAAATCTATGTATGATTCGAAATAAAAAACTTGTCCTCACCTTTTGAGGATGCATACTGGATATTTAATAAAAACCATGAGGCTCTTCCACCGATAAGGTGCTGGACAGAACAAAGACGTTGACCTTGAACATCGTTGGCAAAAAGCCTAGCTACCAGAAGCAGCCAGCTTCTAGATCATTTCCTGCTCGACTTACTGCTATTAACACTTTCAAGTCTGCTGATAGGTATAAATTGTCTATGCTGGTCATTATAGCACTTGCTTGTCATATCTTTACAAATAATTTATTCCTTTGTTTAGGCAAATAATGTTTCCAAAGCACTCACTAAATAAATTTAAAATCAACTTTACGATAGAACGTCTAATTTGTGTAATTTTGACACAGCTTGTTATAACTAATATAACCATTATAATGATTATAATGGTATATTTTTATTTTAGTCTTTATTCTGACTATAAATACATTTTTTCCCTTAATCTACTAAAATGTTGACATCCACGACTGTCAGTTTGCCCTTGTGTGGCAAAAGCCTGCTACAAATATTTGCATTTCCTTCTGACTCTTGTCTGTCTGGTCCATGTGGTTCTTGCTATAGACATAATCTCGTCCTCTAATCTTCTAAACTGTCTCCCACGGTTCCCTATCTTGTCGTTATGGTACCAGTTCATTACCACCTTGCTCCATTTATCTATTTCCCTTATAGTATGCCCAGTCCATTTACATTTTGGTGTTCTTATTTGCATAACACATCGCTTATTTTTGTCTTCTTTCTGATGTATATATTTCTGATTCTCTGTGACTTTCTTATATTCAGCATACTTCGTTCTATGCTTGTTTGGCAGGTTTTCAACTTTCAGCAGTTTTCAACAGGCACCAAGTGCCTTCAATGACATATCAAAATTGTGTAATTCGTCTTATTACACGCTTTATATTTTTATCACACATTTAATGAACACGTGCAAAAAAATAAACAGTTTACAATGCAGATAACTATTACGCAATGATTTCGTTTACAGTATATTATAGTAACTTAAAGATAATAAGCAACTACTGTACTTTACTTTTTCACATCGCTTCTTTTCCTTTGGTTTAATACCTGGATAATAATTAGTACCTGGATGACCGAGCTTCGCTCGGTATTTTTATTTTATAAATTGTGTTTTTTGGAAATTAACAATTGATTTTCTTAATCTAACCTCAAAGCAAACACTCATTGACTTCGTGTTACTTAACAACACCATCTGCTGGAATAGCTTTAGTGTTGTTGTGTCGTTAAAACAATTTAAAAAAAATAGTATCATTATTCGCCGATAGATGTCAGGGAGAGTCATTTTTCAGTTTAAATTGGGACTACTCAAATGCCACCTTTTTGTTCAAGTTGATAAAACACGAATAAAATGACATTTTCTAGAAATGATTCCTAGCTAGATCGATTTATCGCCCCCGAAACCCCCCCGTATACTAAATTTCATGAAAATTGTTGGAGCCGATTCCGAGATTCCAATTATATATATATATATATATATATATATATATATATATATATATATATATATATATATATATATATATATATATATATATATATATATATATATATATATATATATATATATATATATATATATATATATATATATAATATTATTTATTTGTTTCAGTCTGGATGGTCCGAATAAATCAAACAAATTTGTTTCTGTAAAAATAACAGAAACGACAATTAAAGTTGATTACTCGTCTCTCATAACTCTTGCTTTTCTATCTATTAATTAAATTATTTATATCAAATCTGTAACGTAATAACGTAAATATTGTTTTCTTTTTTGTAGGCAAATGTCATGTGTCACACTTCTATGACACATGACATTAAGCGCGTTAAATCAAAAGGGATTATGTCCTGGTTACACAACCTAACCATAATACAATAACATTAAAGAGATGATATTCTCTTTACATCTCCCCTCCACGATATGAAAATTGCATAATTTTTCAATCAGCTTCAACTTCAAACATTGGCATTAGTTTTGTCACGTGGAATAGACTCGTGTCTTGATTTCTTTTTCCAGTTTTTATTTTATAAATTGAGTTTGAAATTTTTTCTTCTATTATATATGGGCCGATTCTTAGTTCTTCTAGCTTTTTCCTATTGAGTTTGTTTCCATTCTCTATGAATACCATATCTCCTTCGTTGAATTCATGGTGTCTTCTGTTTCTATTAAATAAACTTTCGTTATACTTATGTGATCTCTGTGTTCTTTCTAATGCTAATTTCTTATCTCTTATCCAGTCTTCTCCGTTTTTCTTTCTTTTTAACTCTTCTGGTATGTTACTGGTGTCTGTGCCATATAATAGATACTCTGGTGTAAATCCCGTTATTGTATGTTCTAGTATATTATACTTATTCACACATTCTCCCGCTATCGATGTCCATGCTCTATTCTTTTTCTCTTCGTTTATTTTACATCTTATTTTATTTACTAATGTCTGATTCAGTCTTTCATTCAGACCATTAGAAAATGGTGCATTTATTGCAGTAAAAATTAATTGCACTCCTTTATTTTTTAAATAATCTTTAAATTCTTTCGAATTTATTCCAGGATATTGGTCCGTTAAGATTGTTCCGATGTTTTCTATGTCTAACACAGTTTGAATTAGTTTTATAAAATCAGCGGCGTTTTGAGTTCTTGATGTTGAAATGAACGCATATCTCGTGAAATGATCAACAAGTAAATGAATATATTTTTTTGTTGATCTAGTGCTTCCAAATCCTCCAATTGTATCTATGGACATAATTTCGAAAGCTTTGGTCACTGGTCCTAATTGTGACATTGAGCCGAATTTATGTTGCCCTCTTGACTTATTCTTAATACATATATAACATTCTTTACAAATTTTTTTTATATTCTTCACTAAATTTTTAGCAGTATAATATGGACATATTTTCATTTGTGTTTGTGTTATTCCTGTGTGACACCATTCCTTGTGTATTTTATTAATTAAATCAATACTGAATTTTTCTGATAATATGATTTTCTCTCTTTTCTTCACTTTTTTATAATATATTCCGTTTTTCTCTATTAATTTTTCTTTTTTATTCTGTAATAGTATATTATTCATCTGATCTAATTTTATTTCATCTATTTCAATAAAATTTACCGTTTTTAATAAATCCTCTTCTTCTGTATTTGATTCTAGAACAGGGTTTCTACTCAAGCAGTCCGCTTCTTTATTATCTTTACCTGGGACGTATATAATTTTAAAATCGTATTGAGATAGATAGTGACTTAGATCGCCCAATTCTTCGTCTGTTCGTGCTTTTATATTCATATTTTCCAGTGGTTTGTGGTCAGAGTATATTTCGAAGTATCTCCCTATCAGCCAGTGTTGCCAGTACTTTATTGCCTCTTTTATAGCTAAGCATTCAAGATAAATAGCTTTTTTTCTTTTTTGCGTTTCATTAAGTTTCTTTGAGAAGTAGGCCACAGGTTTTTCTTTTCCATCCTCTTGTGTTTGTTTTAGTATTGCGCCTATACCTTCAAGTGATGCATCTGTATATATCTTGATTGGAAGGTCTTTGTCGAATATCTCCAACACTGGTTGGGAACATAGCATTTCTTTTATCTTTCTGAAAGATTTTTCACAATCCTCTGTCCATATAAATTTTACATTTTTTTTTAATAGTTGATGTAATGGATCTAGTAATATTGAGCTCTTTTCTATATATTCATGGTAAAAATTTATTTTCCCCAGAAATTGTCTAATTTGCTTTTGTGTAGTAGGAATTGGGAAATTTTTTATTGACGTTATGTTGTCTTTCAACGGTTTAACCGTATTTTCTCCTATTACATGTCCTAAATATCTAACCGAACTAGCAGCGAATGTACACTTTTTAAATTTTAACCTGAGTCCTTCTTTTTTTATTGCATTTAATAATTTTTCAATATGATTTAGATGTTCTTCAAACGTCGGTGAGTGTATTAAGATATCGTCTATATAGTTCACTGAAAATTCAGTTAGTCCATATTTTCTTAATATGCTACTCAGAATTCGTTGAAATATAGCTGGAGACGTTTTTAAGCCAAACGGTAGACATGTCCATTGATAGTGACCATCTTGTGTTACAAATCCCGTCTTCCTCCTATCCTCAATTCTTAGTGGTATTGACCAAAAAGCTGAGTTAATGTCCAGTGTCGTAAAGTATTTACAATTTCTGGCTCTTATTATTATATCATCTATTAAAGGGAATGGTTGTGCCTGAGGGACAATGTTTTTATTTAAATCTCTAAAGTCTATGCACAGACGTGTCTTTCCTTCATTTTTCTTATATGCTAGTGTGACGGGTGCAGCAAAAGGACTATAAGATTCTTCGATTAAATTCTTCTCTAGTAAGTTGGCTATTTGTTTCTCTATTTCTTTTTTGTCTTTTATATTACATCTATAGGGTCTTTTACTGCAGTATTTCTCCACTATTAAGTCAATTCTAGCTTCATATTCGTTAACAGTCCCAATATCATACTTGTCTTTCGCAAACACTGATTTGTTTTTATCTATCAATTTTTCTATCTTCATTTTTTTATCTTTATCTAAATGTTCTATATTTGTTTGAAATTCTTCTGTTTCCACGTGTTCATTAAAATTAATTGAACAATTTGTAACTTCACTTAATGTTATCTCTGGTTTTTCTAACTTTTTCTCTATTTTCTGTGAGATTTCTAAATTTTCATTCAACCTCAACTTAAACATAGGAATTAAGTCTAATCCTATTATAAAATCTTCAAAATCCTCTCTTTCAACTACATATATATCTACTATTTTTTCTATATCAAATATTTTTATTCTTATTCTTACCAATCCATTTGTCTGATTCACACCATTGACAGACCTCAAGAATATCTTGTTTAAATCTTCTCTATTCTCTTTTATTTTTATCCATTTCGAGTTTATCAAGGATACTTGAGAACCTGGATCATATGTTCCCATTATCTCTATCTGATTCTCAACTAGTAGCTTAAGTCTGATCAATGGTGTGACTATTAGTTTTTTTTCTCTGTATTTAAATTTACTTCTATTACTGAATTGCTTCCTATAGCTTTAGGTTTCTCTTTTTTCTCTAGTTTAAACCAGCATTTTTCTTCTGGATGATATCTTATACCTTTACCCATGTTTTCACATGTCATACATGGTTTCTTTTCTTCATTTCTGAATTTATGTTCTGGTTTACCTTCTTTTTTAAATGTTTTCTTTTTATTTATTATCCCTTCAAGCTTCTGTAATTCATTTATTAAATCTTTTGTATTTTCTATTTCATCTCTGGCGATCTTCTCTCTAATAAATTCTGGCAACCCAAATGCAATTCTATCTATCATTGTATCAGCGTCCATGTCCTTATTTATTTCTAATAATAATCGTTCTTTCTTTATTGCATATTGTACTATTGAACCTTATTTGTATTTAAAATAATGAGCATATGTCCTGCTACTCCATCCCTTACCTGAAAAGGTTTCTATTAATATCTGTTTCCACGTATTCCAATTGTTTTCATGTTCTCCTTTTATTACAGTAGAAGTATACCAATCTTGGCAAGTTGCATCTAAAAATATTCTTAATAATTCTATTTTAGTTTTATCTTTTTCTATTTTAAATCTTCCACACTCTTTTTCGAATATATGTAACCATTGTCTAACATTAGATGTTTTATAATTAAATTTTTCTAATACAAATTTATCTACAATATGTTTTAAGTTTTTTTCTTCTTCGTGTTTTTCTGATTTTTCAATTAATTTTTCTAATATTTTTTCCAAGCTCGAGTTTTCTTTAATATTCTCTTGAAGTGTTTGTTTTAAATATTTCCCTCCAAACTGGATATTTCCTTCATCATCTAAATATATCTTTTCTAATTCTTTTGAAATTTTTATCCATATTTTTAACTCATCATGCCTTTTTCCTAATGAATTTTTTACCTTTTTGAAAGTCTCCGTCTTTGTCAACTCTTCATGATAATCTGCATACATGAGGTCATCTGGTATAACATATTTTTCCCCTTGTTCTGTGACAATTGAGGTTACAGCTACTACTGTAGTTTTACAGTCCTTTGGAGAAGCCACAGCTCTGAACTCGAATTGCAATTTCATTTTGTGACGAAAATTGTCGTTTTATAATATTATTTATTTGTTTCAGTCTGGATGGTCCGAATAAATCAAACAAATTTGTTTCTGTAAAAATAACAGAAACGACAATTAAAGTTGATTACTCGTCTCTCATAACTCTTGCTTTTCTATCTATTAATTAAATTATTTATATCAAATCTGTAACGTAAATATTGTTTTCTTTTTTGTAGGCAAATGTCATGTGTCACACTTCTATGACACATGACATTAAGCGCGTTAAATCAAAAGGGATTATGTCCTGGTTACACAACCTAACCATAATACAATAACATTAAAGAGATGATATTCTCTTTACATATATATATATATATATATATATATATATATATATATATATATATATATATA